>JARHVA010001054.1:945000-1292500 GCA_037957365.1 Torreya grandis
AAGCATAGCCACAAGAAGATTCCATCTCAAGGAAACACAAAGGTTCATCTTTGAATCACTTGGATTAAAAGGGAAGGTATTTTGGAACTTGTAATAATATATAGACATGAATCACTCTTAACTTCAACAATACTCTAAAATTTTTAAGGATAGTGCTTGAATCCCTTGGATGAAAATATAAGTAATCTAGGGAGTTTCTTACCAACATCAATATTATGTTGAAATTCATAAATAAATTTATGTTAAAGTGGATCTAAGTCATCAAAGGCTTGCTTTCTGATGTAGATCTAGGTGATAAGCTTCTAAACAAAGTTTCTCTGTGGTAAAGAAGATATCTAACCAATTAGGTTTGACCATGCCTTTGTTTTATTTTATTGATTTTATTTAAATACCAAATCGTCCACATTGAATTATTTTGATCGGATCTTTTTATTATAAAACTTCTTCAAATGATGTTGATAAAATCTCAAACGTGTTCCATAAAAATTTATAATTGATGTAATCAGATTTCTACTTATTCATTGTCATTAATTATACCTTTTAGTGACACAAGAAGAGAATGAATCTTAAACTCTAAAGGAAAAATTTCTTATGCGATATAGACAAGAAAATAGGGGATATCACTTGTAATTATTCTAACACTCATTTGATATGTTCATAAAGTGTATATGATTTAATTATGCCAATATTCACCTTGTTTAGAAATGTTTTTACTCAGATTATTTACAATTGTATTATGTGTAGTATTGACTTGTCTATCCTCTTGAGAATAATAAGAAGTTGAAAATGTATGTTGAATATTATGTTTAGTGAAAAAATTATTTACTACATTTTTTTAAAATATGAATCATTATATGAATTATAGATGATAGAAGGCCAAATTGATAAATGAAATATGTCATTAAAAATCTACAGTTGTCTTCACGGATGGTACATTCTAGAGGTATTACCTTGACCTATTTTGTAAAATATTCAGTGGTTGTGATAATAAATTTTTGACCTTTTGATGCTATAAGGTTAATTTTTCCAACTAAATTTAATCCCTAAATAAAAAATTTCTAAAAAGAAATAATAAGTTACAATTTTATTGAGATTTGACACACACTAAATTATTATGTAATAAATTATTATGTATTTAATATTGATAACATATGATTGCATGTTCCTGACATTCATGTTGCATTGTAGGCCATAAATAACTTATTCTTAATAACTTACATGACATGTCTTTTCCACTAAAACTTCCACCATAGTCACCATCATGAACCTCTTTAAATTTTGTCTTAGCTTCTTCACACCGAAGGCAACTAATAAATTACCCATAAAATGCCCTTTGAAAAGATCATTTCCAATAATTTAACATATGTAATATCACTCCTTCACACTTTTATTTTATAATTTATTGAAAAGTAAGGAGAATTAAAATCATATAATGAAAATTTTGTGTAACTCCGCATACTATTTTGAATTGTCTATTTTGCATCCAACTCGTCTTGATCCGGTAATGTGAAAATTGATTCTTTAAATAATTTAATATTCAATATTTCATGATAATCTCTAGTACCAATAGGAACAAGATAAGAAATACTAGCCATAACGTCGACTGACAATGATTTCTACTAAGAATGTTATCAATCTCAAACTAGTCAAAGTGGATCATCAAATTAAACACTAAATCATGATATGGAATTAATTTTTCTTTTTGTTTGATAGGCACCCTATTTTACCTTATTTTTTATTAATTAAACTTAACAATAACAATTTTAAAAGTTTGAACTGATTCATATTGTATGATGTGTTATAATTAAACACTAATCTGAATGCAAAAGATAGAAAATGATTTGAAAATTACACTTTCTATTTATGGAATGTACTAATGGGGTTAATATAATTGGTGTTGTACTATTATGTGTAGATTTGATACCATTATGTCTACTGCGAGAAGAAATATCTCATGCAAGTTGAAGGCTATCTCTTCATCCGATAACTTAATAGAGCACTCTTCATCCTCTCCTTCGCCAATGGAGAGCAAACAATTCAAGAAAGTGTTGGGAGCGTTTTGCTTCAAATATCTTCTATAACTGCGAGCAAATCGAATAAAAGGCAATAAGAGATCCAGTACATGCTCTCTGAGAGCCTTCCAATTTCTTTCCGTTCTAATTGATGAAGGAATAAAGTAGCGAGCAGGTGGAAATGAATCCAGCAGCATATCTCCTCTTTTGCTTAAGCTAATATCTTCAGCTATCAGTTCCTCCAGCTTCGTCAAGAATCTTTCGTCTTCAAAGTCAGGGCCGAAGCATAATGGCGCAATAAACCGCATTGCCATCATTTTGAAGGCGTAAAACGGCCTCACCACGCCCTTGTTTGCTTCCATCTCCTTTTCGCATTGCCATCTCGATTTGTTTTTTTCGAGATCATCTAATTGCCCACGGTATGTACCAGACATAGCTATTCATCTTTTAAGAATATCTATTAATTTTAATTTATTATTGAAAAAAATAATAATATAAAATTGCCTCGAGTTATATATAAATTTTAAAATAAAAATATTTAAAATATTCCTGCAATTTTTTATAAGTTTTTTTAATATGAAATTATAAAGTTTTTAATCAATCATAAAAGTTGTAGTTCGAATGGTGAGGATTTCATGATAGTTGTTTATATCCAATAACTAAAATATAAATCTCTCTACATACTCAATATAGAGAGAGTCAAACTGATACGGTTAAAATCGTACCTTCGATAACTTTGACAATAAAAATACCCCTTAATCATTATTATTTATGCTGTAAGGATCTCACTGATTTAAATATACACTTACTCAATATTGTAATTCATTATATATTTTTTTTTAAAATATGTACCAAAATATCGACATGCTATATAATTAATAAATTCTAAAAATACACATAAATAAATAAATAATAATAATTCATCTCTAACTTATCTTATTATAATAAACCTAATAACTAAAGCAGCCACAAAACACCAATTCCAAGGTTAAATTATGCTTTTATGTGGAATATCTCAATGTTTGCTTACAATACTACATTTGGAGGTGTATTTCTATATTAAAAAAATATTTTAAAAGATTGTGACTTTTTTTATTTTTATTAAAATTCATATAAATCTTATACTCGCAAGTGTCACCAAAGGTATATTGGAAAATTGAATAAAAATAAGTACACTATATGAAGAACACTAACAAGTTTGAATAAAAATATTATGACTTTTTCTTATCTTTATTAAAGTTTATATAAATCATATGCTAGCAAAGTGCCACCCACACAATATGAAGAACACCAACATGATTGAATAAAAAAGAACCACACAATATAAAGAAGTTATTCCCTGATTTAAAAGAAGAAAATGATATAAAAATAGTAAGCTAAGAGGAGGTTGAGATTGCTTATAAAATAAACACATTTTGCATGGCCATGTATGTGGAATGGCAAAGGATAATGCAAAGCTACAAAAGTAACATCAAAGATTAAAAATATGTAATGCCATCTTTCAACAAGATAACACCAATATGATAATATTGAAAACTATTTATAAGTAGGTTATTATTGTAAAGTAGATTCTCACTCAAACAAATAAATGATAATTGAGGTAATTTATATAGTACGATAACAACTCATGTTGCCAAGTGAGGACATTTTAATATAAATTTTGTACAAATAAAATGGGGTAGAGAAGAGGTAATAATAATAGATTGTCAAATCTCTCAAAATATCACAACATGATTGTTACAAGTGTGAAAGGTTATAATTGATGTTCTTGAAGCAAGGAAGATCAACCTCTTATAGATTATCTACAACATTGTAAATGAAGAGAGCTTCGCTAAGAGAGGTTGAGGTCTGTATTTGATAAGTACATTGAATTTGTGTAAGAAAGAAAACTATAATGATCATAGACTTAACTATAATGGAAATGGCACAAAAAACATAGATTCACACAATTTTCAATGTCTAATGATTCCAAACAGAAGATAATATCAAAGAAGTAGTTTTATTACTTCAAGAGGTTGTTCTTACATAAATGGATAGGTCTACGCCATACCAAAATGAGGAGCATAATTTATAATGGAGAAGAAAATGGATATATAGAAGAAAAGGGAGAGGAGAAGAAAGCTTTCAGAAATCAATAAATGTGATTCAACCACCCTTCATAGAGCTCCATTAAAGAAGAGGAAGAGGTAGATAAGTCTCAACCACTTTTAAATCATTTACGCACTGATCTTACTTAGTAAATTAACCTTCCAAAGTCAAAAAGGCCTTTAAGCTCTCCCGTTGGCCTAAAAAGGCACTAAATGACAAAATTTGCTTGAAGACGATGACATCATACTCCACAAACTTGAAAAAGTCTCCAAACATCTAGAAGCTTCTTTAAATGCTCCATTAATGCTTGAGAAAATTCTCCAAACATATAGAAGCTTCATAAAATGCATCTCAACTCCCCAAAACTCCTCCACTTGACTTCTTTACCCCATCTCCATTTGTCTTGTGTTGGCAACTTGCCAACATGGTTAGTCATTCTGACATTTGATGTTTGCACTAACTTATGAGGGCTAACTTTTAGAGTTTTCTTTTGCTCCCAACTCATATTTGCTCCTCCAACCTACAAAAGACACCATGGAACCTGAAAATCCTTTGGAATCCATTGATGGAGGTCTTCAAGCTCAAGCCATCTTCAACTAGTTATTCTAAAACCCATTTTTAAGGCCATTTTGGGCCTCCTAAACACACCCATGTGCCAATTTCTTTTGAAAAATAGGTCAAACATGAGCTTGATGTTGGGAGGATGATGTAAACCGGAAGCACACAATTTGATTACTAAACCAAGCAACTTAATATGCGGAAATTAACCAGATTCACCAAGTAACTAGAATTCAGAATAACACATGATATGAGAGACAATACACAACTTGTATTAACACTTTATACAGAAAAGAATACAATAAAGAAGATGCCACTTCTTCTCCACCACCTTACAGAGGTTTCCCACACCTCAAGTGAACAGTAATTCTTCTCCCCAAAGCTCTCCCTCTCACAGGTCCCAACACCCAACTCAAATACAGAGTTGGTGTTCACCTCCCGTGCTCCACGCACACCACAAGTGCTCCACGCACTCCACGTGCTCCACAAGTACTCAAGGTACTTCAAGTAGATCTCCCATGAATCTGCAACAACCTGCAATTCAACAGACCATACTTATGGAAGGAACTCCCTTGCCTTCCTCTTGCTCTATCCGAGTACACACCTGTACTCCAAGTAGATCATGCCTGATACTGCTCCCTGTTGTGTTGCTGTCTGTATGACCTTGCACACCTGCAAATCAAACAATGGTTCTATTCACCTGTGAACCTCGACCTTGCACACACATACACCTGCAGATCAACGATCTTACTTACCATGTAGATCTCCTATATAGGCCATGCAACTGTGACCAAGATCCTACACTCTTGAAGAACCCAGCTGGCTCTCCAATCCAGCACCAACACACCTGGTACTGAGGCACTAGGAGGAACGCACCATAGCTCTACCTCACACACAGAAGGAGCTTATAATTATGCTCTCTTACTCCCTAGCACACTTTTCCAATACAACCATGAGTCTATTATATAGATCTCATCCAAACAGTGATTAGACATCTAATTACAATAATTAGATCCGCAGCTATGAGTCTAAAATTAGCACTCATCATGCAAACACTTGGTTCATCAACCCACTGCCCGTAATTAACTCGCAGTCGAACCACACAGGCGACCGACGTCGGTCCCTGTCTGCCTGGGGTCGCCGACGCCGGCCGATATATGACCGACGTCGGTTTCCTTCCTGTCTTACCCTGCCGACGCCGGTTGGCCAGACCAACGCCAAACACTTCTGACACTTCTGCAACTCATTCTGCAACCTCCTCCATGTCTGCATCAGTGAAGCTTTTAGCTCCACAATCCTAACACTTGAGAGAGTCCCCTATATGCTCCAGGTGGTTTCCAAGTGATTCCAAGTCATTGTTGTGGCATATAATTGCACCCTTGTGGGAGAGTTCTTCAGACTCCCTCACTCCCAGCCACAATATTGGAACAACCCCAAGCTATGGGTATCCTGTAATGGGGTTGAACCTTTGAAGAAGGTCAACTTCTTGGTAGATCACCTAAACTAATGCTTATGCTTGAAAAAGGGTTAAAAGGGGGGAATAGGGTTACTAAGGAAGCTAAAAAGGTGATGCACCAAATTCAAATGAGACACCCACATAATTTTGAACAAACACTAGATCAGCATAAGACACTATAGGCTCACACATTCTCACAAACTAACTAATTTGCATAAGTGTTTCATAAATTAGGCTCATGAAGCAATAAATGAAGCAAAGAGGAATTCTGAGACTCACATCAGGCATCTATTAATGGCAAAAAAGAACACAAATTTAGACCTACAAATAGATTGAAAACACCTTAAAAGAGGCAAGAAAGAAGGACAATAAACATGGAAGAATTTCCTTCACAAATCCATCATGCACAAGCTTACTAAGCACTAGTTAAAGGCAAGAGATAGGTAAAAAACCATCTTATTGCATCAAGAGGTACTTCTTATAAATTTTAACAAGGTTTAGCCTTATCAAATGAGATTCTATTGCTCTTCTTTCTAAAATTAGAGAGCCTATCTAGAATGTGTGTGTGTGTGTGTGTGTGTGTGTGTGTGTGTGTGTGTGTGAGAGAGAGAGAGAGAGAGAGCCTTTTTTCAATGGGGGAGAAATGGGAGATATAGGAGAAAGGGGAAGAGAGAGGAGAAGCACACAATCAAAATCAATAAATGAGTTGCCACCACCCTTCAATGACTTCCCAACCACTTTTTTTGATCGATTAGAACCAATCCTTCTTGACAAAATAACCTTCATTTGTCCCAATAGCCTTTAAGCCTTCTCATTGGTTTAGAAATACATTGGAAGAAAAGAATCTATTGAGGATGATGAGTCATGATCCTACCAAGAAGGAAAAATATTTTAAGGCTCTAAAAATGTATTAAATGTTCCACCTACACTCTCCATCCATTAAATTCTCCTCTTTAGAACTCTATGCCATCTTCTACTTACCTTCTTTATAAGGACAAAATCTTCATATCCATGGACCTTACAGAGCCATGACTATGTCTGCTTTAAATGACTGTAGGTACTTGCTGAAAGTGGATGATATGACTATGTCAAAAGATAAGACACTCCTCCATATTCCATTTGTATCTACCCCTACTCTAAATCCTAAACATAGGTTCACTATAGATGAAAACCAATCCCATTTATTGGTTTTCATATAGTCATAGTCTTCACAAAGATCCACCAGGGCACATAGCATCATTCTTGATCTCTATTAGGTCTAAATAAACCTATTCTACCTCTGAGCATCATAGAATCTAAGAGATCATTATACACATGGATTCCCTTTCTAAGAATGATGAACACAGTCATGAAACAACATTTCAACCTCATATTCTAAATTTTCAAACCAGAGGTCCAAACTGAGCTTTAATGGCAGCCCGCAAACTTGAAATATTTATTCTCGTTCAACTTGGATTGCATCTAGATCTTGGCTCTCTACATTTACCTACTTGGGTCGACAAAATCCTTTGATCTGACATGTCTACCTATGTGTCATCCCTGCCATGTTCTTTACAATATTTTAAAATATGATCATCATAAATATGGACATGTGTCACCATCTTGTGTCTTCTAGATCTTAATTGAATTTGCTCTGTCAATTTTTTATTCGGGTTCCCAAATTATGACACTTGGCAACCCTACATTCAATCTATGGATCTTACTACCATTCTTCATCTAGTTATTGATTTTGTATCACATGGTAGCCTTGTATGCAATCTAGGCTCTTTGACTTCTTAACCTCATGCACACCATCGATCTCCTTTACACGATTGAATGTACTCCGTTGGTCTTTGATTCGTAAGATCAAATGCATACTATTGATCTATGAGTTCACCATGATCATGACACTTTTCAACCCCATGTTTAATCCCAGGATCCTCTAACTTATTTACCTTGTGTTCGCCATTGATTTTATTTTACATGATTTGACTCACGTTGTTGATATTGATTTACACGATTTGACTCACAATATTGATCTTGATGATCCCACTAAATCAAGCTATTATCCACGTGCCATTGATCTATGACCTGACCAAGCAATATTTTTACACTTGGTAGTAGTGCATTCACTCTCAGGATCCTTTGAAGATATTTGAATTCAAATGGCTTCTCGTTGTGGCTTTTATTTAATGTCCTTGGGCATGTCTCTTACTGCTAGACCATCTTTGAAGGCTTATATCTTAAGATAGAAAACTTATCAAGACACAAAAAATTTAGGGGACATTCTTGGCACAAAATACATCATTTCATGCAATATTTTTAACTCTGGTTGACTTTCCAAGTATACTTATTAAATGCATAACCAAACTAACTTGTACATCCATGCATGACGTGTCATGATGGTTTGGCTTCTCTAGGATTGTGTTAATCCTATTTGGTCCCATTAAGGCTCTGATAAACCTTTGAGACTTTGACCAACCTATGTCATGCCCCCTGGATGCCATGAACACCATGGAAACCTGTTGGATCCTTTCACTTGCAATTTTAGACCTATTTCTAGACCTGCTTTCCAAAAATCAACAAATTCACCTTAATGCTTGCTTAAAGTGTTTCAAAAGATTTCAAGTGACATGTGGTCTTCATATTCCACCATTGGATCACTTCAATCAATAAGAAATTTATTTAGACTCTCACTTCACTCTAAGACCTCTCCAGAATACTGCACTACATCCATCCATGCCAAAGCTTCATATGTAGGCCAATTTTGGCCAACATTTTTGACAACCTCTTGGGATTGCATACCTATTATACAAGATACAAGTAGCTTTAAACTATCCATTAGGCATGGAGTCTCCAGTATTTTCTCTCGGCTGATATAAAATTGATACAAAGTTGACCCTTTCTAAAACCTTCTCTTGAATCAAAAGGACAACAAGAACAAAACAAACATTGTGCCCAAATCACTTATGGAAGGTGTTGTTCCCAAAGTCTATCACTCATTTTTGGGACAACACATGAACTATTTTTTGGTCTTACAAGCCAAAAAAATTCTCTCTTCCCTTCTCAAAAATTTTTTTGAGCCTTCAAATTCTCTATTTTTCTAAACTTTTTTAGCTAAGGGACTCCGCAGGCAAAAATCTATGGACTCTATAGGCTTGAATCTACGGACTCTGCAGGCTTGAAACTACGGACTCTACAGGCTTGAATCTTCAAACTCTGCAGGCTTGAAACTATGGACTTTATGATACATTTCTATGGACTCTGCAGGCTTGAAACTACGGACTCTGCAGGAAGGAATCTACGAACTCTGCAAGCTTGAAACTATAGACTCTGCAGGAAGGAATATACGGACTTGACAAGATGAGTTCTACGGACTCAAATCTATGGACTTAAAACTACGGACTCTGTAAGTTAGTTTCTAGTTTCTATAGACTGGGTTCTACGAAATCTGCAAATACATTTCTACGGACTCTGTAGGTTAATTTCTACGAACTCTGTAGGAAAGAAATGAGCTCTCGAAACTTAGGCAGTTTTAATCAGTTGGTTCAATTTCAAAAGCCCGAAGGACAAGTGCCCTTGTAGAGGGCACTTTGAAGCCAAAAGGACCCTTGCAACTTTTTTGAAAGGTAACCTTGGAGGTCAAACAACCCTTTTGGAGGGCAGGCAAGGATCAAGTGGACCATTTCAAACGCCGAAAGGAGCCAAGGAATTCCTTCAGAGGGATTTTCCACGAAAAAATTGTTAAGGTAATCCTTCAAACTTTTGTCTGAAGGAATAAGCCTAATAGAAAGTGGAAGTAAAAGTGAAAGGAATGCGAAGGAAGATTTCCTTCAGACATTTTGTCTGAAGGAATTGGAACTCGAAGGACCCCGAAGGGTAGGTACCCTTGCGGGGGGGCTCTCGTCGACCAAAAAATGGGCCTTTCTCCAGACCCCAAAGGGTAGGTCCCCTTTAGGAAGGATCAAACAAGAAAGCTGAAGGAATTTCCAAGGAGGGTGACGGGCTTGAAGACGTCAAAATTGAGCATTGTGAATTAGCCGTTGAGATCTAGACGTCCGGTGACGTCCCTGCAGATGTCAAATTCATGGTAATGAAATAGCCATTGATCTTTCAAGACTTGAGCACGGACTTGAATGCATTCAAAGGCCAAAATGCCAAAGGGAAGAACCACTGAGAGAATCAGCCAACAAAGTTGAGAATATAGCCCCAAGAGCTCAGATTCTAGGAAAAGACAAAACCAGGAAGAGACAAAGAGGGAAATATCTATGCAGTAGTTATTCTAGTAGCTAAAACAGTCTACAAAGTAGATTTTTGAGCTCGCAAACATTGAAGGCGCACCCTATTTTTCTCCCTTAGATTAAAGGTGAGGTGGACAGTTGCGCAAACATCAGATGACAAACCAAATGACCCAGACCCAAGAAGAGACATTTGAGATGACTTAGCATGCCACAGTTAAGGCAGCCACCCTATTTTTTAGCATGGTCCCTTGACAAATCTAGAAACGCATTCAAGGCATTGATTGCACATGAGTTGCTCCATGGAAAAAAGCGCCAAACCTTCCTTGGTGGATATACATTGTAATCTCTTATCTTGGGAAAAGGGAGACTTTTCATTATAGAAGTAAAACTCTACCCAAATTGAGAGGCAATTACTGAGACTTTGAGCTCAGATTGTTCTTCATATTTCTTTGTTTGAATCAAAAAACAAGTTATTTTCAGACTTTGTGCTATTATAGCTTGTATCATTCTAAGAGATTGTTTTTATGTCTGTTTCCTGAATGTATTCTTATTTATTCAATTCAACAAGCAGAACTAGTGGAAGTAATCAGGAAGGTGTCCTGAAGCCAACTATAGAGAGACTTTGTGCTGTCTACAACTACCTTTAGTGTGTTTTTCTATTTTTTTTTTTTGTGTAAATGACCTTGGGATGACTTTGTACCCTCGTTGTCCTTCATTTTTCACTCTTGGGCAGTCAAGGTGGAGACTTTGTGCTTCATCTTAGTCTATTAGTTACTACACCCTTTGTTAATAGTCACTTGTCATTCCCTGAAAGAACTCCTATTGTTTCTTGCAAGATCACTTCTAAAAGAAGAGAAGTGCCTTCAGTGTTTTCATCAAGATTTTCTCCTTTGTCTGTAAACATCATCTCTAAAAAAAGAGAGATGAATGGTGTTATCCTACCCCTGAGTGTTATTTTTTGCTTATATATATAGTATATAGCTCCTCATATTTAATAGGGAACCTCCGCTTGATGAGAGGAAAGATTTATCCCCTTTTGATGTGGTAAACCTGCACATTTGGCTGACCAATCTCCCTTTTTGTGGTTGATAAGACCTATTTTGCTCATTAGTTAGCTGATTGACAAAATATTCACCTAACAGTTTTTGGTGACTCTACTGGAGATATTACCTGCAGTCTGAAGCCTCAAGTTTTAAATTGAAGCAGTCCCTATCCTTATCCATTTATATTATCCAAATATAGCCTTATCCACCCCCATTATATACTCTGGCAACTCCATGATATACCAAAATCAAAGAGCCTAAGGTGTTGTTGACCCTATTTTTGAGTTGGTGCAGCAGGGCAATTTTGATTTGTTCCCTCCCCAACTTCAAGCTCAACGATCCAGGAGTGTTCCTCCTACCCGTACCAGGTCACCAACACAAGGTAGAGCTTCCTTTTATACTGTTAGTAGAGCTTTGCCTATACATACTCCACCCAGATTTGTTATCCCCATTTTCCATAATCAAATCATGGCAGCTCAAGGCCCCTGGGGTAACTCTTTTGGTCGGCTCAATCTTACTCCACCTCTACATGAGCTTCCACGCAGTTCAAGGAAAAAATTCCCCAAAATTTTTTGTGATGGGAAATTTCATCTTGATGAACATATTTCAGCCTTTAGCATAGCTTGTGGCATGATAGGTGTGGAATACGAAGACATAGCAGTCAGATTGTTTGTAGAAACACTACAAGGTGCTATTGTAAATTGGTTCTACCATCTGCAAGCTCAATCAGTGACTGATTGGGACACTCTCAAAGATAAATTAGAAGCCAGGTTCAAGCTTGCAGAAGATGCACATGCCTTACTAGCCCAGCTCACACAAATGAAGAAGGAGCCTCATGAGCCGATGAGGGATTTTATATCAAAGTTTAACAAGCTGAGGAACAAAATTTTTGCAATTGCTCAACCAACACCTGAAAACCTCAAATGCTTCTTCATCAACTCACAATTATCCAAAGTGAGTTTTCTGCTGAGATGTGCTGGCCACATAGAACTTGATGCTGCTTAGGACTTGGCTACTGAGGTAGAAGATGACCTTATCTTGGCAGGAAAGATAAAGAGAGATCCAAACAGAGGTAAATCTTCTTCTTCCTCTAAATATCCAACTACAGTCACTACTGATCTAATGGTGCAGAAGCCAGCAAACGAATTACTAGCTCTTAGAAAGTAAATGGCATAAGAAATATCATCTGCTTCTTCATACAGAGACGTACCAAGAAGGACATTCCCCAATCAGTCTTACCAAGGCAATGCAGCCAGGAATCAAGGGTAAGCAAATCGTCTCCCTCCCCCTCAGAGGAATAACCTTGCCATTAAAGCACCTCCAACCAATTCAGCAGTTGGATATCTTGAAGTAGAATCACATTTCTCCTTCCAACTTGAACCGAATCCTAAAAATGATGCTAATCTCTTCACAAAGGGAGAAGAAGAATTAGCTAGCGACTCCAATATTGGTTTCTTAAATTATCAGGATGAACCCAGAAGTGAAGGTAAAGCAGATGAGGGATCATATGCTATGTTTATCTAGTCTAAGAATCAATTAGATAACCAAGTTGATAAAGAGAAGACAGAGGAATGACCTCAACTAGCAATCTCAATTGCCAAGCGGGGAACCACTCTGCCTTTCCAGTCGAAGGACCCGGTGATTGCAAAAAAGGTAAGTACATCCAACATCCCTACACCTTCTACTTCAAATTCGCAGACTAGCCCTCCCCCTTCCAAAAATCAAAAGGATGAACTCCCATCCTCTAAAACTGGTTCATTTCAAACATTTGATATAATTGACCATATAAAGAAAACCAAAATTCAAATGTCTGAATTTGAATTCCTACAATCCAACCCTGATCAGTTGGATAAGTTGGTTCAATATATAAAGAACCAAGTTGTCCCTGTAGGACAAACAATTTCAAAGGTAACTCATGATCCTCAGAAGAACACATCCACCAAGAATAACCTTTTCATTACTCCTCCTGCTACACCTAGAAGGACTGAACCGTTCTATGTCTCCCTACTGATAAATGGACATCAGCTGAATAATTGCATCATTGATTCCAGAGCTTCAGACAATGTTATACCTGCCAAAGTGATGGAATCCCTTGGTCTCACATTGACTAAGACATTCGAGAGATGTTTATCCATGGAGAACAAACAAGTACCACTGCTGGGATAAATTAAGGATGCCCAATTTGTATTTGCAGCATTCCCAGACAAAAGAATCAAGATGACTGTCCTGGTGTTCGACATCCTAGCTTCTTACGTCATACTTCTTGGCCAAAATTTTTGCAAGGATGTTGGTGGTGAGTTGAGCATGGACTTGTCTAAAGCAAGGATCCCTGTCAAAGGTGTCATGAAGAGGCTGCTCCCTGAGAAGGAAGCAAAATACGTGGTTACTCAAACATTAGCCCCTGAAGCTCAAATTTTGTTTAAGTCTTCAGGTATGGGTAATTATTTCTTGACCACAATGGATGTTCATGTTTCAGCTGATCAAACTTCTTAAAATGATAGTCTAAAAATTCACTCAGGTGGAATAGTAGACGAATTAGTGGAGTGCAGTGTAAGTGTAGAAAAATCTCCCCCTCCAAACGAAGAAGAATCCAAGGAAAAATCAGTGTCTGAGGAGATATGGATTCTAGAATTTGATGGTAGTTGCTCCTCTACCAGTTCGAGGGATGGGATTGTGTTGATATCTCCTCAAGGAGATATTTTTCTTTCTTCATACAAGTTGCAGTTCAACAACACCAAAAACACAGCTGAGTACGAGTCTCTACTACTTGGATTGAAGGTTGCTCGAGACAAAGGCATCAAAATCTTTCATGCCAAAGGAGATGTTGAACTGGTGGTTTGTCAGGTGAAGAACTTGTATCAAACCAAGAACGAGAGATTACATCATTACCATAATCTAGTCTGGGATCAAATTAAAAGCTTTGATGCTTTCAGCATCTCTACCATACCCAGAGAGTTTAATGATAGAGCTGATGCATTAGTTGTTTCAACAACTCTCTTAGTTCCACACCCAGACTTCAAAGGAGATAGGTACACTATTGAGCTGGTCTTTTGACCAAGTGTACCTAATAATGCCAATCATTGACAAGTGTTTAACAATGACAACCAAATCATTGCCTTCTTGGAGTAAAAAGACAGCTTTAAATGGTTGTATTTAGAAGGTAGTGAGCCTCAAAAGCTTAAACCAACCCCTAAATCAAGTGCAGATGCAGGTCAAGAGTTCCTGCAACTGAAAGGAAATAAAATTCCCAAAGGCCTAGTTTCACTTGAGAATTTGTTTGACAAGCATGACAGATTCATCAAACAGTAGCAAACAGATTCAAACTCCTCCCACGAGTTTGATCAAATAAATTTGGGTACCAAGGAAGATCCCAAGATGGTGAACATTGGGAAGTGTTGCACTCCTGAGGAGAGGTTCAAGTTCACTACTATGCTCTGCCAGTATATGGATGTTCTAGCATACTCTTATAATGATCTAAAGTCACTCAGGCCTAAAGAAGTCTGTCATGACATTCCTCTCAAAAGTGATTCAGTGCCTTACAAGCAAAAATCTAGACAGTACAATCTGAAGATATCAGGTACTATTTTGTTTGAAATACAAAAAATGTTGAATGCTAGGATAATTTTCCCAGTCCATCATTCCACATGGATTGCAAACATAATACCTGTGAGGAAGAAGAATGGCAAAATTTGTCTTTGTGTGGATTTCAGGAACTTGAATCAATCATCCTTAAAGGATAACTATCCTTTGCCCATCATGGATCAAGTCCTTCAGAGGGTGATTGGTTTGGAAATGTTATCAATGCTAGACAGCTTCTCAAGATACAATCAAGTTGAAGTGGGTGAAGCAAACCAGCATAAGATTGCCTTCACCACACTTTGGGGCACCTTTGCCTATCGAAGGATGATATTTGGCTTGATAAATGCTGGCATCACTTTTCATAGAGCAATGGACCTTGCTTTCAAAGATGAAATGGTTAAGTTCATTGTAGTATACCTGGATGATTTAATAGTGTTTTCCAAGCACCGTCTTGATCATGTGCACCATTTGCAACAAGTGTTAGAACGTTGTCGCTAGAATGGCATTTTTTTGAATTCCAAGAAGTTTGTATTTGGAGTGACAGAAGGGAAGCTTCTCAGACACATTTTATCTAGAGAAGGCATAAAGATTGACTCATAAAGAGTCAAGTCCATCAAGGAGCTTATTCTGTCCACGAGTAAGACTGCAGTTCACTCTTTCTTCAGAAAAGTGAATTTTTTACGAAGATTCATCCCTGAATTCACTGAGAAGACTCGCCATATTGTAAATATGATGAAGGGAAAGGCCACCTTCATTTGGACTAAAGAAGGCCAATTGGCATTTTAAGATATCAAGATATTTATTGCTCACGCCCCAATTTTGATTTGTCCAGACTATACCAAGGATTTCATCATGTATAGTTATGCTTCTGAACACACGCTTTCAGCAATTCTTGTTCAGTAGAATGAAGAAGGTATGGAATCTCCCATATCCTTTATGAGTTGTCCTCTCAAAGCTCATGAGCTAAATTATTCAAACATGGAGAAGCATGCTTATGCAGTGGTAAAGGCAGTAAAACATTTCCATTTTTACATCCTCAATTTATGTGTTATTGCCCTAGTTCCTGATACCACTATTAAATCCATACTAACTCAGCAGGAGTTCAGAACCAAAAGGAGGAATTGGATTGCTAAAATCTAAGATTTTGATCTAGTTATCAAATCGACAAAGCTTGTGAGAGGAAAGGGCCTTTGTCAGTTGATGGCTGACAACAGACCTGAGGAAGCAAGGCATGAAGAAAAAGAAGTGGAAGACACGCCAATAGTTCTCTTTGTCTCCACCATAAATGAGTGGTATTTGAATATTGCTCATTTACTTACATATGGTGAGTGTCCTGCTCACTTGTCTCATAAAGAAAGGAGGACCGTCAAGTTGAAAGCTGCCAATTTTGTCCTCTAGGATAACAGCTTGTACAAGAGGATCCTTGATGGAGTGTTCCTTCGTTGCATGGATAAAGAGCAGCAGATCCAACTTTTGAGGTCCTTCCATAATCTGGCCCATGGAGGACATTTTTCTACACCTGTGACTACCCATAATATTTTGCGAGCCAGGTATTACTAGCCTACTCTATTTTAGGATGCATACAAATGAGTACGAAAGTGTGAACTATGCCAACAGTTTGTGGGAAGGCCCAAGTTAGTTGTTCTACCTCTCAAGCCAGTGGTGATAGAAAAGCCATTTCAGTAATAGGGAATCGATTTTATTGGTGCTGTAAACCCATCTTCAAGTGTTGGACATGATTATGTCCTCACAACTACAAATTATTTCACCAAATGGGTGGAAGCAATTCTAACCAAGCATGCTACTTCAGAGGTAGTATGTGATTTCCTCAAGGAGAACAACATTTACAGGTTTAGGGTCCCAACCAAAATTGTCACAAATAATGTTGCCTGTTTCTCTTCCCATGAGATCACTCAATTCTATTTTTACTATGGGATTACCCTCTCCCACTCCTTTGATTATTTCCCACAAGGAAATGGTCAAGTTGAATCAAGCAATAAGAACTTGGTGACCATCATCAAGAAGCTGGTAGATGACAACCAACAAACGTGGCATAAAGCATTGGTTGATGCTTTATGGGTAGATAGAATTACACCAAAGAGGGCAATTGGTATGTCACATTTCCAACTTTTGTATGGTCTCAATGCAGAGATACCAATCACCTTGGAGTTTTCAGTGTTGAGATTGAAAAAGGTGGTCGAAGATCAGACATATAAAAGCTCCATTAACAAAAGGATCATGTGCTTGACTGAGCTGGATGAGCAGCGAACTATGGTGGTGGATCGAATTACCACACATCAAAGTCTTGGGAAGAAGATCTTCGACCAAAAAGCAAAAACCCAAGATTTCCAGGTTGGAGATCAAGTCCTTTTACGGGACAAGAGAAGAGAACCAAAGGGAATGCATGGGAATTTTGATTCCCTATGGAGAGGCCTGTTTACTTTCCATGAGCTCAACGGTGAAAATAGTTTCTTGTTGAAGTATCAAAATGGCACGCTCTTTTCTCTGCCTCATAATAGGCAGCATCTGAAGAACTTTAATTCTTGAAGTATCAGATAAGTTTACCTGTACATATGTATATTTGTATAGTCTTTAGTTTTGTTTTGTGTTTTTTGTTGCTCATTTTCATTTTTAGCGCCTTTCTTTTTGGTTGGCACAACTCCATAGCCCAATGGCACACTTCAAAATACTAGAGATTTTGGTTTTTACTCCCCTCAGTCATTCCAAAATTTCAACTGAAGGAAGTTCCCCAACTAGAGCCAGTTGTTATTCCCAAAGTTTGTCACTCATTTTTGGGACAACACATGAACTATTTTTTGGTCTACAAGCCAAAAAAATTCTCTCTTCCCTCCTCAAAAATTGTTTTGATCCTTCAAATTCTCTATTTTTCAAAACTTTTTTAGCTAAGGGACTCCACAGGCAGAAATCTATGGACTCTGCAGGCTTGAATCTACGGACTCTACAGGCTTGAAACTACAGACTCTGCAGATACATTTCTACAGACTCTCCAGGCTTGAAACTACAGACTCTGCAAGAAGGAATCTATGGATTCTGCAGGATGAGTTCTACAGACTCAAATCTACGTACTCAAAACTACGGACTCTGTAGGTTAGTTTCTAGTTTTTACAGACTGGGTTCTACGGACTCTACAAATACATTTCTATGGACTCTACAGGTTCATTTCTACGAACTCTGCAGGAAAGCAATGAGTTCTCGACACTCAGGGATTTTTAATCAATCGATTCAATTTCAAAATCCTGAAGGACAAGTGCCCTTGCGGAGGGCACTTCAAAGCCAAAAGGACCCTTGCAAATTTTTTGAAAGGCAACCTTAGAGGTCAAACAACGCTTTCAGAGGGCAGGCAAGGATCAAATGGACCATTTCAAAGGTCGAAAGGAGCCAAGGAATTCCTTCAGAGGGATTTTCCATGGCAAAAATACTAAATTAAATTAAATGGCAACTTTGGGAGTCACTCTATCAGCCCATAAAACTATCCTTAGCTTTGTGTACCATACTCTTTGATTCTCTTCCATAGTCCTCTTGATAATACTTATCAAGTTCTTTTTTGTGGACTCTATCAATCCATTACTTTGGGGGTAGTAATTTGAGGATGTACTAAGGTATATGCCCAGCTGAAGTTCCCATTCACTTGTTCTCATGCCAACAAATGCTAAGGCATTATTTGAAATTATTGTTGTTGGTACACCAAACCTTGTCACTATGTTATCATATAAGTCCAACACTATTATTTCATTGGCTTATTTAAGGGTAATTATTTCCACCCACCTAGTAAAATAGTCAGTAATAGTGAGCATCCATTTGTGTCCTCCATTGGAAGGTGGATTGATCATTCTTATGAAGTCCAAACCCCACTGCATAAAGAGTTTCTCCACCTAAATTGGGTTGAGAGGAATGGATGTCAATCTTTGTTTACTTGTAAAGAGAGCACACTTTTGACATTTTCTAACCCATGCATAGGCATCTTTGAAAAAATTGGGCCAGTAATAACTAGTTCTCATTAATTTTGTTGTTGTAGTCCTTGGCTCAAAATGGCCTCCTATAGGCCCATCATGGAATTTATCTAAAAGCTTTTTCACTTGGTCATCATCTATGCACCTAAGAAGCACTCCATTTTGGTCCTTTATGAATAAGACCCCATCAACCAATGCATAAGGTATGGACTAAAGTCTAGAAAACCTTCTCTTTACCCTATACATACCTTGAGGGCACTCACATGTGAGCATGAAATGTGTCATATCTTGAAGCCAACTAGTGTGAGGTGGAGGTGCATCTGTTTGTGAGTTATCTTGTGTCACCAAAATAACTTATTTATCTTCCTGAAGGTCATCAACCATATACTCACATAAGCCTTTGTCTCTCACTAACTTAGTGACCTTGATCTCCACATCATATTCCATGACCTTGGTAATCCAACCAGCTCTCTTCTCACTCATGTCCTTATTAAGAAGGAAGTCCCTTACTCCAGAATGAGACACCATAAGATAAATTTTTCTATTGAAGAGCATTGGTCTGAACTTTTTAAGGATTCTTAAAGATGCAAAGACTTGATTTTCTATAAAAGTGTACCTTATCTCATATCCTTCAAGCCCTTGATTAAAAAATGCAATTGGTTGCTCAAGTCTTTCATCATTAATCTACATCAGCATAGTTGATATATTGTCAATATTAGCAAATGCATACAATATGAAATCCCTTAAGAAATCAAGGTTTATGAACGAGGGTGCTTGGGAAATGGCTTGATTGATAGCCTCAAATGTTGCTTTACCTTCATTTAACCACGTGAACACTTGGTTCTTCTTCAGCATGGCAGTGATGGGTTTGATCAATTTTACAAAATTAGGTATAAACCTTTTCATGAAGTTTATTTTCCCAAGGAAGATCTGGAGTCCTTTCTTGTGCTTGGGTAAAGATAATGCCAAGATGGCACTTATTCTATCAAGGTCAATAGCTAATCTTTATTTTGAGATAATATGTCTCAAGATTTTGCATTCATGGACAACAAACACATATTTTTTAGGATTCAAAGAGATTCCATGTTCTTTGCATCTTTCAAAGATCAATCTCAAGTGATCCAAATACTCACTAGCCTTCTTCAAGAAAACTATGATGTCATCCAAGTAGACAAGCACCATTTGATTTGTAGGCCTTGGAAAGCCATGTCCATGGCTCTTTGAAAAGTAACCCTAATATTTGACAAGCCATAAGGCATATTATGATAAGCATATATGCCCCACTTTGTGGTGAAGGTAATATTTTATTGATCTTCTTCTCTTACCAGCTCCTGGTTGTATCCTAAATACCCATCCAAAAGAGAGAAGCATTATGAACCAACAACTATATGAAGGAGTTATTTTATGGATGGTAAGAGGTAATGATCTTTCAAAGAGACCCTGTTTAGATCCGTGAAATCAACACATAATCTGGTCTCCCCATTCTTCTTCCTTATGAGTATTAGGTTGTCTACCCATGAGGAGTGCTTGATGGGAAAGATGATATTATATTCAATTAATTTAGTCAGTTTTTTCCTCATAAACTCTTTAAATTTGAGGTTAATAGGCCTTTGCTTCTACTTAATAGGCTTAGCATCAGCCTCCAATTCTATAGTGTGTTGGGCTAGCTTGTGATTAAAGCCTCTTAGGTAACTATATTCCCAATCAAAGATGTGTGCATATTCTTTAAAAAGCTCAATGAAAGCATGTCTTTTAGCCATAGTGCTTACCTTCCCAAGCTTGAGGAGCTTATCTTTGAGGATAAGAATTCTTTCATAGTTCTTCTCATCAATTAACATCATTGCCTCATCTTTCCTCATATGATCTCCCTAATGGAAAAAACCTTCAAGGGTGACCAGCCCCTTAGGAATTTTATTAGACCTCAGCTGAACAATTTGATCCTCATACTAATGTTGAGATTTATCTTGGTTCATTGAGGAAAATTTTGCTTCCTAATGTAATAAATAAGCAATCTGCTTATCACTATCAAAGACCTACCAATGAGCTTCATTATTTGGCACTGATGGTCTTACTAACACTTTAACATCTGACTGCACTTTGAACTTTTTCAATTTGTTTGGGAGGTCAAATTGAGCTCCCATAGATGCCAACCTATCAGCATATTTATTTTGGTTCTTCGACACTACTTATATTTTGAAGGCCTCAAAGTCCTCAAGTATATCCCACACTATATGTTTGTAAGATTTCATCAAGGGATTCTTAATGATATTTTAACCTCTAACCTAATGCACTATCAACTCACTATCCCTATATACCTATAACTACTTGATTCCTCTCTTACTATCCCATTGAAGACCATGGATAAGGCCCTCATATTCAACTGCATTGCAAGAGAAAATAAATTGGAACCTATAAGAGGAAAAGTACTTATCATTGGAGGGATATACTAGCATTGCACCTACACCTACCCCATGTTTGCTCCTTGAGCCATCAAAGAATAATTTCCACAAACCACTAATATCCTCATGTGGCCTAGTGAGGGATGGCAAGGATTCAACCTCCTCATGCAAGCAGTAGACACCCATGTCTCTTTATTTAACACCTTCCAAAGGGCCAAATAACTAATTTTCACTCCATAACTCATCCAAGAACATATCGGGTATTTCCTCAGGATGAGTGTTTAGTTCTTGACCAACCAAGTGTTCATATTCATCTAGGATGGTATAATTGATGTTTAAGCTATCAGGCCCATAATGCTCAATGTGAAATTATGCAAGAGCCTCAACTTTGGTGGATACTTTTTTCCCACACCTTGTCTTGAAATCCATGTAGGACCAATATGTTGCTAGATACCCCCAAATTTTGGTTGTGAAGTCTCTAGATAAGCATAGAGTAAAACAAGGAGTCACATCTAGAATCAACACATCATGAGCCATTAAAACAATAAGACAAGCATGTAGGGTCAAGTTTAGACCTTTGATAATACCAGATGGTTTGGTGGAAGATCCATCAAGCTGCAAAACTCCCTTAGATTGGGGTTCATACTTCAAACCAAGTTAATCTGTTATTGGCTTTGGCATCACTTAAGTACTTGTTCCACTATCTACCATGAAATTATGTATTAAGGAGTCACCAATTATTATAAAAATGTAGAAAGGAAGAGGTTTGACCACTTTATTTGATAGTCCTTCATTAGGTCCTTTGGTTGCATTGGTGAGAACCATGTCGTCCTTGCATGGTGGCTTCTTAGAAGCCTTGATCTTTGACAATTCTTCTTAGAGGATATCCATCTGACCAGGTATAGAAAGCACATCCCACATTGGCACACTCACATTGGAATTTTTCATTTATTCAACAATATTGATGGGCAAACCACCAAATTTTGAATGTACTTTGGGAGCCACAACTATACATTAAACTTGTGAGCTTTAGGGTACCAGGGCATTCCCTTGGTTCTGATTCTTTGGAGTTATTGGAACCCTTGGAGCAGTAATGGGTTCACTAGGATTTGATAGTAATGGAGTAATAGTAGGATGATCTTTGACTGCTTCCTGACTACCATCCATGTTTCTTCTTTTGAACCTTATATTATCTTCCACTGAAATGTATGCTTGGATAGAATTAACTTGTTGATTGAGTGCATAACACTCTTTTGATTCATAACTAACCATTGTACCACCCAACTAGCTTGGTCCTTATTTAGACCCTTGACCCTGTTGAGGATCTTTTGGTTTTGTCATCCTAGGTAATTATACACTTTGATCCATAAGAACTTGATTGTATCCATAGATAACACCCTGATGCCACTGCTCACTGAAAGCTTGATTGAACTCAGCATTTGGGATAATGGATTGACTGAAAGACTAATTCCAAGGCATAGTACCCTCACTTTCTTGAGCAATGTTCTTATGATTAGGGACCAAAGTAGTATATGTACTTGTAGCATTTGGATTATAATGATTTTCCCTAACATAATTAGGTGTCCTTGTCCTTGGCTTTGTTATTGAACTTGTCCTTGGAAATTTCCTTTGTAGGGTGGCCTACTTGCATGATAAGACTGTTGTTGAGGCTGATTTATAGTTTGATAAGGTCTATTGAATTGGGCTTGTTGGATCTTCATATTTAACAACTCATTTCCAAAGGTTTTAAACATGTTTTTAAGCTCTTGGAAATTTTTATTTTCTTGGGAGTCATTAGATTGCCTAGTGAAGACCTTTTCCTACTTTGGTGTAGGTATGGAAGCAAGTGTTGGCATATGTGGGATGGTAGAAAGGGGAGGAATGATGATAGGATGTGTTTGAATATTAGGAAATAAAGGTATTGGTGGTCTATGTGTAATCTTGTAAGCTTATACTACACAATTTTCTACTTTGATTTCCACATCATAAGCATTTGGTATTGTGTTTCCTCCAATAAATGAGATCATTATTGCAATATCATTGTTAAGAGATTTTAGATTGTAAAAGAAAACATAATTTGGGGTAGGCCTAACAGAGATTGGAAATTTTTCCCATGTCTTTTGAAACCTGGTATTGAAATCTTGCATAACCTCATGAAGAGCCTTCTTGATTGTGGTTAGTTGTTCTGCAAGTGATAAATGGTGACTTTTGTCTTCAAATCTTTTACACAATGCATCACCTAATTGATCCCATGATGTGATGGAGTTATCAGTAAGGTTTCCATACTAGTTTAAGGCTTTACCCTTGAAAGAGATAACCAATAACCTAATAGCCACATTTTCCTCAGTTATGTCATGAATATTGTAGAAGTTGGCTATGTCTCAAAGGTGTTTAGAAGGGGTTGTAGATTGGTCCCCTATGAAATAAGGAACACTTTTAAGAGCTACTATTAGAATGGGATCATACTACTGGAGGTCCAAAGGACTCTGACCATTGAAAGCCACAAAAGGGAAAGCTCTAGGGGTTGTCATGGCAGTGAAAGGAGCTAACAAAGACATTTTTGCAAAGGTAAACTTAGAAATTGGTTTAGGAGGAAATATTCCTTTATATGGATGTGTATTATCAAATCTTAACCTTTTTACTGAGTTTAAAGATAATTCAACAAATTCACAAGGAATTCCTCTAGAAGTTGATCTTGTAGTCATATTTGGCATGAAAAATAACTACTACTCTGCACCAGAATGTTGAGTGTTGCTCGAATTTGCCAGATACTATTGTTTGAAAGCTATAACCACTGCAAATTGATCAAACAAGAACCAAACCTGGCCATTCTTCTTTGAAATATGTCCCATCGGGCATGCCAAAAATTGTTGTGGCATAGAATTACACCCTTGTGGGAGAGTTCTTCAGGCTCCCCCACTCCTAGCCACAATATTGGAATAACCCCAAGCTGTGGATATCCTATAATGGGTTTGAACCTCTGGAGAAGGTCGACTTCCAATTGGTAGATCACCTAAACTAATTCTTATGCTTGGAAAAGGGTTAGAAAGGGGGAATAAGGTTACTAAGGAAGCTAAAAAGGTGATGCACCAAATTTAAGTGACACACTCACATAAGTTTGAACAAACACTAGATCAACATAAGATGATATAGGCTCACACAATCTCACAAACTAGCTAATTTTCATAAGTGTTTCATAAAATAGATTCATGAAGCAATAAATGAAGCAAAGAGGAATTATAAGACTCACACCAGACATCCATTAATGATAAAAAAAGAGCACAAGTTAAGACCTGCAAATAGCTTGAAAACACCTTTAAAAATTCAAGAAATAATGACAATGGACATGGAAGAATCTCCTTCACAATACCATCATGCACAAGCTTACTAAGCACTAGTTAAAGGAATGAGATAGGTAAAAATCATCTTATTGCATTAAGAGGTAGTTCTTATAAATTTTAACAGGGTTTAGTCTTATCAAATGAAAGTATCCTACTTTTCTTTCTAAAATCAAATAGCCTATCTAGAATTCAAGAGAGAGAGAGAGCCTTTTTTCAATGGGGATAAATGGGAGATATAGGAGAAAGGGGAAGAATAGGAGAAGCACGCAATCAGAATCAATAAATGAGTTGCTACCACCCTTAAATGAATTCCCAACCACTTTTTTTTTTATCTATTGGAACAAATCCTTCTTGACAAAAAACCTTCAATTGTCCCAATAGCCTTTAAGCCTTCTCATTGGTTTAAAAATACACTACAAGACAAGAAACTATTGAGGACAATGAGTCATGATCCTCCCAAGATGGAAAAATCTTTTAAGGATCTAAAAATGTATTAAATGTTCCACCTTCACTCTTCAACCATTAAATTCTGCTCCTTATAAGCTTACATCATCTTCCACTTGCCTTCTTTATAAGGACAAAATCTTCATATCCGTGGACTTGATAGATCCATTACTATGTATGCTTTAAGCGACTTCAGGTACCTGCTGAAAGTGGATGACATGACTATGTCAAAAGATGAGACACTCATCCATATCCATTTTATATATGCCCATACTCCAAACCTTGAACATAGGTTCACTATAGATAAAAACCAATCCCATTTATTGGTTTTCATATAGTCATAGTCTTCACAAAGATCTACCAAGGTTCATAGCCTCTTTCCTGATCTCTATTAGGTCTATATAGACCTATTATGCCTTTGAACATTATAAAAGCTAAGAGCTCATTGTCTACGTGGATACCCTTTCTAAGAATGATGAACACAATATGAAACAACATTGCAAGTCCTGTGGGTTCTAAATTTTCAAACCAAAGGTGTAAACTAAGATTTAATGGTGACCCTCAGACTTAAAATATTTGTTCTGGTTTGTTGTTCCCCAAAAATGTCACTCATTTTTGGGACAACATATGAGCTATTTTGGTCCTACAGGGCTAAAATTATCTCTTCCCTTCTCAAAAAATTGTTCTGAGCATTCAAATTCTCTATTTTTCAAAACTTTTTCACTAAGGGACTCAGCAGATATGTTTCTACAGACTCCGAGCTCTTAAAACTATGGACTCTACAGGAAATAAGTGCCAAGCAACCAGTGACATCCCCACATATGTCAAATTCAAGTTTCTCCTAAGCTTCTCTCAGGATCCAACAGACGCTACCAAGTGTCATCTACTGAGCCCCATTGTACCTTGTTTCTAAAAGTAGAGGAAGTTGGCACGTGTCCCTGATGAAGCTCGACGGAGGCTGCCAAGTGTTGACAGTCGATGTATCTTCCTTTGGTTTCATTATCAAGTAAGGACTGTGGCGGGCCCCAAGCAAGTTGATAAAAGAATAAGCAGAGTGCTCCAAGTGTCATCGTCCACATGAATCCAAATGAGTCTTGAATGTTTATGTAGTGTTTTTGGAGGCCCAACGGAAGCTGCCATGTGTCATCTTCTGTAGGACCCTCAAAGGTATCAAAAGCTTCTATGAGTTAAGAAGAACATGCCACGTGTCCCATACTAACTTGGCAGAGGTTGTTAGGTGTCAGCATCTGCATTCCCCTTTTGAAGCTACTCGAGCAAGGAATATTGTGGGTCCCAGTCTCAAATAAGTCTTAGAGTAGTGGAACATGCCATGTGTCAAAGACGTAGAGCCAGGGAAAGATTTCCTTCATATAAATTGTCTGAAGGAAATAAAAGATCAAGCCTCAAAGTGCAACCGAAGCTGCCAAGTGTCACATGCTGACACTTAGTCTCTAATAAGTTTCAAATCAACAGACCCTGTCATGTGTCCTTTATAAACAAGCAGAGTGTGACAAGTGTCTGCATCCATGCTTCAGGTTTCTAATAAGTTTCAAAGCTTATTTTGATAAGCTTATTTCAAAGCTGCAGATCCTGCCACGTATCCTCACTTGTGTCACAGCAAAAAGTGGCCATAGCAAGTGAGAAAAGCACGAATGAATCCATAAGGAGAATGACAGGCCTGCAAACGTCAAGTTTAGGATGACCGACTAGCTATTAACCTTCAAAAGATGAAAGACCCACGAACATCAAATTTGTGGCAATAAAGTGTCGGTTGATCTTTGTAGGCTTAGAATGCAGATGCGAATGCATTCAAAGACCTTAAGGCCAGGGCCAAAAGGAAGAAGAGACAAAGAGGGAAATATCAGCAGGACTTATTTCTAGTAGGTGGAACAGTCCACTAGGTAGGTATTTGGGCCTGCAAACATTGAAAGTGCAGCCTGTTTGTCCCCTTTGGTGTGAAGGAAACATGGACAGCTGCACAGATAGTAGGTGATAGAATGAGTGACTCATGCTGAAGAGAAGACATTAAAGATGAATCAACACGTCACAGTTAAGGTAGCCACCCTGTTCCAGCATGGCCCTCCCTGACAAAAACAAAAATGCATTCAAGGCATTAATGCATAGCATGGGCTACTCCATAGGACAAAGCACCAAGCCTTCTTTGGCCTCTATATATTGTAATCTCTTGGTTTATTTTAAGGAGATCTTCCTGTTACCAGAAGCAAAACTCTACCCAAATTGAAAGGCATCACTGAGACTTTGAGCTCAGATTGTTTATCATATTTTTTTGTTTGAATCAAAAAGCTACTTTCAGAATTTGTGTTGTTATAGCTTGTATCATTCTAGGAGATTGTTCTTATGTCTATTTCCTATATGTATTCTTGTTTATGCAATTTAACAAGCAGAGCTAGTGAAAGTGATAAGGAAGGTGTCCTAAAGCCAGCTACTTTCAGACTTTGTGCTGTCATAGTTATCTTCAGTGTGTGTTTATTTTCTATTTCTGTTTAAAGGACTTTGGGATGACTTTGTGCCCCCATTTGTATCTCACTTTTGGGCAGTCGAGGTGGAGACTTTGTGCTACATCTCAGTCTGCTGGTTACTACGCCCTTGTTACTGGCTACTTATCCTACCTAAAAGAACTCCTGTTGTCCCCTACAAGAACACTTCTGAAAGAAGAGAACTACCTTCAGTGTTTTCACCAAGATTTTCTCCTTTGTTTGTGAACATCATCTCTGAAAGAAGAGAGATGGATGGTGTATCCTACCCTTGAGTGTTATTTTATGCTTATATATATAGTATATGGCACCTTTATACCTATAGGGAACCTTCCCTTGATGAGAGGAGAGATTTGTCCCCTTTGGATGTGGTAAACCTGCAACTTTGGATGACCAATCTCCCTATGCTATGGTTGAAGAGACCTATGTTGCTCACCAATTAGTTGGTTGACAAAATATTCACCCAACAATTTTTGGTGACTCTATTGGGGATGAACGTCTAGTCTGAAGCCTCAAGTTTTAGATTGAAGCAGTCCCTACCCTTATCCATTATAGACTCTAGCGACTCCGTTCTATGTCTTACCCATTATCATTATAGCCTTACCATCTTCCTCCATCTCCATTATATTATCTGGTCTGCAAAACTAGAGCCACTAGGGAAGAGCATGCAATTTGAAGTCTCAAGCTTCAAGTGGAAGCAGATCCTGCTCTTTTCCATTTTTGTTCTATAATTTGTAGTTCCACATTATACAAGAAGCTAGAAATCTCAAGGTGTTGTTGACCCTATTTTTGAGTTGGTGCAGCAGAGCAATTTTGATTTGTTCTCTCCACAACCTCACCTTCAACGAACTAGGAATCTTCCTCCTACCCATACCAGGTCACCAATATAAGGCAGAGCTTCTTTTTCTGTTGTTAGCAGAGCTTTGCCTATCCATACACCACCCAAATTTGTTATCCCTCTTTTTCACAATCAAATCATGGCTCAAGGCCCCTAGGGTAACTCTTTTGGTCCACTAAATTTGACTCCACCCCTGCATGAACTTCCACGCAGCTCAAGAAAGAACTTTCCCAAATTCTTTGGTGATGGGAGAGTTCATCTTAATGAACACATTGCAGCATTTAGCATATCCTGCAATGTGATAGGGGTGGAATTTGAGGATGTGGTAGTTAGGCTTTTCATGGAAATGCTACAAGGTGCCACTGCAGACTGGTTTTACCATCTGCAAGCTAGATCAATGACTGACTGGGACACACTTAAAGCCAAGTTTGAATCCAGGTTCAAGCCTACAAAAGATGCACATGCTTTGCTGGCCCAACTTACACAGATGAATAAGGAACTCATGAACCCATGAAGGATTTCATAGCAAAGTTTGACAAGCTGAGGAATCAAATTCCTATCATTGCTCAGCCCACACCTGAAAACCTCAAATGCTTCTTCATCAGCTAACAGCTGCCTGAAGTGAGTTTTTTGTTGAACGTTTTGGCCACATAGACCTTGAGGTTGCTCAAGACTTGGATACTAAGGTAGAAGATGACCTTATATTGGCAGGAAAGATAAGGAGTGATCTAAATAGAGGTAAACCCTCTTCATCTTCTAAATACTCATCCACAGCCACCACTAATCAAATGGTGCAAAAGCTGGCAAATGAATTACTAGCCTTGAAAAGGCAAATGGCATAAGGTATGTCTTCTACTCCTTCATACAAAGATGTACCAAGGAGGACATTTCCAAATCAGTCATATCAAGGCAATGCTACTAGAAATCAAGGGCAGCCAAATCGTCTTCCTCGCCCATAGAGGAACCTCACCCTTGAAGCACCCCCAACCAACTCAACAATTGGATATCTAGAAACAAAACATGATTTCTCTTTCCAACCTGAGTTTGAGAAAGAAAATGACACTGATCTCTTCATGGACGATCAAGAAGAATCAGCTGGCGACTCCCACATCAGTTTCTTGAATTACCAGGATGAACCCAGAAGTGAAGGCAATGTAGTTGAGGGATCATATGTTGTGTTCAGCCAGTCCAAGAACCAGTCAGCCCAGCAAGCTGACAAAAAAAAGACAGAGGAGCGATCCCAACCAACAATTTCAATTACTAAGTAGGGAACCTCTCTTCCTTTCCAGTCAAAGGACCTGGGGATTGCAAGAAAGGTAAGTGCCTAAAATATCCCTATGCCTTCTACTTCAAATTCGCAGGCTAGTCCTCCCCCTCCCAAAAACCTAAAGGATGAACTTCCATCCTCTCTTCCTAGTCCATTTCAGTCACTTGACATAATTGATCATGTCAAGAAATCTAAAATTCAAATGACTGAATTTGAATTCCTGCAAGCCAATCCTGAGTAGTTAGACATTGGTGGAGAACTAAGTATCCCTGTTAAGGGTGTAATGAAGAGATTGTTCTTTGAAAAGGAGGCAAAATATAAGGTAACCCAAATGTCGGCCCCTGCAACTCAAATTCTATTTGAGTCTTTGGGTATGGGTAATTATTTCTTAACCACAGAGGATGTTCATGATTTTGTAGATTAAAGTCCTGTAGCTGGCCATCCAAGAATTAATCCAAACAAGACATCAGAAGAATTGGTAGGGCATAGTACAAATGAAGAAGTATCTTCCATCTCTAATAAAGCAAAATCTGATAAAAGATTAGCTTCTAATGCTGCTTAGATCCTAGAATCTGATGGCAACAATTCTTATACCAATGCTAGAGCCGAGACTGTGTTAATATCTCCTCAAGGAGATATTTTTCCTTCATGCAAGTTGTAGTTCAGCAACACCAACAACACAGCTGAATGTGAATCTTTGTTGCTCGGATTAAAGACTACTCTCAAGACCAGGATGCCAAACTCTTTCACACCAAAGGAGATGTTGAGCTGATAGTTTGTCAGGAGTTTGAGGGGGACAATCGAAACATGTGTTGGACTGAACCAGTAGATCAACAAGTTATGGTAGTGGACCATACTGCTATGTTCCAAAGTCAGCAAAAGGAACTCTTCACCAAGAGAGCAAAGATTTATGGTTTTTGGATTGGAGACCATGTCTTGTCATGGCGCAATAAGAGAGAACCAAAAGGAGTGCACAAGAAATGTGATTCTTGGTGGAGAGTTTCATTTGCCCGTCATTGATTCTGGGGACAAAATGGTTTCCTGCTGGTTTATCAGGATGGAATGCCATTTTCATTATCTCACAATGGGCAGCGTCTAAATCACTTCAATTCTTGAAGTATCAGATAAGTTCACATGTACATATGTTTATTTGTTTAGTCTTTTGTTTCTATTTTGTGCTTTTCATTTTCATTTTTTGGAGCCTTTCTTTTTGGGTAGCATGACTCTATAGCCCAATGACACACTTTAAGGCACTGGAAATTTTGGTTTTTACTCCCCTCAGTTGTTCCAAGTTCTCAACTGAAGGAATTTTCCCAATTGGAGCCAACTATTGTTCCCAAAAAATGTCACTCATTTTTGGGACAACATATGATCTATTTTGGTCATGTAGGGCTAAAATTATCTCTTCCCTTCTCAAAAATTTGTTCTGAGCATTCAAATTCTCTATTTTTAAAAACTTTTTTTCTAAGGGACTCAGCAGATACGTTTCTATGGACTCTGCGAGCTTAAAACTACAAACTCTACAGGAAAGAAGCGCTAAGAAACCAGTGACATCCCCACAGACGTCAAATTCAAGTTTCTCCTAAGCTTCTCTCAGGATCCAACGGACGCTACCAAGTGTCGTCTATCAAGCCCCATTGTACCTTGTTTCTAAAAGTAGTAGAAGTCAGCACGTGTCCTTGATGAAGCTCGACGGAGGCTGCCAAGTGTCAACAGTCATTGTATCTTCCCTTGGTTTCATTATCAAGTAAGGACTGTGGCAGGCCTCGGGCAAGTTGCTAAAAGAATAAGCGGAATGCTCCAAGTGTCATCATCTGCGTGAATCCAAATGAGTCCCAAATGTTTTTGTAGTGTTTTTAGAAGCCCATCGAAAGTTACCATGTGTTATCTTCCGTAGGACCCTCAAAAGTATCAAAAGCTTCTATGAGTTAAGCAGAACATGCCACATGTCCCATACTAACTAGGTGGAGGCCGCTAGGTGTCGGCATCCGCATTCCCTTTTTGAAGCTACTCAAGCAAGGAATGTTGTGGGTCCCAGTCTCAAATAAGTCTCAGAGTAACGAAACGTGCCACGTGTCAAAGACACAGAGCCAAGGAAAGATTTCCTTCAGACAAATTGTTTGAAGGAAATAAAGGATCAAGCCTCAAAGTGCAGTGAAAGCTGCCAAGTGTCACATGCTGAGACACAGTCTCTAATAAGTTTCAAAGCAACAGACCCTGTCACATGTCCTTTGTAAACAAGCAGAGTGCGACAAGTGTCTGCATCCACACTTCAGGTTTCCGATAAGTTTTAAAGCTTATTTCGATAAGCTTATTTCAAAGTTGTGGATCCTGCCACATATCTTTGCCTATGTCACAGTGGAAAGTAGCCATAGCAAGAGAGAAAAGCATGAAGGAATTGCTAAGGAGAATGACAGGCCTACAAACATCAAGTTTAGGATGACCGACTAGCCATTAACCTTCAAAAGATGAAAGACCCACAGACGTCAAATTTGTGGCAATAAAGTGTCTGTTGATATTTGCAGGCTTAAAACGCAAACCTAAATGCATTCAAAGACCTTAAGGCCAGGGCCAAAAGGAAGAAGAGACAAAGAGGGAAATATCAACAGGAGTTATTTCCAGTAGGCAGAACAGTCCACCAAGTAGGTATTTGGGCCTACAAACATTGAAAGTGCAGCCTGTTTGTCCCCTTTTGCGTAAAGGCAACATGGATAGCTGCATGGATAGTAGGTGATAGAATGACTGACTCAGGCTCAGGAGAAGACATTCAAGATGAATCAACATGCCACAGTTAAGGCATCCACTCTGTTCTAGCATGGCCCTCCCTGACAGAACCAAAAATGCATTCAAGGCATTAATGCACAGCATGGGCTGTTCCATGGGACAAAGCGCAAAGCCTTCCTTGGCCTCTGTATATTGTAATCTCTTGGATTGTTTTAAGGAGATCTTCCCATTACCAAAATCAAAACTCTGCCCAAATTAAAAGGCATCACTGAGACTTTGAGCTCAGATTGTTTATCATATTTCTTTGTTTGAATCAGAAAGTAAGTTACTTTCAGACTTTGTGCTGTTATAACTTGTATCATTCTAGGAGATTGTTCTTATGTTTATTTCCTAAATGTATTCTTGTTTATTCAATTTAACAAGCAGAGCTAGTGAAAGTGATAAGGAAGGTGTCCTGAAGCTAGCTACTTTCAGACTTTGTGATGTCATAATTGTCTTCAGTGTGTGTTTATTTTCTATTTGTGTAAAGGACCTTGGGATGACTTTGTGCCCCCATTGTTCTTTGTATCTCACTCTTGGGTAGTCGAGGTGGAGACTTTGTGTTATATCTTAGTCTACTGGTTACTACGCCCTTGTTACTAACTACTTATCCTACCTAAAAGAACTCCTGCTGTCCCCTGCAAGAACACTTCTAAAAGAAGAAAAGTGCCTTCAGTGTTTTCATTAGGATTTTCTCCTTTGTTTGTGAACATCATCTCTAAAATAAGAGAGATGGATGGTGTATCCTACCCCTGAGTGTTATTTTCTGCTTATATATATATATATATATATATATATATATATGGCTCCTTTATACCTATAGGGAACCTCCCCTTGATGAGAGGAGAGATTTGTCCCCTTTGGATGCAGTAAACCTGCAACTTTTGATGACCAATCTCCCTATGTTGTGGTTGAAGAGACCTATTTTTCTCACCAGTTAGCTGGTTGAAAAAATATTCACCCGACATGGTTCACCTTGGATTGCATCTAGATCTTGGCTCTATGTATTTACATGTCTGGGTCCATAATATCCTTTTATCCAATGTGCCTTCCTATGTGGCATCCCTACCATGCTCTTAATCATATTTTAAAATATGACCATCATAAATTTGGACACAGGTCACCATCTTGTGCCTCCTGGATCTTGATTGAAATTACTTCATCGATCTTTGATTTGGGTTTCCTAAATTATGACACTTGGTAACCCCACATTCAATCTATGGATATTACTACCAGTATTCATCTGGTTACAAATTTTGTACCATGTGGTGGCCTTCCATATAATTTGGGCTCTTTGACTTCTTGACCTCATATGCACCATCGATCTCCTTTGCATGGTTGAATGTGCTCCATCAATATTCAATTCGTAAGATCAAATGTGCACCATTGATATGTGAATTCACTATGATCATGCCACTTGTCAACCCCATATTTAATCCTAGGATCCTCTGACTTGTTGACCTTATGCTCTCCATTGATCTTGATTTTCATGATTTAACTCATGTTGTTGATCTTGATTTACATGATTTGACTCACGTTGTTGATCTTGATGGTCTCCCTGCCTCGAGCTATTACTCACATGTCATTGATCTATGACCTGATCAAATGATATTTTAACACTTGGTAGTAGTGCATTCACTCTTAATATTTTTTGAATATTATTTAATTTAAATGGCTACTCCCTGTGGCTTTATTTAACTTCCCTGCGCATGTTTCTTACTACTAGATGATCTTTGAAGGCTTATATCTTGAGATAGAAAACTCATTAAGACACCAAATTTGCAAGGGACATTCTTGGCATGAAATACATCATTTCATGCAATCATTTAAAATTTAGTTGACTTCCTAAGTGTACTTATTAAATACACAACCAAACTAACCTGTACATTCCTACATGATGTGTCATGATGGTCTGGCTTGTCTAGGCTTGTGTTAATCCTCTTTGGATCCATTAAGGCTCTGATAAACCTTTGAGACTTTGATCAAACCTAGTTCATGCCCCATGGATTCCATGAACACCATAGAAACCTTTTGGATCCTTTCACTTGAAATTTTAGACCTATTTCCAAACTTGCTTCCCAACAATCAAAAAATTCACCTTAAGTCTTGCTTATAGTGTTTCAAAATCTTGCAAGTGACATGTGGTCTTCATCTTCCACCATTAGATTACTTCAATCAAAAAGAACTTTGTTCATACTCTCACTTCACTCTAGGACATCTTTAGAATGTTGCACTACATCCATCTAGGCCAAAGCTTCATATGTAGGCCAATTTTGGCCAATAGTCCTTTCATGGGCTTATGAGCTAAAAAACCCAAAACTGGTCAAAACAGGCTCTTTTGTAGCTTGCAATAGTTTTTGTCCTTTTCATGGTTCTTGGGAGCTTGAATTAGCCTCATTTTTGCTCAAGACTATTTGGGTGGGGCTTACCCTTTTTTGATTCCATTCTCAGACTTTGCTTTACTTGGAAACTCTTTAAATTAGTTTGGGAAGGTCTGCCACCTTCTAGGCTTAGGCAGGTCTAGGGGGGTCTCCTTGATAATTTGAGCCACTTATAATCTTTTTTGCCTTTTCCAAATCACTAGAATTTTTTTTTTGGCTCTTATACAAATTCCTGAGCATGTTTCCATACATAAATCCTCCTTTTGACCTTTGCTAAAGGCTCTTTTACACCTGGTTTTGAGGATGAAATCCATTAATGGAGATATGAAAACTCAGTTTTTTATATTGAAGTATATTAAGGGCATGAGACCACTTTTAAAACTTTAAGGACACCAAAACATAAATCCATGTAAAATTTAAATTCATTTAATTGAGTAGAACTCAAAAAATGCATCTTTTGGTGTTGCTTCAACCTGCCTTATCAAATTTATGAGTGTGTCTAGCTCTAAAGTTTGTCATTTTATCGAGTTTTATGAGGTTCTAAAACTTAATTATTTTTTAATTAGGAAAAATAATTATCCCCAAAACTATTCTAATAATTATTTTACCACTATTAACCATTAAAACTAGCCAAAATCACATATGTAGACCTACTACACACTCAGAAATTATGAACTGTGAGACATAGGGAGCAAGAAATAGGTGAATCTTGAGATTTATAAGGTCTCAAGACCTAATTATTTTTATTTTTGTACCTGTAAAGACCCAAAAACTACTAAAATATTTATTTTTTATCATTAAATTATTTAAGTGCCTCAAAAATATTATTTCTGACTATCCCCACATGCATGCCAAAATCTTGAATTTTCCAAATTTTCCCTTCTTCACATTTGGCCTTGAAATTATAAATATGATAACTCTCACCATGTGTGATAAGAATTAAAATCACCTTAAAATTATTTACAAACCATCACATGAGGTTGAAACCATATGTCACACTTTCTATCCCTCTAAGAAGCTTGTCTAGCTCCATGTTGACTATCAACAGACAAGCATAGGACTGTGATAAAACAAAGGTTGATTACACTATTAATATGATATAAAAAATAGTATGTAAAATTATAAACACTCATAAACATCACTTTTACCAAGTTTCATAGTTAGATAATCCCTGTAGAGGCCTCACGATGCATTTTTCTCAAAACTAGATAGTGGGTTGCCTATGTGCATGACTATTCATGATTATAGGAGGTATATAACAAATTAACAGATGCTTCCAATTATCATGTGGATTTAAGGATGGAATATAAATATTTATCTACTCACCATGATCATACATACCAAAAATGAGAACCTAACTCCTCCTATAGATGATCCAAAATCATAAATTTCTCCAAGACTGACTTAGGTTGCCTTTGTTTTACTTGGAGAGTGCCTCAACTATAAGACAAAATAGGGAGTATATATTTGTTACATAGGATAAATATAAAACATATATTCATATTTTGTGTCATTATGACTCTATGTACAAAATTTGGAGGTTAGATCACCTCTCTAACATCTTCAAATCTTCTACAAATTAACCCTCAAGCTTATGACTGTGTGTACGGTCTAAAACCATTTGCTCAACCTTGGCCATGCTTAACTGGCATATTAGTGTTGTACATAGTATTATGAGATCACTCTTGATATTTTATTCATCATATTCATCTATTTATATAACCCTATAACCTTCATAAGGATATCTCCATATGATGATTGTGAGAGCACACTTGGTCAATGAACTTCTTAACATTGTTATGTGTATATAACCCCTGAGATATGATCATAGTGTCTTTAACACATTAGAGACACCATTATCACTTTGAAATAAAACTTAAAAAAATTTAAAATTTACAATCATTATGCCATTAATCTCACTATATCATGGTTTTTTCATTGCATAAGCTAGTAACCAAGACTTCTCAAGTGTATGGACTGCAACCTCTAGGTTGGACTCAAAGAAAAAGAGTGATATATCATTCTTGGCACCTTGAAGTGTATGAGACATTTATTTTAATCATTTTAGATTTTCCAATTTAACCTATCTATATCAATTTCTTATGTTGAGGTATCTCACACCAAAAACTCTCCTTAGAGCATAATCAAATAACTTTAGCTGATGTTTTTTGAGTTAGGAGAGCCAAAACACTGATTTTTACCTGGAGAGGATCTTCTCATCAAAACCTTATTTTATAGGCCTAACATAGGATGGAAAAGGCACTCAAGAATACTAATAACACTGAGTAGGGTCATGAATTTGGTCTTCTCTTTCCACCATTGGATCATTGACTACACTTAGGACTACCTCTTCTTCAGAGCTTAAATAGAGCATCTTCAGAGCTGCCTGGAGCATCTTCAGAGCTTCTTCAGAGCTTGACTAAGGATATTCATAGCTCAATATAACATCTTCAGATCTTCTTGGAGCATCTTAAAAGCTTCTTTAGATCTTGACTAAGTATCTTCAGAGCTCATTGTGTTCTATGTTGAGTCTTCAAAACTATTGCCAAAAAGCTCATACCAAAACCATTGATGACTTATCAAGCCTTCAAATTATCTCTTAGCATAGAGACATTAGGTTGCCTCTCAACAACTCCCAACACAACATAAGAGGTTGTACAACTCCCAACAAGACACCAAAACCTTCCATGATATTATATTGCATCATCAAGTTAGGATTAGAAAGAGACTAGTCATGAAGGAAAAAGGTCACTCAATGGTCTAGGAGAGTGGCCTGATCCATCTAGGTAAAAGTTTCATATGTGGGCCAATTTTGACCAACATTTCTAATAACCTCTTGGGATTGCATGCATGTCTATGGAGTCACACAAGTCTTTTTCAATTAATTTTCAACTGGTCACAAGGATCCAAATCTTTTGATTACAAATCTCAAAATAGTAAAGACAACCCAAAACCAAAACAATAATGTGCTCAAAGCACTTAGGTAAGGGAAACACACAACAAAATAGAAAGGATATGCACAAGGCACTTGAAGGGAAGCAAAAGACTATAAAATGTGTACAACTAAAACTTACAAGTACCTTCCTCTTAGATCAAATGACAATATTTTAGCATCATTCATTTGTAATGGACAAGGATGAAAAACATCTTGCTTATGAGGCACCAAACCTGGTGAACTAGGCTGCTTGATTGCCAATATTTTTGGCAGGCTCTCTAATGGATGAAATGGGATAAACATGTCTCCAATATAGACAAAATCCCTTAATGGTTCAAGACTTGATCTATGTTGGTCTTTATCCTTGAGAAATCTCTCTAAGCTCACTTCATGATGGGTTATATGAGCACTTTCAAACTTTTCGCTTGATGACTCTTTTGAATGTGAAGGTTGACTATCTAGGCTTATGCAAAAGACCTCTGGTTCATCCCAAAAGGCAACTTCCTCTTGGTCACTTATAATAGAGATAGTCTCAACTCCACCAAGACTCAATATATAACAACTAGATTAGTCTCCTTCCTCTATATATAATGGAGGCTAATCATTGCAAGCAAGGTCTAACACATCATGCTTTTGAGGCTCTTGATTTGACCAATCTTCTTTGAATCTGAAGACATCAACACTACCTCCAAGTGACACCTCATAGTGAAGTAGACCAACCTCTGGTACTTGGTTCTAATCTTATTCATTTTCATCTATGTAGAATGGACATTCATTAGTCCATTCAAGGTCTACCCCATATTTAGCTTGAGGATTGTCCTCTATAGGCTCTAATTCGTTAGTGTCAAAGCCATGCCAAGAAGGCTAGTTCAAACCTAATTTTTCCTCCTCTAAATGAAGTGGGATGCCTATTATGATATCTTCATTATAGGAACTTGTATTATCCTCTTGTGTCTCACCTATGACTACAAATGCCTCCTCTATCCTTGGTAAAATGGGTTTTTTATCTAAGAAGGAGATGGTGGGAGGGTGAAGAGGTTCACCTTGATTGCAACTTAGGAGAGTAATACTCCAACTAGGGATCTTGAGAAGTGTCTTTGGTGGATCGTGCGGGGAGAGGGAGTCTTGGAACTCTTATAAAGCAAGCTCATTGAGTTGAGCTATGCATAAACCACTTTATTTTTGAACCAAAACTTTATCTCTCTCCAAGACTGATTTTTGGGTTATCACAACCAACACCTCCTCCTTCATCTTTATGCCCTCCTCGACTGATTTCCATGAGGTAAATGTATAGGGTACAACCACCTTGTTGTCTTCTTATTCTTGAATAGTCCTAGGAGAGAGTGGTCTCACTAGCGAGGGCATGATATAACCAGGATCATCGACATAGGGAGAGATCCATGGTGGGATGGCTTCACGCTCTTGAAGGAGAGTGTGTGTAGGGGTAAGAGAGGGTAAACTAATTTTTTTTGGTTTTATATGTTCTCTCCCACTACTCTAACACCTCTTCAATGGATAGTACCCACTCCTTCATATCTAGCTTCTTAACATGTGGATAGTCACCTTCTTTAATGGATGCCCACACATTCCAAAATCATGAAAAAAGTTCCTTATCCCCTCCATGGCATGAATGGGGAATTATTGTCCAAGTTCAAGCTCCTTATTTATTTTCATGATTGATCTCCCTTGGTCTAGTATTGCTTCTATGATTCTTGACAAGGATGGGCCTTGACAAGGTTGGCTAGGGGACTGATTTGAAACTCTTGGAGGCTCAAATTGAGGCTTTTGGAGGGGAGAGGACACATAGGACTGATTTAAATGAGCCTACTAATCTTCATAAGATACAATACACACTCCAAGCTTTGGACCATGCTTCTCAACCACACTTTGTTCTCCATCTCACAAACTGCCTATTATTCACCCTCATAAATTGATCACCTCTTATTGACCAACTGAAGAGAACTCCTTGCCTCTTGTAGAACATGGATAGGGATGAATAAAAAATGTTTTAAATCCCTACCAATCTCCCTTACTAATTCCATATAATTTTATAAAGCTTGTTTGAGTCCTGGTAAGGATGTGACAAGATAAACATAGACTTGATAAGGGGGATTAGAGGATTGATCTGAATGCCAAGGAGGCATATTTTGTTCATACATAGGGGTAGGAGGGAGTAAAAGGCCATTAGGTATGATAGGTTTCTTGAGCACCACTTGGGGGGAATAAATAAATGTTATTACCCTGGTATGAGTGATGTTGAGGTAGAGAATAAGCATGTTGATCAAAAGGGGTTTGAGTATACATACCAAGGTTATGATTTTGGGAAGTTAGGCTACTTGAACAACTGATATTCATAACGGAGTCACCATTGATGTTTGAAAATGTGCCTTTGAAAGCTGATTGCATTGAAGAGCAACACCAAGAACCCTTCAGTGAAGTGAAGATGTAGTAGTCCCACCAAGTGTGCCATAAATTTTGGTAGCACAAAATTGCACCCTTGTGAGATGGTTATTTAGGCTCTCTCACTCCTAGATACAAAATGGGATCAACCCTAGGCGATGAGTATCTTTGATGGGGTTGAACCTCTAGAGAAAGTTGGTTCCTCTTGGTAGATCACCTAAACTACTAGTTTTGATTGGGAAAAGGGTAAAAGGACTACAAGGGATAATAGAAAGGATATAATGGGTGATACACCAAACTAAATGAAACTCCAAATTGATTGAAATTGACACTAAGGAAGCTCAAATACAACCCTCACTCACATAATCTCTCAAATTGGTCATTTTACATCAATATTTCCAAACTAGGCTCACTAAACAAGAGGTGAAGCATGGAGGAGTATCAAAACTCACACTATACCATCATCAATGATCAAAAATCATAAGTTCAGACCTAAAAACACCTTGAACCACCTAAAAAATGGTAATAGAGAGAGGAAAATCACTATGGAAGAAGGATCCTTCACAAGGTAATCATGCACAAACTAACTAACAATAAAGTGTAGGCAAAGAGATAGGTAAAATAAGTTGTCTTATTGCTTTAAGAGGTTATTCTTACATAAATGGGTAGGGTTATGCTATACAAATAAATGAGCATCCTTTACAATGGAGAAGGAAATGGATATATAGGATAAAAGGGAAGGGAGAGGAGAAGAAAGCTTTTAGAAATCAATAAATGCGATTCAACCACCCTCTATGGAGCTCCATTAAAGAGGAGGAAAAGGTAAATGAGTCTCAACCACTTTAAAATCATTTATTAATTGATCTTACTTAGAAAATTAACCCTCCATAGTAAAAAAGGTATTCAAGCTCTCCCATTGGCCTAAAAAGGCATTAAAGGACAAAATTTGCTTGAGGAAGATGACATCATGCTCCACTAACTTGAAAAAGTATCTAAACATTTAGAAGCTTCCTTAAATGCCCCATTAATGCTTGAGAAAATTCTTGAAACATATAAGAGCTTCCTTAAATTCTCTATTAATGCTCTTTAACTCCCCAAAACTCCTCCACTTGACTTCTATGCCCCATCTCCACTTGGCTTGTGTTGGCAACATGGTTAGTCATTCTGACATTTGATGCTTACACTGACTTTTGAGGGCAAAATTTTGAGTGTTTTATTTTGCTCCCAAGTCATATTTTCTCCTCTAACTTGCAAAAGACATCATGTAACCTTCAAATCCTTTGGACTCCATTGATGGAAGTCCTCAAGCTCAAACCATCTTCAACTAACTATTCTAAAACCCACTTTCAAGGCCATTTTTGGCCTCCTAAGCACCAACACGGGCCATTTTATTCTTAAAAATAGGTCAAATGTGAGTTTGCGAGAGTCCCCTATATGCTCTAGGTGGTTTTCAACAGATTCTAGGTAATTTCACGGGCTTATGAGCTCAAAATTGGTAAAAGAGGCTCTTTGGCAACTTGCAACGGTTTTAGGCCTTTCCATGGTGCTTGGGAGTTTGAATGAGATTCCTTTCTACTCAAGACTCTTTGGTTGGGTCTTACCCTTCTTTTATATCATTCTCAACCTTTGCTTCACTTGGAAACTCTTTAAATTAGTTTGGGAAGGTCTGCGACCTTCTAGGCTTAGGTAGGTCTATGGGGGTCTCTTTGTTAATTTGAGCCACTTGGAGTCTTTTTTTCCTTTTCCAACTCGCTAACAACATGTTAGTTGAACTTATACAAAATTCTAAGCACTTTTCTATACATAAATCCTCCTTTTGACCTTTGTTAAAGGCTATTTTAGACCTGGTTTTGAGCACAAACTCTATTAATATAGATATGAAAACTTGGTTTTTAATCTTGAAGTATAGTAGGGGCATGAGACCACTTGGAAAAATTCAACCTTCTAGGATTGCCTTAACCTACCTTGTCAAATTTTTGAGTGTGTGTAGCTATGAGTTTTGTCATTTTCTTGAGTTTTATGAGGTCTCAAGACTTAAATTTTTTTTTATAAGTACCAAGAGGAACCCCTAAAACTATTCCAATAATTATTTTCCCGTTATTAACCATTAAAACTAATTGTAATCACATACTTAGGCCTATTGCACACTAAAAAATTGTGAACTGCGAGATATAGGAGACAAAAAATAGGTGAATATTGAGATTTATAAGGTATCAAGACCTCATTATTTTTTTTTGATACCTGGAAAGACCCCTAAAATTAACCCAATAATTATATTTTATCATTCAATTTATTTAAGTGCCTCAAAAATGCTTTTTCTGACTATCCCCACTTGAATGCCAAAATCCTAAATTTTACAAATTTGCCCTTCTTCACATTTAGCCTTGAAATTATGAATGTGATCAATCTCACAAAATGTGGGAAGACTTAAAATCACCTTAAAATTATTTATAAACCCTCACATAAGGTTCAAACCATCTCTCATACCTTATAGCCCTCCAAGAAGCTTGCCTAGTTCCATGTTGACAATCAACATACAAGCATAAGACTATGATAAAATAGTGGGTTCTTACATTCTTATTATGACCTAAAAAATACCAAAAATACTTATAAACAATCATTAACATCATTTTTACCAATTTTCATATCTAGATCATGCTTGTAGAGGCCTTAAGATGCATTTTTCTTAAAACTAGCTAGTGGGTTGCCTGTATGAATGATTGTTCATGATTACAGGAGATTTGTAACAAAACAACAGATGATTACATTGATAATGTGAACTTAATGAATGAATATAAATCTTGATATACTCACCATGATCATACATACCACAAATGAGAACCTAACTCCTGTAGATGCTCCAAAATCACAAATTCCTCCAAGACTGGCTTAGGCTGCTTGTGTTTTACTTGGAGAGTGCCTTAGCTCTGAGATAAAATAGGGGGTATATCCCTTAATATATAAGATAAATAAAAACCATAGATTCATATTTAGGGTCATGAGGACCCTTTTTACCAAATTTGGAAGTTAGATCACCTCTCTAACATCTTTGACTCTTTAAATCTTCTCCAAATTGGCCCTCAAGCTTATGACTGTGTGTACGGTTTAAAACAATTTTTTCAACCTTGGCCATGTTTGACTGCCATCTTTGTGTTGTGTGGAGTGTTATGATATCAATCTTGAGAGTAGATTAAACATATTCATCTAGTTATCTAACCATGCACCCTTCATAAGGAGATGTCCATATGATGTTTGTGAGAGCACATTAGGTCAATGAACTTCTTAACACTATTCTGTGTATATAACCCCTGAGATATTATCATAGTGTCTTCAACCCATGAGATACACCTTTCTAACCTTGAAATAAATATTTCAAAGTTTTAAAATTTCCAATAACTATGTCATTCATCTCACTATATCATGGTTTCTTCATTACATAAGCTAGTAACAAAAACTTCTCTAGTGTACGGACTACAATCCCCAGGTTGTACTCAAAGAAAAAGAGTGACCTATCATTCTTGGAACTTTGAAGTGCATGAGACCTTTCTTTGAATCCTTTTAGTTTTTCCAATTTAAGCTATCTAGATCACTTTCTTATGTTGAGGTATCTCACACCAATAGGTGATGTTTTTTGAGATAGGAGAGCCAAAACACTGATTTTTGCTTGGAGAGGATCTTCTCATCAAAACTTTATTGTGGAGGCCTAAAAGAGGATGGGTAAGTCACTCAAAAAGACTAAGAACACTGAGTAGGGTCATGACTCTGGTCTTATCTTTCCACCATTGGATCATCCACTGCACTTAGGACTACCTCTTCTTCGAAGCTTCAACGGAGCATCTTTGGAGCTCGATTAAGGATCTTCATAGCTCAATAGAACATCTTTAGAGCTGCTTGGAGCATCTTCAAAGATTCTTAAAAGTATATTTAGATCTACTTGGAGCATCTTCGGAGCTCAACTAAGCATCTCTGAAGCTCACTGTGTTCTATGCCGAGTCTTCAAAACTATTGTCAAAAATGTACTAGCAAAAATATTGATGACTTCTCAAGCCTTCAAATTATCTCTCAACAGAGAGACACTAAGTTGCCTCTCAATAAATCCCAACACCACACAAGAGTTTGTATAGCTCCCAACACCATACCAAAACCTTCTATGATACTACACTACATCATCAAGTTAGGACTAGAAAGAGATTAATCATGAAGGCAAAAGGTCACTGAATGGTTTAAGAGAGTGGCATAATCCATCTAGGCAAAATTTTCGTATGTAGGCCAATTTTGGCCAACATTTAGACCCCTTCATAAGCAAACATTCTCTTTCATTACTTTCACCCTATTAATTGCACTGATGGAATCATTATTGGTAGATTCAAATGTCACATTTTGAGTATGTATTGTATTTTTGTGCCACTTTTTGTACTCACAGATACATTTTTGGCAAATCCTAATGTTTCATATTTTTGTGTACATTTTTTGTGCCAATTGTGTTTTTTGGCCACACCTTACTCTTATTTTTGTAGTTGATGCTTTTGGGCCTACTATTGTTGCACAATCTATATATCAATGCTAATTCCACCTACATACATGCCTACCCCTTTTTGAAAAGCATACCATTATTTTTGGCTCTCAAATGTTGCGTTCCATAGGTCACACTACGAGATTTGTAGACATTGATAAACATCTATAGGGCATTAACTTATGCATATTTCCATGATGATGTTGCTTTGAAGAAATTTCTGGATTCATCATGTTGAGATTATTTAAAAACAATGTTTTGGACACAATATGTGTGTCCATCTTCAGGGTATGAGATTAGATAAAATGAAGATATTGAATGTTGAATGCTTTGAAATCAAACAATAATGAAACTCCCATAAATAAAATAATAAGGTGAGCATAGGTAGTCAGCCAAATCCAAGTGTGAATAATTCCCACAAAAGGTCAAAATAGAGAAAAAATAAAACACAATTTACCCACCACGGATGTCATCTTGATTTAAAAAAATAATAATAATTGGATGCCAAGATTCACCAACACCTAAACCATTGTCTCTGTTTAGGTTATTCGGATTATTATCTATTTCAATTATTTCTCAAACCTTTCTTTTAAAATATTCATCCTCTTTAGCTAAAAATTTGGCTTGATTTAAACAATTTTGGTGTTTTATGAAATGGGAATGCTCGGCAAGGGTGGAGTTATCTAGACGTGAATAATGAATATCTCTTCCATGCTCTTTAAGTCTAGTTTGAAGAGACTTGCTAGTTTCCCCAATGTAGGGAACTCCACATGAACAAGGGATGTTGTAAACACCTTTTTGTGTCTTAGGATCTACATAATCCGTAGCAAAGTCTATAGATGCTCTGAGTGTGTTAAAAGGTTTGAAAGTTGTTTACAAACCAGCCTTTCTAACAATTCTTGAGATCTTTTCAGAAATGCCACTAACATAGGGGATGGTGATTCTCTACAAATCTATAGGGCATTGCTACCCCTATTTAACTTGTTATGTGGATTGCTCACATGGCATTGGTATTCAATAGGTGTTTCATCTTTGATGGGATCCTTTGATGATAGAGCTCTTATTTTTTGTTTGTTCCCCTCCTCATGAGGATGTTGAGCACAATGAGTTATGTTATACCTTTCACTCAGGCTTCAACAACCTGAAATTATAGTTGTTAGACATGATCACCCTGACACATCTTTCACCATTTGTATTTATTTGAGATGGATTTTAGATCACTTGTGATGATAACATAAGCATTCTTGCAAGGATTTTACCAGCACGGTTCCTCCACATTATAGCTTCATTGTTTGCACACAACTCCCTTATTTTAGGTGCAACTCTCTTTCTCTTGATGGCATCTTCTACAGATTAATAGCAATCTATAATTTCTTGTGTCATCTGATATTTTTTATTTTTGGGATTATTTTTTACTCACACTAAGTTTTAAATTGTCATGGGGGTTTGTTGATTCAACCTTGTCTACCTTTATATGTGTGTTCTATATTGGGCACCTTTTCACTCCTTTAGTTGCTTGACTTTTCCATCACCACTGGGGTCATCTTCTTGAGAGATATTTGATATGTATTTTTGGCATTTTTTGATAGTTGACAGTCTCCCATAACTTGAAGTATAGCTATTCTAGTGAATTCTAGTGTCAGCTATCTTCTTTGATAGTTTGACAGTATCTTTCAGCATGATATAGAGACATTCTTGTGAATACAGTGTTAGTGTTCGAATAGTAAATTTAGCCCATTCATATATACTTTTTTGCATCACTCCACCTAGTCAATAGTATGGGGGGTATGGTGTAGATCCTACTTCGATTATCATGTTCATTTTTAACCCTTGGCACACTGCATATTCTGATAGAAGATCAAAGTTAGTTGGTGAACCTTTTTTGCACTATTGACACCTCTAACAGTCTCTTTTCGTAAGAGCTATTTTGGTAAATTCTAGTGTCAGTTATTTTTTTAGGTTCGAATAAGGGATCCAAACCACTCGTGTAGATTCAAGTTCCTTTGAGACTTTTGATTCCATAGAGTGCATTTATATTTGATGGCCTCAGTTCCATCTAGTGCACCTTTTTCAACATTATGTTAGAGTATTGAGCCATTTGATTTCTTGGGATGCCTTACAGCATATGTTTTGGTCTCGTTACTTTAATTATTGTTACTATTTTTTGGGTGCCTTGCAGTGACACATTTCATCCTTGGTAACTCTTTTTCTCAGTCTTTTGTGATCAGTGTTTTTTATAGAGTGATCCTCGTACAGAGTACCATTTCCTATTTGACTTGGCAGTTACAACAACTCGACATCCATATATTATGGTAAGATGGATTGGTTACCATAGGGACACTTTGTATTTCACCATGATTTTGTACATAGGTACCTAATTAGACTTATTTGTCATGACCCATTCAATCTATTTGCTTTCTTATTTCTCACTCCCTATTCTATGTTTAAATGAGGGTTTTGGAGTGGTCGTATTCATACTAGCTAGTGGTTTGAGTAACTTCCAAACCAGTTTTGTTTTTAGTCATGTTTACACTCACCCATGAAGATAAGCTTGATTTGGAGTTTGTTTTATTTGCTAGATTATTGTGTGCATGAACAATATTTGGTGTGCACTAATTTATGCAATCCACAATATTTTGAGTGGATCACAACAACCAAGAGGTTATTATGAAACCAACTCATTTGCCTATTTATTAGGCACTCTTTGTGCTTTTCCTTTGTACCTGAGAGAGAGAGAGAGAGAGAGAGAGAGAGAGAGAGAGAGAGAGAGAGAGAGAGAGAGAGAGAGAGAGAGAGAGAGAGAGAGAGGAATCTATAGATTGTATTTTTTCTTTGGAGACAATAATGAAGAGACTAGCTTATGCATAATGTCTGAGATGTTTTTTGTAGTAATGGTGTGCGGGAGTGATCCTACAAATTATATGAGTGCATATAGCACTCCATCATATAAGATTTTTGTATAGCTTTTGATCCTTGAGAGTAAGTTTTCCTTTATAAGATACTTGTTTATATAAACAATTGTATTTAAATGTAGGGGCTCATTAGCACGTGAAGGTACCAACTCAAAAGAAACAACAGCCATAAAAATGACCATTATCAACATAAAGACTCAAAAACTTTCCATAAGTTATGCTGGGACAGGTATGGACTAATTGACAAGTCCATAATGTGCCTTCTCATCTAGTGTTGACTTGTCCAAAAGACCTAAAATGAACATATAGAAACGTAGAAGACACTTTGGGGATCCCCTAAACAAAATGTAAAAATATAGAATAGTAACATGGAGAGACTTTAAGAATATGACTAGGGAGAACAAAAATACTTGACACCACACATCAATGAGCCATTCATTCATCAAAAATAATTTAAATAAGAAGAGTCATATAAAAATGTGTATTTTAAATAAGCTTGTGCCAAATTTAGGTGTCTATAATATTAGGTCATACTATAACATATTTTATCAAACCGTACATCATGTTGTAGAATATTTGAACAACAACCACATGGGCATTTACAATTGGGCTTTTGAATCTTAAGGTCATATGGTGCTCTGTATTGGAGCACTAATTTCTTGTTTCGAGTTGGTCATAAGCATTGGTTGTGTATAATTGTACTAGATTGGACTACTTTGTATGTTTTTTGTGGTAGTTTGCATCAATCTTTGTATTGGAGATTGGTTTTGCATTGTGGACCTATGTAGTCCTAAGACATATCGGATTTTTAGATTGCTCGTCATCCACTAGTCTTTTACTGTCAACAAGCTTACACCCACCAAGTCGCATTGACCTTATCTTCAAGGAGTAGTTCATTGCATCGACTCCCCTCTCGTCCTGCAACATTTAAATACCATCTAATGCTCCATCATCCTTATATCAACGTCAAACTCCTTCTTGGTCTTTCACCACCAGCACTAGCAATTTCACTTTGCACAACAGTTCGACATTATTCTCTACTTAGATATTTGGCTTGAATCCTACATATCCTTGGCATTTCATTATTGGATCAGTCTCAACATTGAGATTTGACTCTGACATCTCGAAACCCCTCATAAAAAAACAAATTAATAGCCTAAATTGAAAGGATAAATATCAATTTTTAGATGTTGATGTTTGAGAGTTCTCATAGCCAAGTTGGCTACATGCCTAAACTTTCTTCAACATGGGTAGGTGTTAAGCCCTAGCCACCACAAAGTGGTCATTTTTTTCACAAGTGGTGGTATTCGGTGGAGCAACTCTTTTTTAAAGGAGACTATTTTATTATTTTTATTAGATATGGATAATGTTTTTTACCGGAGCTTTGAACCAGTATCAGGACACAAAAGGAGACCTAGTCCCCGAAGATAAGAAGATGAAAAAATGATAAAGAAATGAAAAACCCTCGAAGATGACAAACTCCATTCGCAACGAGAACATGGCACTACCAGAGAAAATAAGACAAGACAATAAAGCACCCAACTACTACTAGTAAGCCTCAAAAAACCTGAAAAATAAAACAAAAACCTTCAATGAGACTTCAAGCAATCTGACATGAAGATCAGTGAGACTTTAGCTAATCCGATGTGAAGAAGTACAAAAGACCAAAACATAAGCAAAAGTCAAATGAAAGGAGTCGAAACTGGGGCATTGCAGTCCTTAGCGACAAGCAAGGCCTTGTTTTCTCTCACGTCTAAAATTAAGGTCCTTCATTGTCCACTGGGATCCCTCTCTCACCAATTCTTTCACTTCTGACTGTAGCCTTTCTTCTTTATACTGGAACAAACATTAGTTTTGAGTTTCCCAACACGCTTAGGGAGAAGGACTTCAAAGGGAGAGAGGGGGATGAGACTGGTGGGGGCGAGGGCAGCGAGGGAACAACTTGGGGAGGGGAGGAAGGGTCAAAAGGTTAGGCATGAGGGGCAAGAGGGGAGATGGGGGGAAGGGATGGACAAAAATGTCGCTTCAATGCTAAACCATTCCACTTCTAAACCACAATGAATCCTTATCGAAGAGTCATCCGTATTTGTAAGAAGATTGAGCCTAGGGGGAGGGTAGAGACACTTGCAAGTGAGACAGTTGTGGACTTGGTGAAGGCACCACCTTCAACCAGTCCTCCACAAGAACCTCCCTAGAAAGAGAAAGAAAGAATTTGTTGTAATTGCACCACATGAATTCTTGATTAGGAGTCCCATCCTTCTTCTTTCAAACTTGAAAGCACTGAGGAGCAAAGGGGCTTCTTAAACTGAATGGACACCCAACGATTTGATGGCCAAGAAGATTATAGTGGAAATAATGGAAGGGGAGACCTTCATAGTTGAGGAATTGAATCCATGAACCATGCAAGGAGAACAAGTTAACAGAATGAAGAGTGGTTTAGAGAGGTCGACGATAGCACATGCTCTAACAAACTTGCGATTCCAGGTAGAGGTATCAATGCACACAAATGAGCAGACCTAGTCCACCAAGAACTTAATGAATTCCATGTTGTGTAAAATTGGCGAGAGGTTATACATCCTAATCCACAATAGAGTAGTTAAACCCTGGGACTTATTCAAATCAAAGAAAGGAGACCTTGGGCATTGAAAGACGCTGAAGTTCTTAAAAAAGCAAGGCCTAAAGTTAAGAATAAAATCTCTATCAGAGGAGCTCTGGAATTTGACAAGGAAAAAACTAGAGCTAAACGAGGTGAAAGAGGGCATAGCAATGGACTTCCAAACCTCAAAGGCCCAACAAGAGAGGGCAGAGGTAAAAAGGACCCTGCCCACACACTTGACAAAAAGAGATTTGCAACCAATCTTAGTTTCCATCTCTAAGATAAAAGACTTGGGAAGAACCACATTAGGGAGAGCGTAGAGAACTGAACAACCACATCGCCCAGGGAAAAAGGGGGAAAAGTGAAGACAATAGGTAGGCATCAACAAGAGAAGGGGACCTAGAAGAGGAACCGGAGGGGATCCAGGGTTTACATAAGTCACTACAAACATGGAAAGGGTTCGAGACATTGATACAATTGGCATAAACCCAACGGATCCTGGGGCCATCCTCAAAAATATGAGAGGCTTGAACCGAACCATCGCTACGAAGAGGAAGAGCCTTGTCCCCTGGCTGAGAATAAGACACAGGCTGTTGGGTCAGCAACTCACCAGCGGAGGCTCGATAAAGAGCACAAGCAGCAGCATGGAAGGGAGATGGATCAACGTGCTCAGCCGCCTGCTCCATGTGTTGGAGAGGAGTAGAACCAAGATCGTTGATCGCATGGCCAAGAGGGATGATCGTAGAGTCACCAGCACGAGCATCTAAAGCGGAGGCAACGATTGGAAAGGTAACAGCAGATCTGATGCCTCCTTGACACCTGTGTCCGAGGAGACGCGAGCTGGGGGGAGCCAGGTGATGGTTTAGGCTTGGTGGGGCAAAGAAAACCCCACTACAGGCCAGCCACTCCAAAGCCGGCAGACTTGCGCCCAAATTCTACACCGTTGGGGATGTTTTCGAGGCACAGCTCCTACGGATCATCAAACACTTCGTGCTTTGAAGACGATCCCCCAGAGGCATATACAGAGTCCTAATCTGAGGCCCGATAATCATGGAGTTGTTGCAGACAACCGTTCGGAACAAACCGAGCTAAAATTTTAAGTTTGAATTTGTTCTTCCCTCACATTGTACATTGTAGCAAATTCTTCTTCAAGTTCATTAGAATATCATTTTTTTTTTTTTCCACAATGGCTTTATGAAATCTGGGATTCATTAGAATATTAAATTTTCTTGATATTCTAACACGTCCACTTCTTGTTTCACTATGAACTCAACAAATTCAACCACACGTTAGGGATCCGTTAGACTATTCTATTATTAGAAGATGCGCCAACAATATTTGGAGGAGGGGTTAAATTTTAATTGGTGGTCATGTTTTTTGTTTTATTTGGTTTGCTGCTTATTTTTTCAGTTTTAAAGTGGTAGTGTTTTAATCTGTGGCAAAGAAATATTTTATTTAGGGGCCTATTTCATAAGTGGAGTGCATTTTTAAAAGTGCTGCCAAGTAGCTTTTAGGAGGGAACATTTATTTTGTCAAAATGGTATTATTAAAGAAGGGACCATATTTTACAAAGGTGCATTTTGTAACATATGGATATTTGTAAAAAAAAGTTGTATTTTTTTTTTTTTTTTTTTTTTTAAAATTGGGGTATTTTTTTATTATCATTGCATTATAACTCTTCTTCTTTCTTACTTCTCTTTGCACTTTGTATTTTTCTTATTAATTTGGAAATTTTATTGTACTTCGGTGACATTATAAATTGCGGATGCATTTTTGGTGGTACTCGACGTTCGTAAGCTGGGGATTTTTTTCCTTGGTGTATTTTTTGTATTGCTCAAATGGCTTCTTTACTAGCACTTCGAGAAGTGAACATGAAACTAATGAATCAGAATTATTTTCTACACTCCCTCATTCTCGGCAAGGGATCTCTCATTCACTCCCTGCAAAATAAAATTGCTAGTTTGTAACATTTGATTAATACATTGGACATGCCTTCTAATGCTCCTAGTCCACCTCTAGTCATTGCTCCTACACCAATTGACCCTGATTTGTCAGTATCTGAGCCTACTAATGTATCTTTTACTCATATTCATGATTTTAGTATGCATCCACTTGATGCACCTTTTGATTGTGAAATACAAGATCCTGAGCAACCCATGGTTCTTATTGTTTTTATAGTGCATATTGTTATTGCACATTTCACATATCTCACAACAAATTCACCTGCATATCTACCTACCTCTTTTGAGAAGCATACCGCTACTTTTGGCTCTTGCATGTTTCGTTCCATGGGTCACACTATTAGACTTGTGGGCATTAGGAAGCATCTACAAGGCATTGTTTGCCCTATCCATCATGTTAAGTGGATTTTCTAGCATGGCATTGGTTATGACGTAGACATTTCATCTTCATTAGGGTTATTTGATGACACAGCTCCTATTTTTGTTCGCTCCACTCTTCATGAGGATTTTTAGTAACACATGAGTTTTGTTGCACCTTCACTTAGGCATGAGAGTCCTAAGATTGCTTCAATCAAGAATGAACAACCTAACACACTTACAAGTGTTTTTTTGCATGCTCTATTTGTGCACATTGCACTAGTTGTAACATATTTTTATATATGTATTCATATGGGATGGACTTCATATCATTTGGGTGGTAGTGCAGGTATTCTTTGTGAGGGCACTACACACATGGTACATCCACTATTCAGCTTCATAGTCCGCACACTGCTCCCTTGTTTTAGGGTCAACTCTCATGTTTTTGATGGCATCTTCTACATATTGACAACATTCTAGAGTTCCTTGTGTCATTTGGTGGGTTTGTTTTTTTATGGGATCATTTTTTAGTCGCACTAAGTCTATAAATACATGAAGGGTTTGATGTTTCAGTTTGCCTTCATGAGTGTGTGCTCTACTCTAATAATTTTTTCTCTACCTTAGTTTATTTCATCTCCCATCACCACCAAGGCCATCTTCTTTTGAGATATTTTATTTGTATCTTCAATTTTTTGACATGTTGACAATATCCTATAGCTTGAAGTGTAACTATTTTTGTGAATCCTAGTGTAATCTTGTTTTCTTTAATAGTTCGACAATCTCATTCAGCTTGATGTGGAGTTATTCTAGTACATACATTGTTAGCTTGTATGTGTCTAAGTAGTGGGATTTATCCACCCATATATATTTTACATCACTACACCCAGTTAGCATTATGTGGGGGTGAGCATACTACTTTGGGTGTCATGTCCCTTACTAACCCTTGGCACATTAAATCTTATATTTTGGGTATTTTTTTTCTATTCAATTTGGTGAACTCTTTTATATTTTTGACACCGCTAACAGTCTCCTTTTCGTAAGGATCTATTCTGGTGATTATAGTGTTAGTTTTTTTGTGATCAAGTAGTGAGTCCAGATGACTAGCGCATATTTGAGTTCATGAGTGACATTCCATCTATCAGACACCTTATTTTATTTCGATTTTACATGGGTACCTTATCATGCCTAGTTATCAGGACCTATATTTGGTCTATCTTCATCTCCCTAACCATTCATTTACAAGAGGGTGTTAGAATATTCTAAACTAGGTAAATAATTAATTAGTCTAGAATATTTAATTATAAGGCCTATTTAGGGAGTTAGGAGTTACTGATTGGGAGATGCACATAATTAATTATAACACCCAAATTCAATAAGTTGGTTGTCTTTCATTTAATTTATCTCTCTTATATATAGGCACTCTTGTAGTACATTGAAACACACTCAGATGATGTGAATATATATATAGACTTTATTATGCATGGTTGAATTTCCCTGCTTTTTGCATCATAATGGATTTATGGTTGTGGTAATGACCTTCTAGAGTGATCCTGATGAATGAGATTATTCATCTTTCCTATAGCCTATGGCATGAGAAATTATCCAACTGGACTCATACACACACACGCACACACACACACACACACACACACACACACACACACACACACACACACACACACACACACACACACACACACACACACACACACACACACACACACACACACACACACACACACACACACACAAATCAAAGGCATCATTTGATAAGGGACTTAGCACTTATCTAGTACACACCTATACACTATTTCACATTGAAAAAATATTTCCTATTCTTTCCAAATTGTGAATCAGTTACTAGGAGCAATCACAATCCAAGTCTGAAGCATACTAAATCTAAGTCAAATCAAGCATTGTCAAGCATCAAAGCCAAATCATTAGTTGCATTCATATAATAAAGAAGCACATTTGAAAAATCACACTAGGTGGGAGAATTATGTGGCTTGATTTCCCTCCTTTTAGTATCAAATACATAGGCAATAGTCAATCATCAATGAGGGTGATTGAGGTCAGCTCAGAGCATTACAATTTCCTAGTTTTTATAGGTTTTAAGCCCTCACAAACACACTTATGGTTTTAATGAGGAGGAGGTTGATTTTTGGGCTTGTGCACATCATCAAGATTCATCATTTCACATACAAAAATTTTAGAGACAATCGAACGTGAACATACAGTCACATACCCTTTTTATACATAAGTCTTTATTGACCATGTCAAGTTAGTATTGACAATTGATAGTGACCCAAAGCTGATGAAATTGACCATGTGCAAATAGAAACATAATTTCGAATCTAGATGAATCATATGCCTACTTCAATCTATTTTCTACTGTCAGACATTCAATCAAAAGAGCTAATTACTTATCCATTTGTTGTACATACTATATTTATCATATGTCACTTTTCAAATCATTGCAACCAGTTTTAGTATTTTACGTTCAAACATATGCTTGAATTACATATCTATCTATCTAAATATACATACTAGTTTTTATCCTATTAGGGTTTCTAAAACCCAACTAAGGTAAAATAATATCATAGTAGCCATCACAAAAAATAATATAGGAAATATTTTTGGATAAATTTTGATAGGTAATGTAATATGACCCAAAGGTGTAGGCACATGATCAAGTAGATATATAGATATTTTAGTTAAATCATCTTAATCATATCCCAGTTCTTTAAGAAAATTAAGAGTGCAAATATTGAGTTGTGGTTTTTCATTAATCAAAATTCCTTGCCTTTGTTTCCTTTCTACATAAGCATGTGTGACCAAAGGTTCCATGTGACATAAAATTGGAAATGAAATCTCCTTTAGAACTATATGTGAAATATCTTAGTGTGTTTATAGTTCTACATTGGAAAGAGTACTTGCAACTTGTAATTTATTAATAGATATAACAAGCTCAATGTCACCACTATCAATAAGATCATGGATTTTATGTTTTAATGCAAAGCACTTATCTATTATATGACCACTAATTCAATAATAATCAAAAAATGAATTTGAATTAGATGTCTTAGATACATGAGTCATGTCACAACACCTAAAATAAGGTAAGACAATCATGATATTGTCAAATAACATACTCAATATTTCATTTTGTATATTCTTAAGTTTTAAAATCGTCATGATTCGCTAAGGGAAGGTGGAGGACTTGTGTAGGTGTCACTATTCTATAAGTCAATAGTGTATATTTATTATTGGCTGGCACATGGATATTATTAGGACTTGGATTATGTTGAATGGTAGAATAACGTGAAGCATGAATCTCATAGTTAAGTACATGTGATAACAATTTACATCCTCTACTAACATGGCCTCATAAAAAATATAATAAAAATATTTGTAAGCAAAAAAAAACAATTTAACTTTGAGTGGAGGCAAGAGGCTTCTACTTAAAAATATAATGTTTCTTTATATATGTTGGTTGATATATCAAATAATGCATATACCCTTGAATCTAAATATATAATTATGAATAGACTTAAATTGATCTTGATGAAGATATGAAATACACTAAAATGTAGCATGTGGTCCCTTATTATTAATAAAGTGTGATATGACAACCTATTCCAAATCAAGGAAGGTATGTAGGGAACCACTAGGTAGAGTATAAAACCAATTTAAATCATGATCAATTAGGTATCCACGAAATTTATTAAGCAGTATTCTATCATTACCTTCATATTGTCTAATATAAGCAAAAAGGTACTTAAGATGTAAATAATCATCCCTATACCCATTGAATAAAGTGAACTTAAGCATGGTAAAACCATGAGGTAGATGAGAATATATAATCTTACGCACTATAGGTTGGCCATATATAGCATTAGAATCCACCTAAGAATTCGATGCAACATACTCAGGAGATAAAGCTTGTACTTGTCTTTGTAATTCCCTTATTGAATGCATCATAGTAACAACCCCATGGATGGGCAAAATCAGACTATGAATGGTGGGCAAAACCGAACTATGAATGGGTCTATTCAAGGGTCTAGTTTTATTATTGGTTTCAAACATAGGAACACTAGGGGGAATATAGGTGAGATAAGGAGATAAACCACTACCAAGCATAAAATTGTTATCTAACACACACAAATAATTTACACTAGTTGCTTATTTTATCATTTCCATAACTTTATTAAAGGAAAAAGGATTTTTCAAAACATGTTTCTTAAGATTTTTGATAAATTTATTGTTATGCTCTTAATTATATGTAAAATTAGAATTACAACCCTTCAAATCATCCATATTTTTTACAACAAAGATGTATCATTCATATTGAATGAATCATTTTTGCTAGTATAAGATATGAAGAAAACTAAGCAAAGACACAACCTACAAAATAAGTAAGAATAATATCTATTGGGGAAAGAAATGAAGGAAGCCCTAAAAATCAAAACTAAAACAACCTCAACAATAAACCATTGAGGGAAGGAGACCATTAAACCTTAAGGTTGGGTGATCAAATAGGAGGGTTTCACCAAAATGTTTTACAAAAATGATACAAAAAATGTTCAAAACACTACACCAATTATGTAAACTTATGGTACTAGGAAAATATAACTAATTACAAAAATATACAACAAACCAAACCTACTTAGTTATAGTGTAGTTCAGTAAAAGTACATCTAATTAGAGATGATAAAAAAAAATAAAAGATATAGGAAAGGATTGATAAATACGTGATAAATCCTCACTTGGATCCTGATAATTCAAAATACAAAAAAGATGGTCTTGGAATAGTGCAGAATGAACTCCAAAAAATAGACAGTGTTGTGTTGTAATGACCACTTTTAAATTGATCTGAAAAAGGTAAGACTAGTTTTGGATCACTCTAAAAATGATAGTCGTGCCAAAAGAGAAAAACTTGATCTGAAAATGGCTTTGTTAACTCTCACAATCTGAAAAGTCATGAAACTCTTAATTGGTAGCAAATACACAAAAGTGATGTAGGTGCATCGTTATCAATAGGCAAGTTGTACTAGTTAGGTTGGTATAGGGTCTTGATAGTTTTGAAATGCCTTGTAATACAATGAAAAGACCTTGTCCATGTCATATAAATCAATATAAGTGAGTTGAGGTCATATGTAAGTTTTCCCTCAAAAAGTTTAAATTTGACATTTCCAATGTTGTCTTTGTAAATACATGGATAATTGTAATGGTGTATGAGTCATGATGAATTATAATGAGTATATTAGGGTTCTAATACGTAGATATGAGTCTTATAGTCTTTATTAGTGTCATATTCATCCTAGAAAGTCAAATAAATCAAATATCTAAGAGATAAACAAGAATAAACAATTTACTATCTAAAGTTTAAGCAGTTGAAGCAGAATCTCAGGAAAAATTGGTCATTATAAGATTGGATGAGGCTTAAAATACCTGATATGCATCTAACCTATTAAGGAGGAGGCATTCAAGATCATCAACAAACATAAAAAGACAAGATTCTCATTACTGGGAAGACTAATGATAACTTGCCAATGCAAAATAGGGGTCTGTACATGTAAAAATGTGATTTTATTGTAAAATAAAGGAATATGATTGTGTGAATCAGTGTGTTCATATAGATCTCACATGTTTTAGTAATATATAATCAAATTTTAAGTGATAATGCATTCACAGTCATGTATCAGTCTTTAAGACTGAGTCTAGTTCTTGAGCATTTAGTGACCTAGTTGATGTTTAAACTTGTGTAAAATAATCTCCATAAACTCAATATCATTATATTAAGTCTATCATAGGTTTTGTGAGTTTATTGAGTCAATAAAATAGGTTAAAATTGAAAGTTGTCTTTGTAAAGGTTCAAGGTGATAGTCCTACTAAAAATTATAAACTTCTTTGAGAAGATTGAAGTGAAGAAGATCTTTTTTAGTATCAAATTGTGGTATCAGAGCTCAAAAAGGACTAATATTTCAATCAAGGAAGTCAATTCAAATCAATTAAGATAAGTTAAAATAAGATTTCAGAGGTGGCTATGAGAGAAAGAAGAGGCAGAGGACAAGGGAGACAACCCACTCAGGTTGTGTTGCTTAAAGAGATAAGGAATCTCAATACCATATTACAGGCCATGGAGCTTGTAACAAGGAGAGGAGCATATATATGAGACATTAGTGATAGACAAGATGAGGGTCCTAAAGAAGAAGAATTAGCTACAAAGATAGAGGAAGAAGCAACAAAGGAAAAATTGGTTAAAGCAATAATAGGGGTTAGTTTTAAGCCTAAGATTAAGAGTTCGGATAAGATGGTGGCTAAACCCAAAGGTAAGTTTATGCCTAGAGATTATCAAACTAATATTTTTAAGAAACTTTAAAATTTAAAACAAAACTATATGTTGGTTAAGGATTATATTAAAGAATTTTACAGGTTGACTATTAGAGCATGCCATATTGAGGAAGACATAGAGAAGGTGGCTAGGTATATAAATGGATTGAAATTTGTTGTTCAATATGAGATTAGCCTCCTTTCACCTAGATCAGTTGAAGAGGCATATGTGTATGCCTTAAAAGCAAAAAAAAAAAGTTGTCAAGGAATCAAAATCAATTTTCAAGGCATAAAAGTAGAATTTCTAAAGATAGAAGAGAGCATGCAGATAGAAGTCAATTACATGGATATGAGGAAGATAAAATTAGCTCAAAAAGATAGGAACCAACCACAAGAGTAAACTACCCATTCAGAGGTAAGAGGCCATTTGATAGAGGTAGAGGATTTGTTGGTAGATGTTTCAAATGTTGAAAGTTTTGGCATATATCCTATGAGTGCACTGATAATTCATCTACAAGCCAAGAAAGTGTTCACATATCTAAAACTAATGAAGATGAGAGTGTTGGATCATCTATTTATGAATATGCTCCTGAAATTGGTGAAACATTGCTCATGAAGAGGGTGTTACTTAAACCCAACAAGGAGGTCCAAGAACATACATAAAGAAAGACATTATTCATAACTACTTGCAAGGCAAAAGGTAAGTGTTGTAACGTCATTATAGATAGTGGAAGCACAGATAATCTTGTTACTTTTGAAATGGTTGATAAATTAAATTTAAAGAAGACTAGACACCCTACTCCTCACAAGGTTTCATGGCTACAAAAAGGCCATCAATTTTTGGTCAATGAACAATGTCAAGTTGAGTTTCAAATAGGGAGTTATAAAGGTCAAGTGGTATGTGATGTGATGCCAATGGATATTTTCCATATTATTTTAGGTAGACCATGGAAATATGACAAGAAATCCATTCACGAAGGAAGGAAAAATACTTATACCTTTGAGAAAGATGGGGAAAAGCACACACTCTTTCCATTGAAGGATGAGAATGAAGTTGTTGGAGACAATTCCAAGGTGTTGATTATAGGTGACAAATAGTTCTTACAACAAGTTAAGAAGGATGAGGCAAGCAATGCATCATTTGATCAGCCAAAGGTAGTTGCTACAACTCATAAAGAACCTGATTTATCTTTAAAAACTTAGATTTTACCAGATGAACATGTGGATAAGTTATTTATTGAATTGTCTAACAAATCGTCTTTAATAAAAATCATGTAATATCTTTAAAAGTTCAATGAGAAAGTTAGTTTGTTAAAGGAGATTGTCATAGAAGGCAATAGTAGTAGCAAAGTACCAAGTAAGCAATTGGTGGATGAAATTTGTCTAGAAAGATAACCATGAAAATTTTAGAGTTGGTGGTGAAAACAGTGAGAAAATAGAATGTGAGGAGCAATCCATAGAAGGAAGTATCTTCATCAAAGAGCCAATGAACATGGGAAGATAAGGAAGCAGTGATCCCAATACAAGGTGATGTACACGAGCAAAAAAATCCTCCTAATTGATGAAAAATGATTTTGAGGCCCAAATGAACAGGTTGATTTATTTGATATATTTATTATATGTACATGAATTAAAAAAAAAAAAAAAGATAAAAGGAAGCTAAGAGTTGAAAACACAAAAATAAGTATAACATACAACATTCTAGTATTACAGACAACTCAAGCACAAGAGAGATATCATAAGAATGAGAGAGGGAGACATGATTTGGTAAGATTTTCAAATAAATAAGTTGTATTTTCTAAAATTCAGTTCTCAAATCTCAAATATTAACATAAATGTACCAAAGAACAATCAGTTGATTGTACACTTGAACGTAAAATAGAACTACATCAGCTAAACGTGTTATGAGATCCAGGAGGGCATAAATTAAGGAGTTTGAGTAATAAAGAAAGAAATATTATTGAATAAAAGGAGAAATCTATTGAATTACCCGTAGTATAATGACAAATGCAAGAATAATAATGATTCATGAGTAGGAACTCATGAAAGTTTTCAAGGTTGGTAGTCTGATGCAGGTGCATCCCTATTAATAAGAAAGTTATACTAGTTAGGTTGGTATAGGGTTTTGATGGTCTTGAAATTCCTTTTAATGTAATAAAAATACCTTATCCAAGTCTTAGAAGTTAGTCTAAGTGAATTGAGGTCTTGTATAAATTTTCCTTCCAAAAGTTTAAATTTGAAATTTCCAATGTTGTCTTTTATAAACACATGGATAATTGTAATGGGCTATAAGTCATGATGAGTTGTAATGAGCATATTATGGGTCTAAGAAATACTAGGAGTATTATAGTACCTTTTAATGTCCTGGTCATCCTATAAAGTCAAATAAAGCAAATATACCTAAGAGATAAGCAAGAACATATAGTTTGTTATCTTAAGTTTGAGTTGTCGAAGGAGAATCTCAACCAAAATTGGTCATTCTAAGACTATATTAGGCTTAAAATACCTGATATGAATTGAACCCATCGAGGAGGAGACATTCAATATTATCAACAAGCATAAAAAGATAAGTTTCTTATGACTGGGAAGACTAATGACAGTCTACCAATGCAAAACAGGGGTCTGTGCATTTAGAAATGTGATTTTCTTGTAAAATAAAGGAATATAATTGTTTGAATAAATGTGTTAATATATTTCTCACATTTTTTAGTAATATATAATCAAATTTGAAGTGATTTTACACCTGGTTTGAATTTCTTATAGTTCAAATCTTCAAAAACCCAGTTTTGTGCATCTACAATCATTTACAGTCTCTTGGATGACATAGAAAGGGCTGCATGATTCTGGTTAAAATATTGGAGAAGTGAGGCAAGGTACTTAAGATCATATTAAAGTTTTTATTAATATCATAAAGTCCCCAATATTTATGAAACATTGTTGAGAATCTCTCAGCCTCCGAGGTTTTTAAGAAACCCTAAAACAGGGTTTTCAAGCACAAATTGATTCACAACTCAAGTTTGAACTAGTGGAATGTCTTAAAATTTTGAGTAAAGTTGTTTATGATACAATACAAGTGTAAATATTTTGAAATAATCCCTTTATAATAAGAAACAATCAACTATGTTTTGAGTTTTCTATAGGTGTCTACCAAGAAACCTAAAAACGGATTAAAATTGAGTGTTTTGTTTTGTTCTTTGATTACAAACCTTTTAAGAAGGTTTTTAAATGTTATATGATCACTATACAACATTTTTTTTTAATGTGTTTCAAGTCATTTGTTGTTTGTATTGATCCAAGATCAATTAAGAATGTACAATTAAGCCTACATAGACCTAAAAGAGCATACTTGTCTTTGAGTTTACTTTTTTGAGAAACCAATAGAAAGATTGGTTTCTCACCATTGTAAGTAATATATAACACTTAAAAAGTACATTCAAGAATCCATTGAGAGGATCATAAATCTAAAACACATTTCTTAAAACCTAATAGGCCATTCACAGTCCTGTAGTAATCTTTAAGACTGAGTCAATTTCTTGATCATTCAGTGACCTAGTTGATTTTTGAACTTGTGTAAAATAGTCTCCATAAACTCAATATCATTATATAAAGTCTATCATAGGTTTTGTGAGTTTATCGAGTCAAAAAAATAGGGTTAAATTGAAAGTTATCTTTGTTAAGATTCAAGGTGACAGTCCTACAAAAACTTATATACTTCTTTGAGAAGATTGAAGTGAAGAAGATCCTTTTTGGCATCAAAAAGCCTCTCTCATATTTGCAAATAAATGTGCATATATGTCATAATCTTCTCTCCTTTGTTGTAACCCTAATCAACACTTAACACCTAGTAATACATCCAAGATAAAAGGAAATGTGAAGGGTTATTAGCTTAGTTCTCCTTGAGGGTTGTAACTACATATCAATGATTAGAAACACCATTTAATTTAGTTCTAGTGCATGTGTGTGTCCCTTCCCAATATGAGAGAGAATCCTTTGCCTTCTCTCCTTATGATAATGTATGCAACAAATATGATTTTTTGCTTAAGCTCTGTTTTGGTACAAGTATGTATAAATAGATAACTTGGATTCACTTTAATGATTTGATAAGCATAATTTAGTATGACTTAGACTTGCACCATGTGATCACTTGTTATTTGTTATTGAAATGCCTTAAGATTTTTTGTATATATATAGAAGTATTGAATTCAAATTAGAGACCTATTGGCATGCAAGTTGGCACAAGAAAATATGGAAAACCTGACAAAATAGGCCCACGTAACATATAAAAATGATCAAGGACCAAAAGGCCCACAAAAGCAAAACAACCATTTTTTTGATTGATCTGAAAACATTCATACCACTTTTAGATTCAATCCAAAAATAGGGAAAGACTAGAAACTATAGAATAAAAGACTAAATAAAGATACCCAAGCACAAGAAAACATAGAGGGGAAAGAAAATTAAAGATAAAGAGAAACACATAACCACACAAAGAGGAAATGAAGATTGAAAACATATGAAAAAGTGTCAATAGTATCTAATTTAAACCAACGCTTAGTATGCACAAAATCACATTAAAAATATTAAAATAATAAGCCTTGTACCAAATATAATTATCTAAAAATATAATAAATAAAGACCTACCTAGTGCTTAAGAGGAAAATAATGAAAGCACCTAATACAACTAAGAATTGACAAAGGGGTTTTAGAGATGTGTACCTAATTTTTGACTTACCTAAACTCTTACAAAAAGTTAAAGTGTTGAGAAAAAGGTCCAAAAACATTGTCAAAGATAATATAGAAATATCATTGTAATTTGATGAAGTGAACATGATCATAATGTCCCAATAAATGCTAACTAGTATCAAAGTGTTCCAATGGTGACATCTTGTCCTAAAAAGGGCAGTTTTATTCTGACAATTGTTGTGTAGGTTAGATTGGTTTGAAACTCTGTAAATCCCTTCCTCTACACCTTCTTGACATAAACCTCTCCTAGATCAATGAATGGATGTGTGAAAATACCTAAATAATTTCTCTTTTTTTCAAGCCCTAATTTGTGCCAAGAGACCTTATAAAGACAAATAAAATTAGTTTTGTTTCAATGGGTTTGCATCAATCAACCCCCTGGATTTTTACATGTTAGAAATCAACACTCATTCATGTCAATAATTAGATCCATGTATGATAATCCTTGCTCTTATTTTAATGATAGGAGATGCAAGAGATTAGTTGATTTAATATGCTCTTTCACTATTCTTTTTCGTACAAGTATGCAACGATAAACCTTCAATACAATAAAAAATAAATATATAGATGCAATATCTAGATGTATTCCTTTTGATTGTAATGTGTTTTTTATTTATGAGCTTGATAACTTCTTGTAAATGTATTAGGGTGTTTGTGTAAATGTAAACATCTCGAATTTAAATTTTAGACACCTAACTTTGATACAAGACTTATAATTACAATGTTATTAATGTTTTTTTGTACATACGGATCATTGATTCAAATTAGACTCTTATTAGCTGATTTTCCTTCATATCGGACTTTGCATGGCCTTTCGTTATCATCATTCACTCATGAACATATTTAGACTTGTCATTTGTTTGCCTCAAGATACTCACAAACACTCCTACAAACTCATTGATTTTTGTTTCCTAAGTTGTTATCCCCTCGATAGTTATTACAACAATCCACTAGTGGTCTTACCATTGTTAGACCATCTCAATATTAATCATGATTGTTGTGGTTATTTTTTTCCATCTCACCATGTTTCCTTGCACCATGAACACCAACTTTTTTGTTTCCATAATGTCTGCTTGAACATGGATAAGGACCTGATTTGAATTCAATAAGTTTAGAAATACATAAGCATATAATACATTTTAGATATCACGTTTCAATCAAACTTATCAAAATTATGAAAGACAACTAAATGTAGCATATTTACCTTTCCTTTTATTGCATTGAATAATTGTTGTTGCATACTTCCAAAAGAAGGATATTACATTGTTGAAAGAGCATGTAGAATCACTCTAGTTGTATCTTACATCTCATATCATACAAATAAGAGATGGGATTATTATATGCATGGATCTTATTATTGACATGCATGAGTATTGATTGCTAAATTATCACATAGTAAAAGGCTAATTGAGGCAAACCCTTAAGAACCCAACATTTTTATGACTTTACAATTGTGTGTAACATGAATTTGAAAGGACTTTCCAAAATAAAGATGCCAGAACAATAGCATTAGTGAAAGATGTGTTTAGAGAGGTTGATATGGGGAACACTAGGGAAAAGTAATGAAGGGCTTCAATCATATAAAAATTTAATGGTAAATTAATAGTTATAGAGAAAGATAAAGTTATATATCACTGCATTCTTGATTGGGTATCCAAGGCAAGGGATTGTTGATCATGGTCTGAATTTCAAGTGAATATTAAAGAAGACCTAGCAATAAAAGTGGAAGAAGTATTCGAGAAGTTCACAATATATTTGAGGCACTGAGGTGCGATTATGTTGATTTTAATCAATACTTCAAACACTTGAAAGTAATGTAGAGAGAGGAATGTTGGCCCTTTTCAAAACTCTCCCAATAATAGTGATAAAACAAGGTCATATAGTGTACCAATCTCCACCCAAGCATACAACACATGAACCAAGGGTTTGTGTTGGTGAATGACTGGAGGGAATTAAGATAAATCAATGATGGAGATTATGCAACAAAGCCCATGCTCACTTGGTGCAACATCCTTAAATGGACGTAGAGATTCCAAGAAGTGTGGAAGTCAAGGATGGGAAATTGAAGCCCGTAATATTAATTGATTTGGAATAAGCAACAAGTATTCACACAAAAATGATAATAAGAGTATGAGGGATGTGTTGCTTCAACATCCCTATTTACATTCAAGAGTTGGTCTGCCTTGATCATGTTGAGTTGTGGAGCTAAAAGCTTCACTGTTAAGCTCTTGTGGAGGTTGTTGGGCTTAACCAGTAATCGACATCGGTTCACAGGTAACCAGCATCGACAGTATCACTGACATCAGTCAGGCATGGATTAGGATTGACCAACATCGGTCAGGGATCGGCCGACGTCGGTCATATGCAGACCGACAGTGACCGGCATCGGTCACCTGTGTGCGTGCGTGTTTGCATGTGTTTCCAAAATTAGATTTGGTCTAATTTTAGGAGGACCGAGTGTTTGCATGTAAAGACTTATTTTAGTCTTGAGTATGTGTTTCTAATTATTGTATGCCTTGGACCCTATTTAAGAGACCCATGGGGCATGTATTGTAATTAAGCAAGGGAATAACAACTCGGTTATTGAGTTGATTGTAATTGATTGTGAGAGAGAGAGAGAACTCTTGAGAGAAATACTGTACACCCAAGAGGTGTGGGAAGAGTGAGATTTCTTCATTGTATTCTAGAAGAGTTTAATACAAGATTGGTTGTTTCTTGTATCTCCTATTATTTGCTATTTCGTATTTCTAGTTACTTATTACTTGTGGTTTAATTCCTGTTTAGTTGCTTATACAAAGGTAATCAAGTGTGCTCTTAAGGAGTAGGATCCTGACAAGTGGTATCAAAGCTTGTGTTCTAGATCCTGACAAATCAAGTGAATGGTTAGCTTTCTTTGCACAATGATTTGAGTGAATGCAAGTCTAAACTGTTGAAGTGGTGAAAAGTGAATCATTGTGAAGCAGTGTGTGTAAGTCCCAAGTTTATGTGGATTGTGGGCACATGTCCGTGCAAGCATCGTGTGGGTTTTTGTGAGCAGTTCTGTTGGTCTCAAATTTTGTGAAGTAGGGGCTAGGTTATCCAAAGTAGAGAGTAATCAGACCTTGGGAGGGAATTGTTCATTATAATCATTCAAGTGGTTCTGAGCATTATCGACTGAGCCTGACTCAATGGTTGTTGTGTATATTGGCTAGTTGGCTCATTTATTGTACTTTAGACCAGATTATCCTGATGAGTTAATAAAATACATGTTACTTCCAGCCTTCTTGAATTGTGTGAATGTTCATGTGTGTTTGAGTTGACTTCTTGATCTTTGTAAGTGTGTGTTTTTCTTTCCCTTGCTAATCCTTTATTATACAAGTTGTTGTCCACTATGTTTGTGGGTGTAATTGTGTAGGTAAACACTGAAGGTGTAGCCTATAGTTATTTTAGAGTCTCATCACAATGAGGGATTTGGGTTAGAATAAGCGATGCCGCACGGGCAGTCGGCTCTGTCGAGCTGGCCCTGTGACAGTTAGTATTAGAGCACATGGTTTGTATCTTGTAGGATTGTGTTTGCCTAAGTTAAATAGTCTTATGCCTTCCATTATCAACTCAGTATAGTGTTGTTTCTGGTGTGTCTGAGTCAGTATGGCAGGAGATCTATCCAGGATGTTGCTCAAGAAGGTGACCAGTAGGGGTCAAGAGTAGGGTCAGGGCAAAGGTGAAGGTGGTGGTAGTTGCCATGGTAGTAAGTTGAAAGTTACTGCAGTGGGTGAAGACCTTGTTCAGCGAGTTGGTGCCCAGTTCCAATTGATATGGGATCGTGTGGGTATGAGATTCAATGAGCTTGAGGAGAAGGTGACTAACATGGGGCATATGATCATGGAACTTACTAAAAGGTTGGAGAAGAGCTTGGTGTTCCAGACAAAGTTACAGGATGAAGTAGCTTTGTACCAATCATCAGTATCAGGTTTGGTGAAAATATTAGGGTTCAATTCTTCTACAGTCTTAAACCTCCCCAAGTTGAAGGAACTGGAGTGTTATGATGGTGAGCGAGATGACCATCTTTTGGAGAATTTATTTTGGGACATGGAAGAGTACGTGGTAGGGTTAGGGGGTCTGTCAAGCACACAAGAGGTGCACGCTGTAACAAGGTACCTCATGGTTACGACAAAGGTTTGGTATATAACCTTGGCCAATGACATTACATCAAAGAGTTCTATAAGGAGGTTAGACTCTTGGGAGGCTCTGAAGGAAGCCCTCAGGGATCAGTTTTGAATGTAGCATGGTTGGCTAGGACCAAGTTGAGTCAGTTGAAGCAAGTGGGGGAGATGAGAGAGTATATCAATTCTTTTTAAAGCCTTTTATTGGAGGCCATCGACATGTCAGAGGTAGATAAGTTGTTTCAGTTTACTCATGGTCTTCAATCATGGGCTCAGGTGGAGCTCCATTGCCATGTAGTGTCTGATGTTAGTGAAGCAATTATTGTAGCAGACCATCTCTTAGATTTTAGAGATGGGTTTTCATCCAGAAACACATTGGGCCCTTGTGCATCCATGGGTGGAGGCATTGGTAAGGGGTTGAGTAAGTCTTTAGGGAAGCCAGTGGGTGACCAAGGAAGGAAGGCTACTCCAGAGTCATCAGTGGTATCTCAAAAGTCTTGGAGAACTTCCATGGGTGGCAAGAAGAAGTCACTAGTTGGAGAGTCAAGCGAGAAGTAGTTTTGTTTGAAGTGTTGGACGTGTGGTGGGAATCACAATAATTGGGATTATTTGAAGTGGCAGGGGGTGTTTGCAATTCAGATGGAGGAGTCAGATGAACCGTGTGAGCAGACTATGTGTGTGCTCAGGAGAGCTCAATGCTAGGTAAAGTTTGGGTTTGAAGGTGGTTACTGTAACATGTTGGGGTTGATTATTATGGAGGGGTTGATCTATGTTTGAAAACCTCTTACTTCTCGTGGACTTGGGTGGTCCTACAATTAGAAGTCAGCCAGATAGCCTTGGAAACTTGGACTCTAGTCCTCTAGAGGTGCAAGTAGGCTTAGAGTAGTTACAAGCCATCCATTTTGTGCTGAGACAGGGTTTACCCAGGATGGGTAAGGTAACAGTTTTTCCCCATCTTGGAGTTATTTATGTCAGATCCATGGCAGATGTGCATGGTGAAGATTGTGTAGAGGAATGGGATTGGGAAGATGAAAGGTGTGTTGGGTTGAGTATGTAGAAGAGTGAAAAAATTGGTGAGGAGTCAATGTATCTTGTATTGCTTGTTGGCAGTTAGGATGTCGAAGGGGAGCAACATGTTCCTTTCCCATTGATGTGAGGTGGGTTCTTCACAACCATGGAGTATGCTCAAGGAAACATCATCTTGTTGTGTCACAGAGAAGATAATTGATCAAATGCATCGATTTGGTTCCATATGAGAGTTCTTGGGTAAGGGCTCCATTCCTATTGTTGGGCCTGGGGTGTTTAGTCTGAAGAGTTATATTTGCCTGTTATACTCTTGTTTTAGAGTTTCAATACTATTTTGGGGGAAAGTTAGATGGGGTCACTTAGCCTTTGATGGGTTTGCAGAGTCTTGAAGAGGTGGGTCAACAGGAACCATTTTACTTCACCCCGAGTTTGGGGGTTGGCAAGACCAGGGTGATTTTGCGAAGTTGCATTGGTTGGGTGTGGCTTGTGTAGGCAAGCTTGTCTACGTGCTGAAGTTGCCAGAGATTTAGTTTGTTCTTAGTTTGTGACTAGTTAGATACCTTAGTCACTGATGAAGCTGAACCAATGATGGTTCTCACCTAAGCGCCCTTATGTGTATGTGATGGGTTAAATCAGAGCGGCAGTTGGAACAGTTTGTTGAGGTGAAGACAGTGGGTTACTTGGTAATCTGAAGCATAGGGAGTTTCTAGTGGTGTTGGAATGGTAGTTTTTCAGCAAGCTAGGAGCAGGAAGAAACCCTCAAAGTTAAGGTCATGGAGTTTGGCCTTGGTCTCCTAACTCTGGATGGAGCCCGAATAGGGGATGTGTTTATCTCTTGGCTTTGGGTTTGTTGGGGAATCCAAGAACAAACACACTTGTTCTGATCCCACTTGTTAGGATCTTGCTCCTCAAAAAGAGCACAATATGATTACCAAACTTAAGCAATTAAACATGCAGAAATATCCAAAAATACAAATAACTAGAATTCACCAATAGCACAGAATATGAGAGACAATATACACTCTTATATATTAATACTTGTACAGAAAAGAATACAATAAAGAGCCGCCACACTCTTCCACTTTACAGAGGCTTCCCACACCTCAAGTGTACAATAATTCTTCTTCAAAACACTCTCCTACCAAAAAACGGTCCCAACACACAACTCACACACAGAATTGGTGTTCACCTCTCCAACCAGTCAGTAATAACCCTGCCAGTACACCAAGCACTCTATAGTACTTCAAGTAGATCTCCCATGAACCTGCAATTCAACAGACCATACTTACAATGGAAGGATCTTCCTTGCCTTCCTTTCTAGCTCATAATGTAATTAGGAGAAACACACACTTTGTTCTCTTCACTAGCACACTTTACAATACATGCCAATGGGTCTATAAATAGATCCCAGACTTGAACAATAACTTAGACTCTTAGTTTACTATAATTATCCACGCAGCTCAAGACTCAAAATAGACTTTACATGCAAACACTCTGTTCACTAAACTAATTGTTCGTGCAACGAACAGTTCTGGAACACACAGGCGATCGATGCTGGTCCCTGCTTGCCTGGTGCTGCCGACGTCGACCGAATTGCTGCCGACACCGGTTGCCTTCTGCACTGATCACCGACGTCGATCATGCTGCCGATGCCAGTGCTTCTGGGTCTTCAACAACCTCCTTTTCTATGTCTGCAACAAGTTGAAGCTTTTAGCTCCACAACCTAACAATCTCCCACTTAGAGATAAACAGCTGTAATTATACCTGTACCTGTACACCGTCTAGTTTGCTCCCTTGGCTCTGTATCCCTCTTCAAGATCACCCTTGAAGACCAACCACCACAAAACTTGTGGTGCACAACTTGTCATCCAAATTACCTGCCACATCCACATCTACAAACCATGTAGAAAATAACTTGACCCTGCATAGCATGTGCACCTGTTGCTGGTCCCTTTAAGAATCCACTGAACTGCCCTCCAATGCTTCTTTCCCAGATTGGCTCCTAACTTTTTGACAACTCCCACTGCTTGGGAAAACTCAGGCTAGTACATACCATGCACTTAACCTCATCATGTGAATCAAGACATTGTTCTGTGAACTATCCAACCATCGGCGTGCTAACCGGTCTCACACAATCATCCTGAGACAAAGTCAACCTGTGACCTTCCATGTCCCTATAACACGCTCATGCCAAAGAATCTTGCTGCTTCTAGATTCTCCATGACACACCCCTGAACTAGATTTACCTTTAATTCATCAATACCCTGTATATGTAACCCTACAACAAGCACATCATACAGTAATAGGATAATGTAGCTAATATTATCCAACCTGGTAAAGAGAAACACAATGATCAAACCTTCATTGCCCTGTAGCTTATACAAGACCATATACCCTGATCTTCCATCTCACGTATCTATTTTCGCTCTTCTTCATCCTGAAAATCCATTCGTCTCTCAATGCTTATTTCCAGCTGGCAACTCCACCCAAAGCTCCTGTTTGGTTCTTCCTCTAAGGAATCACATCCTCCATCCATGCCAAGCTCCCACTATTTCCTGGATCTACCTGTTATGCTTTTTCAATAATTTCCTGGTTCTTTACCATAAGTGGGCATCAAGTAGTGTAAAGAAGGAAAATGATGAATTTGAGGCTTACCAACCCTTTAAGTCCTCCATATGGGCGCTTGAGACTCCTTGACAGCTTGTTGTCCACCCAAAATTTGTCTCAGTGACCGATGCCGATCACATTCCTGTCTGCACCCGACCGATGTCGGTTCCCTGCGACTGCCTCATCACCGACGTCGATTCCCCCTTGCCGACGCTGGTGTTTATATGCCCTGAGTCACCGATGTCGGGCTGCACATAGTCGATGTCGGTCCCTGTCTGGACGCCGATGCCGGTTTTCCTGTCGACGTCGATCTCTGTGTTTTGCTTGTGAGAATTGACTTTTTCTCGTGAGCTCCTTTTGGATCAAACCCTTGTCCAAATCACCCTTGCTCTGCTCAGAATTCTTCTGCCCCTCGTGTTGAACTCTGTCCGTCACCTTCTCCTTGAAAACCAAGGCTTTCCTGCTCTTGTCACTATCATCGAATTCCTCAAGAAACGTCACTTTCTTCTTTTGCATACAGAAATCTCGATCTATACCCTTTGACTCAAGAACATGCATCTCATTCTTATTCATGTGACCAAGCCTATTAAGCCACATCTTTGAATCTACAGCTGAAGTAGATAACCCAGAAAGAGAATCAGTAATACAAGTAGATAGATAAAGTGTACCTACTTTCTTACCTCTTGCTATAACAAGTGCACCCTTGGTAACCTTCCAAGAGTCCGTTGTGAGAGTTACTGTGCAACCCTCATCACCCAAACTTCTTACAGAAATCAAATTCCGCTCCAGAACTGGGACATGCATGACCTCCTTTAACACCCATGTGTTATCTGTCTGCAATTTCAGCTTCACTTTCCCTTTGCGAACCATCTGACAAGGCTTACCATCCTCTAAACAAATTTCTCCAAAGTCTCCCTGGACATACTCATGAAAAAATTCCCTATTTGGGGATGCATGAAAAGAGGCACCAAATCTAAAACCCTAGATTCTACTTTATCCAAAGAACATACCAGAGCATCATGTGCAACGAACTCTGCAACACCTGTTTCTTCTTCATGACCTTCATGCTGATCTGCTACCAACCAACGATCTTTCTTTTCCTGCTCTTTCTTTCCATATCTCCAACAGGTTATTCTGCCATACCTGAACTTGTACCTCCTGCTATTAAACTTCTCCATTCGTAGTCCTCTATCTTCTGCCATTGCTCTACTCCCACTCAAACAAAAACCCCTGTGAGTAACCTGTAATCAACACACACTAACCAGATCTAATCCAACCTGTTAGTATCCCAACCAAAAGCTCTGATACCAGTTGTCGGGGAATCCAAGAACAAACACACTTGTTCTGATCCCACTTGTTAGGATCTTGCTCCTCAGAAAGAGCACAATATGATTACCAAACTTAAGCAATTAAACATGCAGAAATATCCAGAAATACAAGTAACTAGAATTCACCAATAGCACAGAATATTAGAGACAATATACACTCTTATATATTAATACTTGTACAGAAAAGAATACAATAAAGAGCTGCCACACTCTTCCACCTTACAGAGGCTTCCCACACCTCAAGTGTACAGTAATTCTTCTTCAAAACACTCTCCTGCTAAAAAACGGTTCCAACACACAACTCACACACAGAATTGGTGTTCACCTCTCCAACCAGTCAATAATAACCCTGCCAGTACACCAAGCACTCTATAGTACTTCAAGTAGATCTCCCATGAACCTGCAACCTGCAATTCAACAGACCATACTTACAATGGAAGGATCTTCCTTGCCTTCCTTTTTAGCTCATAATAGAACTAGGAGAAACACACACTTTGTTCTCTTCACTAGCACACTTTACAATACATGCCAATGGGTCTATAAATAGATCCCAGACTTGAACAATAACTTAGACTCTTAGTTTACTATAATTATTCACGTAGCTCAAGACTCGAAATAGCCTTTACATGCAAACACTCCATTCACTAAACTAACTGTTCCTGCAACGAATAGTTCTGGAACACACAGGCGACCGACGCCAGTCCCTGCTTGCCTGGTGCTGCCGACGTCGGCCGAATTACTGCCGACGCCGGTTGCCTTCTGCACTGATCATGATCGACGTCGGTCATGCTGCTGACGCCGGTGCTTCTGGGTCTTCAGCAACCTCCTTTTCTATGTCTGCAACAAGTTGAAGCTTTTAGCTTCACAACCTAACAGGGTTTGAAAAGGGGACATGTTGATCTCTTGACTCTGAATGGAGCTTGAAAAGGGGATGTGTTTATCTCTTAAGTTTGGGTCTGAAAAGGGGATGTGTTGATCTCTTGACTCTAAAGGGAGCTTGAAAAGGGGATGTGTTTATCTCTTAGCTTTGGGTCTGAAAAGGGGCCGTGTTGGTCTCTTGACTCTGGATTTTGGATAGAGTCTAGAAAGGGGACATGTTGGCCATTTGGCTTAGATTGGGTCTGAAGAAGGGACGTGTTAATATTTTGGCTCTAGGTTGAGTCTGAATAGAAGATTGCCTCATGGGTTCCTGCCAGTGGAGTCATGTTGGCGTCGAGGATGTCGCTGATTTTTAAGTGGGGTAGTCTATGAGGGATGTGTTGCTTTAACATCTCTATCCACATTCACGAGTTGGTCTGCCTTGATCAAGTGAATGGTTAGCTTTGTTTGCACAATGATTTGAGTGAATGCAAGTCTGAACTGTCGAAGTGGTGAAAAATGAATCATTGTGAAGCAATGTGTGTCAATCCCAAGTTTATGTGGACTGTGGGCACGTGTTTGTGGAAGCATCATGTAGGTGTTTGTGAGTAGTTCTATTGGTCTCAGATTTTTTGAAGCAGGGACTGGGTTGTCCTAAGCAGAGAGTAATCAGACCTTGGGAGGGAATTGATCATTGTAATCATTTGAGTGGTTCCTAGCATTATCGGTTGAGTCTGACTCGGTGGTTATTGTGTATGTTGGTTAGTTGGCTCATTTATTATACTTTGGACCCGGATTGTCCTGATGAGTTAATAAAATACACATTACTCCCAGCCTTCTTGCATTGTGTGAATGCTCATATGTGTTTGAGTCGATTTCCCAATCTTTGCAAGTGTGTGTTTTTCTTTCCGCTACTATTCCTTTATTATACAAGTTGTTGTTCACTATGTTTGTGGGTGTACTTGTGTAGGTAAACACTAAAGGCATAGTTCGTAGTTCTTGTAGAGTCCCATTGCAATGAGGGATTCGGGTTAGAACAAGCAGTGTCGCATTAGCGGTCAGCTCTGTCGAGCTGGCCCCATGACAAAGAGCATGTCAATTTCTAAAGGGCTTTGTCGAGTGGGCTACATGCTAACGTTTGTGTTCACCTGACAATTCTTTGTTTTTATTTTTTGTTGGGTAACAAGTATGGTAGATGGTCTAGATGTTGGTGAGTTTTGATGTGATGTATTCCCCCCAATTTTCTCCTCTATGGAGCCATTTGTGAAGGGCATATGACCTGTTTTTGTTTTTTGTTTTTTGACTATATAATTCACGGTCACTAGCGGTTTTGTATGGTTTAGGATGTTCTTTTTCTCTACTCTCTAAATTGCCTCCCCTTAAACCCTAGGCCTTTGTCTTATTCAAATGGGTTCTCTTGTTATGGGCACAATTGAGGTCCAAAAAAAAAATTGACGACAAGGGCTTTGATATGGTCGCCTCGACCAAAATATTTCAAATTTTGTACCAAGTGGATGTTAAGTTGTGGAGCTAAAAGCTTCACCAGGATGCAAACAGGAGAAGTTACGGAGGTTACGGAGGTTGCGGAGAGTTGCAGGGAAACCGGCGTCGGTCTGATCAACCGACGTCGGTCAGATGGCAGTGAGAAAGCAACCGGCGTCGGTTACCAGTCGGCCGACATCGGTCATGGAGGAGCCGGTGTCGGCAGCCTGTACGTGAACATGCAGTTTGCATGTTGATTCCGGAGAGTCTATTTTTGGACTGTTAGTTTGCATGTTAAAGGCTAGTTGTAGTCTTGAGTTGCGCATCTAATTATTGTAATTAAGATAGTCTAATTATTGTAAGCATGAGATCTATATATGGACTCATGCTCTGTATTGTAAATTTGTAGCTAGAGAGTAAGAGAGCATATAAGCTCCTTCTGAGAGAGGTGAGCAATGGTGTGTTCCTCCTAGTGCCACAGTACCAAGAGTGGGTACTAGTTTGGAGAATCAGAGGGGTTCTTCATGTTTGTATGATCTTAGTTAGCAGGTGAGCATGACTTCTATTGGAGATCTACATTGGTGAGTAAGGTTTAGTGATTTGCAGGTAGCAGCAGAGAGCAGGAGATCTACTTGGAGTACGGTTGTGTACTTGGTGTACTGGCAGTGTGTTACTGACTGGTTGGAGAGGTGAACATCAATTCTATATTTGAGTTGATTGTTGGGACCGAGAGAGAGAGGGAAGAAGGTCTTGAGGTGTGGCGAGCCTTTGAGGTGGAAGAAGAAGTGGCATCTTCTTTATTGTATTTTCTTCTAAGTATTTAATACAATTGTGTATTGTCTCTCAAATCCTGTGTTGTTTCATATTTCTAGTTACTTATTGATTCTGGTATAATTCCATGTTTAGTTGCTAATACAAGAAGTAATCATATGTGCTCTATTGAGGAGCAAGATCCTGACAGTGGAGTTGTTGCAATAAGCCATTTATCTTGCAGTTGATGTTTTATGATGAAGAAATAAGGGTGTTTTGTTGTAGCTCATTCAAGTATCTTCAAGGAATGAATGTAGAAGCCTACTGAAACATCTAAATACCAACACTTTATTGTTGTAGATGACCATCACCTAAATTTTTTTAACAAATGAAATGTTGCTACGTTGACTGGTATTTTGTAGATACACCTATTTAAAATGGTACGGATATTAAATAGAACTAGATGAATTGTGTGCTTCAAAATGAGGCAATTTCAAAATATACAATTGCAATTTGAAACTCTGGTTTTCAAATTTGTGATTACCAGAGAATTTGAAGTTTTCACCAAACTGTGTTGGCAGTATTCCATGAAAATATAATAAACTCAAGGATTGACAATTCAAACGCACCTTATACAGATTTAAAAAAATTAAACAAATAAATCAAGGGAAATGTTTTTTTAAAAATTTAACTAAACATTATTTAATATATTTTATAATATTTAATTTAAAATAAACAAATATTTATACATAGAATTAATGTTACCTTGTCATAATAATCTAAAAAAGAATATGATAAACTTCTTAATATTTATCATTACAGAGAAATAACAGCGTATTGTTCATAAATGACAGGGCTCATTTATCTGCCCATGTGTACACGTTACCATGATTTTCTGTCTGTAAAACTCTGATCCATTGCCTTATTAATACTGTAATGTCTTACGAACTTTGGAAGTTTAATTCTAAGTGCCCCTAAATATTTGACAGTTTTGAAGAAGTTAAATAAGTGGTGCTACAATAGTCAGAACTATGTTTTGAAACAGAGAGGCTACCATTTGTGCTGGTGCATGGAACATGCATTGGGGGTCGGCGATGCTTTGTTATAATGCTTGGTCCTTTGTTTTTAGTTGGTTTCTATAATGGTTTTTTTTCATAAGATTTGGGGGATCGTGCATTACCAACAAAATGAGCATATAAAGTGAGAACATATCCACCAATCCCTCTGAGCATCTTTTGATCTTCACAAATCTGCCAATCTGAACAAACGAGGGAGGAGAAGACGAAGAGGAAGAGAAACAGAGGAGAATAAGATAAGAAGAATCCTTCTCAAAAACAATCTATCTACATCTTCCAGGTTAGTTATCTTTCACAGATCATCCGAAATTGTTTGCTTGCATCTTTGGACAGTTGCTTTTGTCAATGCGTGGGTTTTCCGCTACATTTTTGGACATCTATTCCACATTTTCAGCTCTTAATAGTTTGCAGAGTTCGGGTCCTCTATGGTTTTCATAATAATGATTTTGAATTGTGCCATATGTTTGCAAACAGAAAGCTCAGGTCTATGTTTTTATGGTGAGTTATGGAGCTCACGTGGAAGTATTTTATGAGATTTGTCTATCATAATCATTTACTTAGAGGTGTCATACTGCATTCCATGAGTCCGTCTTTATCATACTCTAAATTTCAGCAATTATTGATAAATACATTCGGAAACAACCATGTTCATATCTTCTCTCTGGAGAAGAGAGAGAATATGAATACAGCCGTATAAAGAGGATAAGAACACAGTTGTTTCCAGGGATTTTTTTTCGAAATTGCGAACCTGTGAAAAGAATCTCAAAAATTCTCATTTCAGTTGTTGTTCAGAGCTCTTCAGTAAAGCCAGGGATATGCAAATCATCAGTGAGCCCAACACCTCTTTAATTATCTATTTTAAAACTACTACAAAAATAATAAACAAATATTATCTACGGTAGCGATCGCATAAAATATATTTCCCCATATTAGATGTGACAGAGTACCAAAAAACTGTCATAAATTTATTACAGCTGGAGAGTGCTTAGAGCGAGGTTAGGCTGTATCTTAGCTTGCTGGAGATGCGCGTACGGAAGTATATTTCGGAGCACCGAGCGCACTAAAGCCCTGTTTTAGCCTTCATGTGCGAAGGTCAAGAGACGACTCTATCAGCCTGCGAGACCTGGCTTCTGCTTCTGTTTCTTCAAATTTCTGCATATCAGCTGTCAACCAAATATACTCCATTTTTGTTTCTTGTGAGACAATCTCTGGGAACAAGCCTCTACTGGCAGTTGCCCCATGTTGCAAGAAAAGTAGGAGGTTAGATAAAAGTAGTTCATATTTGATTCATTGTAACGATAAAGTAATTTTTTTTTTTCCCAAATACTTATATTTGTTTTTTATTATTTTGTAAATTTTTTTGAGTTTAAACTGTATAATTTAGTTATCAATTTTTTGCTACGGGGGATGGACGACGATCGGAATTTGGCAAGCATGGTTGCATGCTTCTTACTCAAAAATAACTATTAACAATACGACGTGGTTGTCGCTGTGTGCGAATTGTATGCATCTACAAAACTAACCTTTTTTGATATCACCTCTCTAAAAACTGCAAATGCACCAAGATGCAGATTTCCCATATCGTAAGATAAATATTTAAAGTTGGCACTCCAATAAAAATGCCTCCAATATAATCACCTTCTTTAGAAATATAAAATTATTTTTTCTTAACGCTTCATAAATATGAGAGATCTGCAGTTATAGGTTTTAATGTGATATACCTATCGTCTCACACTTGTTCGAAAACATACACACATATATAATTTATATATAAATCTTTTATAAAAATTATACTCAAAATTTTAATTTTTTATTGTTATTTATTTAAAAATATATATATCGATACCACTTAAATACATTTTGTTTTCATAAAAACTACATGATTAAATAATTAAGACACCATTAACACTTGTCGGGAACTTAATCCACATGTTCAACAAATAATAACACTTGACCGCGCCGTCTCCACCTAGACTAAGCCCGCCATGGGACAGGGTCCATTTTTCTCTAGTGGAATAGGTGATCTTACATTGCCCCTGCAATTAGCATTGATAAATGGGTCACCTCTTCTATAAGGTTTCTTCGCCTTCTGCATAAATTTTGGTGAATTATTATGCCTTCTTCCTTTACTTGTCCTATGTTATCCAAAATTCTAAAATTTTCTCAAATTCACTACTTAGATGAAGGAAAAAAAAAAACTTCATTACAGGGATCAATTCAGGGCCTTTGGAGCTTCCTCTTGATTTTTTTTAGGGGTAATAATTATATCTTATTTTATAATTAATATTTATAATTTTTGATTTTTTTGGGGTAATAATTATATACTATATATATATATATATAGTAATTATTATTAATAATATATTATATATTTGATTATATTAGGTATTTTATTATTTTATATAATTTATTTATATTTTGAACATATTTGTTTTCCTCTATCATACTCTTTTAGATTAACTTTAGTGATGTTCATTGGGATTCATTGGTGCATTTACTGTGGTTTTGTTTGGATATTACCTTGGTTATGTGCTAGATAGATTTCAAAGTTCAATATTGGGGTAACACATATATCGACTTTCTTGATAACCTGCACTATTTGTAGTGTCTTTCAACCTATTGACAACCACTTCTATATTAGTGGTAGACCCTCCACCGTGATTACTTCCTCTTTGGAAAGCTCTATGAATCTCCTCCCAGCTCTTCTCAATCATATGCACTCCTCCCCTTCCATCAACATTTTCACCTTCCTTTCTATGTCACCCCTACTATCACCTTATTTTCATCCTCCCTGTGCCTCGACCTCAATCCAAACTTCCATTCATTCATCGCTAGTGTACAATTGATGAATTGATCTACCACAAAAGGAAATCCCAGCATCGAAACACCTGATAAAATGCCCTCCACAACAACAATCCATCCACATTGACTAAAAAACCCTCCCACCGATGAATGCGAAAGAAGCTTCACCTGACTGAATCGGGGCACATTAATACCCTCTTCTTGCATCAAGTGCAATATGCATGTTAATTCAATTTACTGCCCCCAAACGCCACCCCAAATTAATTTACATGAATTTATTTTGGCATCCAAATACTTTCTTATAGATCATGAAAGTGGAGAAATATCTCAAGGTGAGTTAGACGATGATGGTGAGAACCCATGGCAAGGCATTTAAGGCGATGGAATCAAAGAACCCCACAAATATACAATTGTAGAGTTTAATGATATGTTGTTTATGTCAATGCAATCTGTAACTTCCATAAAACTGTTTCAATTATCCAATATAATGATTCAAACATAGGTCATCTCAATGGAAAATAGGGGTTAGATATTTAATGACTCCTCTAAAAATGTAAAGAATGCACTCATGTTAATTTCGATATGTCTAAACATAATTATATCAAAATTATGATTGATCTAACTATTAAAAACCTACATATTTATGCTTTCATAGTCCATACAAATGAAACTTGCTTTTGTGAATAATTGTGTAATAGTTTTTACCTCGATGTTTTTTATCACTATTCGTGATCCTTCAACAGAGGCAAGATAGGATGATGGAACAACCAACCTAACATCTCTTAAATACGTCAAAGATAATGGTCACCTAGCCAAAATGTTTTTCTTTTAGGGCAATTAAGACTTAACTTTTAAGTTTCCTTGGACTGGTTAGTACTCCTCCTTTTTCATTCCTCACCTACATTTTAATTTTATGCATAGTTTTTACAATCCTTTTGGAAGTATCAAATTCATGCACTGATATTTCATGATTTATATTGTTGTTGAACTTTCTTTTCAATCATCATCTAAATTTGGAACAACAAAGCAGTCTGAAGAATTGAAACAACCCATGTCAAAGCCCTTGGCACATGTGGTGACATAATTTTATAGCCTACCCATTGGCATGATTCGTAATCAAATTTTTTATTAATAAGTTTTTAAAAAGGTGACATATTTTTAAGTTTACATTTTAATAGGTCTTAATTACAATTGTTATATATATGATTATTACATATAATATTATAATATATATATATATATATATATATATATATATATATATATATCTTGTATTGCATTATATATATATATATATATATATATATATATATATATATATATATATATATATATATATATATATATATATATATATATATAAGTATTATATTTTATAATATATATTTTAATATATATTTACATTTTAAAACATCAAAATTGTGGAAAAAATTCTAATTGGCAAATGTGGACAATTAAGAAAAGAGGAATAGTAGCTTTTGTCGGCCATGGCCCCGCAGAAATAGGTTAATGCCCAAATGCCACACCATATACATTTGTTGAGCTATTCCAGCTAGGCCATGTAGTTAATACGTTTTTGATGTCTTAAAATGCAACCAAGTTTCTTTTAATAGAGGCTATAATATATATTCTAATATAGATTTATATTTTAAAACATCGAAATTGTGTAAAAAAATCTAATTGGCAAATATGGTTAATTAAGAAAAGAGGAATAGTAGCTTTTGTCGGCCATGCCCCGTAGAAATAGGCTAATGCCCAAATGCCACACCTACATTTGTTGAGCTATTCTAGCTAGGCTGCGTAGTTAATATGTTTGTGATGTCTTAAAATATAACCAAGTTTCTTTTAATAGAGGCTTTCACCTTTCTTCGGCTTGGCACCTTCATTACTGAGAAAAATGTATATTTGATTTTTGTGATTTTTTGTGCTAAGTGTTTTATTTTCATTTATGGAGTATCTTTGCTTTTTAAGTGTAAGATGTAGGCATCCCCTACTACTAGAGAATTAAACCCACCAACTCTCTTTACGAGTTGAGACCGATCATCAGTCGACCACTTTTTCTCTCAACCAGTGAGATGAACAAACAAATAGATTCCATGTGATCTCCCTGAACGTATATTTTGTATGGGCCATCTCCACTCTATATCAAATTGGATTCAACTCTCGAGTACAAAAGAACTCTAAACTCGTTTGATATTATAACAATAATATATTACATAATTATAGATATTATATCTTTATATCTATAATATTAAAAATATTATGATATATGAATATAATATAATTATATACCATAATATTATTATTATATATTTAATGTTATCTATTATACACAATATTATATTAATATAGATGTAAATATAATAATATAGTATAATTATTAAATTAGTATAATATATGATTATGATTATTGATTATTAAAACAATATTATAATATATGAACATAAAAACCACGAGTTAGTTGGAGGACCCCAAAAAGCCACTTGAACACGTGTTGTATCATATTAATAGCTTAAATCATCTACTCCATGACCATCCAATACATACATCAGTTAAACTATTGTTAAAATTACATGTTAGATCTATGAAAGTGTAAGTGTCATAACAACGATTCAGCATCCACTTCAATAGAAATAACCTCATTAGGAAAATAACATGTTAGCCTATTAGAGCTATTATGCGGGGCTTAATACACTACAAGAGAGACCATCTTCCAAATATAGATTGCTGAGAGACACCACAATTTTTTATTTCAATATTTGTAGAGTAATTGGTGTTGTCTTCGAGTGATGAATTTATGAATCTATGGAAATAAAGAGCGAGGAATTTATGGTATTGTATTGACACAAGCTTCTTGTCTTAGTGCCATTAGATCACGTCAATCAAATTTGATGGTACGCTAAGAACATTAACAAATCTGATTTCTAAGCACTTCATCATTAATAATTCAGTTTTAATTTTAGTTGAAGCTCAACAGGGGAAACATCCCACATAACTTTGAATATTGGTACAATGAATTTGCCTCATGAAGTGGACTCAAGCAATTGCTTTCTTTGGCCGAAGGCTCTGCATGTCAATGACTTGTTTTCTGCTCGTGTTTCAGACTGTTGTGGTGAATGAGTTTACAATTGGAGGTGAGAATCGCTGGGCTTTGCCCACGGGATCCAAACACGAAACCTTCAACCAGTGGGCTGAGAGGCTCAATTTCATGTCAGCAATAATATTTTGCAGGGGATAGAAAACCATTGATAATGGTAGCAGACCATTTGGAAGGATACAAAAAAGATACCCTTGTTATCTCTGGTATAAGTGGTGTAACTTCTCCCTAATTGGGATCTGTGTGATGCATCAGAACAAAAAATGCATTTCCTTCCCTTGCGCACATTTACAGTGACCTGGGAACTCACTATCTAGTATGCCATAAACCCTATTCCATTTCAAACTTTTCTGATCAAGTTGTGACACGATAAAAAATGACGAATGCTTACAATTCCTCATTCTAAATTTGTTCTATGAAAACCCAGAAATGACCCTTTGTGAAATTCCATACACTGCCGACAAAACTACTTAGCATCCACGTGTCAACATTTGAATGGATTTAAACGACATATTCCCTAATTTAGAGCATCGACTCTTACACGACTCAAGAATTATCAATAATATATTATATTACTAAATATAATATAATATATTAATAGTAATTTATAAACATTATTTAAATAATTTTATATATACATACTATTATTATATTATTACTAATATTATAATACACTACTATTATTTATATTCATTATTATATAAAATACATAATAATAAGTACTGCATTATATTATAAATTTATACTACATCATAATTATAAATATATTATTATCTTCCATCTTAATTCAACTTAAAATAAGAACAAATGAGCCAAAAAAAAAAAAAAAAAAAAAAAAAAAAAAAAAAAAAAAAAAAAAAAAAAAAACAACACAATGAACAATGAACAATACCTAAAGCGAATCCTGCATCGGTTAAAACAAAGGATCCTTTGAAGATTTGGATTGAGAGGTGGCACTGCGTATAAGCTCTTCTGTCGCCCTGTTAAGAGGACTATTTCTCATTGGTTATGACCACTCACAGGAATGTTCAAACCAAGCATGTTCGTTTCACTGCTGTTGTTGTGACAAAATAAATCCTGGAGTTTACTGCTGTATCAACTCATATTGCACATTATCCTTATGAGATGTTGCTCTTTACTGCCAGGGAATAACTTGGATGACACATATTACTTAGACGAGGACTATTTCATATTATTAAACAACTTATTGTTCAAGTTATTGTGCAGTCACCAAAACTTTCGACTTAGATGGCTTGTCATATCCATGGCAATTGCTTAACATCCACATATCAATATTTTAATGATTTAAATGACATATTCTTTAATTTGTCTTTTGTGAGACGAATCTACAAAGATTCCCACCGTATAAGCCTCCGGCTTAATAATAATAATAATAATAATTATTATTATTATTATTTAAATAAAAAATAAAAAAAATGAGTGAATAGATTTCATTCATAAAAGTGGATGAAAATAAAATAAGATAAATAAATAATAATAAAATAAAAAATAATAATATATATTTAAATATATAAATGATTGGGGAAAGGCACTGATGTGCCACCCAACACTTCCTATTTTTGAAAGGGAGGAGGGGGTTAAGGTAGACAACAACACCATTCTATTGTTACACATTATGAAAGGGTTGTAGGGCGGCGAAGGACCTGCGTAGCTTGATTTAACTTATCAACGAAAATAAATATTAAAAATGAAAAAAATAATAATAATAATATATGTTAAATTTTTTGATATGATTTTATTGAATTAAATAACTATATCATAAATAATTTTAATAGGGTTTTGAGTGTAACTGTTATTTTACAAAAACATACAATTATATTTGTTGTGTAATCAACAAAATTTAAGTATATACATAAACATATATATTATACTTTCAAATATATAAATACTAACCAAGATTTAAATTTTTTTTAATATATAATTATAAATATGAAAAGATTAAATATATACATGAATATATAATTTTCATATTTCGCTGCATTAGATTGATGGACTTCTATTTCAAATCAGTCTTCCATCTTCAAAACCCATGCGACCTTCAAACCTTCAATAGAAAAAGAGAAAAATGAAGAAAAATATTTTGAAGTGTTGATTTTTATTATACCTATTAAAAAATTAGAACAAAATGTTAAGAAATTTTAGTGGAGATTTATTCAATTTAGAAATTTTTTTATTTATTAAATGTTGATTTTTATTAACTTAAAATTTTTGTGTTGGCATAAAAAAATTTAAAAGAAAATTAAATAATTTATCTAATTTTTTTGTCAAAACTAAAATTTGAATACGAATTTCTTTAAATAATTTTTAACTTTTTATAATAATCTTTTAAGGATCATTTTCTAAGATACTTCCAAAAAATAAAATAAAATTAATTATTTATTTTTAGTTTCAAAATCAATTTCAAATCTACTTTAAAAAAAAGAAAAAAAAGGGGGTAAAAATAATATTAATAGGTAAAGAAAAGTATTGCAAGAAGAATAGGGGGGCAAAAACTTCCAGAAGAAAGCAACAAAAACTGAAAAATTAGGCACATGCCCAACTAGACAATATTATGAACCTCCCTATCAGTGTTCAGATTTTTTTTCAAATCAGAACGCAACATCGGGGAGAGAGACCCCCAATCCTCAATGTTTCCACTATCCAAATGGTCTGACGCCCATTTAGCCAAAAAATCCGCTGCTCTGTTCCATTCACGCGGAATGTGAGCAAAAGTAACACTATCCATAAGCGAGCAAATCCGTAAAATCTGTTGCACAATCAAAGATAGTTGCCAATTGACATCCACCACTTTCCTCTTAATGAGCAGGTTAATCAAGACTTGAGAGTCCGATTCGCAGATAATCCTACGCCAACCTAACGCCTGGGCCTTCTCCAAAGCATAAAGAATGGCTTGGCCTTCCATCATGTTAATGGTATGCAACCCCTCAGGAATCACAAAAAGAAAAATCACCGTACCTTCAGAATCCCTTCCTATCCCTCTAGTACCCGCGGGTCCCAGATTACCTTTGGAGGAACCATCCGTATTGATATTGAGAATCCCACTAGGGGGCGTTGCCATTGACCAGTCCTGAGAATCTGCTCCTTGACCTGCTTGCTCCACCTGACACACGCTGACTTACCAGTTAACTACTGGAATCCAAGTCGCGCCACCACCTGAGTGTCTTGTTTGTTCAAAGGAAGGCAGATCGCACTATTTGCTTGGACGATTTCTTGGATCATCCCCACCACTTTCTGCCATACTTGCTGCACCATGACCCTCACCCCCCGAAAAATTTGCCTATTTCTCTCAAGCCAGATCTGCTAGAACAGAAAAATGGGGCCGCTCAGCCATATGTCTTGTAGGAAGGGCGTCCTTGAGGGGGGTTCTCCCATTCCATTCCAGAAATCGACCATAGATTGAGCATGAAAACATGAGCGCTGCCAAACATCTCACCAATAATGCCAGAGTTGCAAAGCAAAGGGGCATCGCAAAAAAATGTGTGCTGAATCCTCCTCGGCCGCTCCGCACATAACACACACTGAAGGGCTTTGGAAACCTCTCTTCCGGAGATTGTCCCAAGTCAAGCACCTGTTCCAAGCCAGCATCCAAGCAAAATAGTTGCATTTAGGCCATGTGAATTTATTCCAAACCTGTCTCCACCAATGCACTTCCCCCCTGCCCAATCTATGAAGAAGTAAACCCTGATATCCATATGAAACTGTGTAAGCTCCCTTGGGATTGGGAGACCAAGCTAGCTCGTCCTCCTCTTGAAGAGGACTACATTGATGCCTAAAAAGGATACTCAATAGTTCCTCATTCTCTTCCTGCATCCCATTAACAGGCCAGGTTTCAGGAGCTTTCTAGCGAGTTACATCCACCTGTCCTTGTGTAATGTAAACTTTGAAGTCACTCACCCGAGACCAGCCAGCATCAAGGAATTTCTGACAAAAATTCAACAAATTTGAAAACTGAAAAATGATGAGAGGATAACCATCCCAAGAGTCAGACCAAAAGAGAGCCTTGGATCCCTGTTTACAAATCCAGAATAAGCCGTCCTTGATGAGGGCAACCCCTTTTTTGAGAGTACCCCATATTGCCGAACCTTTTCCAATAAGCGGATAGCCAGGAATGTCCCTCTGAATAGTTCCGGAGTAATACTTATGTGAGAGAATTTTGACCCAAGCTTTGTCTTGTTCGGTGCACCATTGCCAATAAAGTTTGGCCGTCAAAGCAATACCATTTAAGTCCGTCTGCCTCAGACCGAGCCCGCCATATTGTTTGGGGCTGCAGACAATCTCCCATCTAATAAGGCTCTATTTAGTGGAGTTCAGACTACCAGCCCATAAGAATTGTCTGGTAACCGAATCAAACTTCTTAACGATTCCCATCGGGGCAACTTGGAGCATACATTTGTAAATAGATAAAGCCTGCACCACATATTGGATAAGTTGAACCCGGCCCACAAAGGATAACCACCTGTGTGTCTAATGATTCACTTCCACCCAAAATTTTTCCAAAATAGTCTGCCAAGATTCTTTGGATGTACGACCAGCTGAGATAGGGATACCCAAGTAAATCAAGGGGGGAGTCCCAATCTGAAAATGTAGAGTCCTCGCTATCCGCTACTGAATAAGGCTCGGAGTGTTGAAGAAGAAGATGGACGACTTATCTTCATTGACCTTTTGTCTCGAGGCCATTAAATAAACATCTAACACCCTGCGTAAATTAGCAGCTTTAGTCATTGTGGCCATGCCCATAAGGGCAGTGTCATCAGCAAATTGCAGGTGTGATTGCGCCAGCAATTCCCCTCCCCATCGCCATCCTTGGATATGTCCTTCCTCTTTGTTCCTGCTGATCAACCTCCCCAAACCTTCAACAAGGAGAAAAAAAAGGTACAGAGAAAGAGGATCACCTTGTCGCAACCCTCTTGTAGCACCAAAAAGCTCCGTGTGTTCTCCATTGATAAGCACTGAGAAGGAAGTCGAGGAAATGCAGCTCATGACCCATTGAGTCCATTCGTCCGCAAAGCCAAAAGCACTAAGAACCTTTTGCATGAATGACCATCTGACCCTATCAAAGGCTTTGGCCATGTCCAATTTAATGAACATCGCCTTATCTTTTGAGCTGGCCATGGAGTGGATGGACTCAACAAAAATAACAATACCGTCCAGGATTTCTCTGCCTTCCACAAAACCACTCTGCTCTTTTGAGATCACAACACTTAGCGCTCTTTTTAACCTATCTGCAATGATTTTAGATATAATTTTGTAAACAACATTGCAAAGGGATATAGGGCAGAATTGACTTAGCCTATCAGCGCCTTCGCATTTGGGTATGAGAGCAAGATAGGTCGCATTTGTAGCCTTAAGCATTTGCTTATTCCGCTAAGATTCTTGGACAACAGCTAAAAGGTCAAGTTTGATGATATCCTAGAATTCTTGGTAAAATTCAGTTGGAAAGCCGTCAGGGCCAGCCGCTTTCCCTTTTTTCATCTGAACAATAGTTTCCTCAAGCTCTCAAAGTGTGATTGGTTTCATTAAATTTTCATTCATTTCACGCGTCACCAACGACGGAATGCAGAAGAGAACTTGAGCTTCTTCCAGTGATTCCACGTTAGCGTCTTTCCTGAAGAGAGTAGAGAAGTACTGCACTACCTCCTCTAAAATTGCCGAAAAGGAGTGAAGTCGCTCACCTCTTTCATTGACCAAGGTCGAAATAGAATTGCCATGTCTCCTGGCTTTGGACGAATTGAAGAAAAAAGATGTTTTTCTGTCCCCCTATTGGAGCCATTCGACCCAAGCTTTCTGCTTCCAAAAAATTTCCTCTTGTAGCTCGCATTCCTCCAGTTCTTTCACAGTGTGTGTTTCTTCTTGCAATACAATTTCAAATCTACTTAATTAAAATATTTAAAAACAATATTTTTCAATTCTAAAAATTACAAACAAATTATTATAACTTTTTTCATTCAAACAATAAAATAATTTTTATTATTAAATTTATTATTTTTTTAAGACATTTTTCAATTGTGAAAATAATAGCTTTAAATTTTGATATTAAAAATAAAATAAAAAAGTATTAATATAAAGCAAAACCGTGCCCCTAGGCTGCTAGTCCGACTGTCAGAGCAAAAGTAGGCGTGATAAATAAAATGGAGCGCCTCGTCTGGAAGGCAGTCTGAGTGTTTTCCTATTTTAAGGAGCGATGTAATATATGTAATCTCCATCCATTGAATCCGCTAACGGTCTCTGATAGACACGTGATATTTTCAAATGGAAAAAAAACATAGTTTCTATGTTTTCTGCTTCTTTCTGCATGGGCTGCCATGACCATGCAAGGGTAAATTCTTAAACAATTTCCGACAGGGACGGCTTTTTACGATTAAGGATTAAAAAACAAAACAATTAAAACTTATCATGCCCTTAAAAAAAGCATGAAAACATTTATAAGGGTAAACGTAAAAGTATTAGCTTCAACTTCAACTGTAAAAAACCTGCAATGGCGGCATTTACGGCAATTTCTGTGAGTGGCCCTAAATTTTTTTATTGTCACGAAACGGACTTCAACATTCCTAAAGCTGAATTTAATTTTGGTCTGCGAAGGAAGGTTTCAGAGGTTCAGATAAAACACAGTCCCTTATCTTCTAAACTACGTTGGCGAAATTATTTTAAGGCGAATGCTGTTCGCGTCCCTGCACCGTCTCGAATTTTCTCGATTCCACAGGTAGGTGATGCCGTGTACATTTATTTTGAATTAAAATGTATGCATTTTATGTTATTTGAGATTGGTAAAACCTTTGCTTTAGATGCCATGACTGAAAACGAAAGATCCTTTTTAGATCGATGATGCACCTAACCATGCGTAGACTACAGGGTAGCGTACAGCACATGGGGCCATTCAATGCACCTGACCGTGCTTAGACTATATGGTGCACGTACATTACCCGATCTCTTGATTCGAACCTGTGCCTACCCCAATCAAGTTCATGAACTTCACCGCCAGGGCTTCTCAGGCGTGCCGCTTATCTTTTGATCAAAGTTACCAAGTACTCGCAACGAACCTGGTTTACAACCCATCAAGTTCCTTAATTTACCCGATTTTAACATTTAATGTCTCCGGGGATCTGTCCTCACGGCCGATCTGTTGGGTTCGCCCGCATTTGATTGTTTAATTTACCCAATTTTCAACGCTAACGTCTGTGGAGAATCTTTCTTGAATGTCGCCGCCGTGTCTGTTGGGGTAGACTCCAAATCGAGTGCTTTAATTTACCCAATTTCAACATTTAACGTATCCGGGGAACCTTTCATTTGCGCTGAGCCTGGTCAGTTGTGATGCACTTTATTCAATTATGGTAATTTACACGATTCCAACATTTAACGTCTCCGGTGGATCTTCCATCAAAGTTTCTTGGTATTTGACCGAGCTTTGTCTGTTGGGGTGCATCTCAGTCAATTAGGTTAACTAACCCAATTTCAACATTTAATACATCTGTGGGGATCTTCCATCAAAGTTACCTTGTATTTGCACCAGTCTTGTCTGTTGGGATACACCCCATATAATTACGATAATTTATCTAATTTCAACATTTAACATGTATTTGGTGGATCTTCCATCTAATTATGGTAATTTACTGAATTTCAACATTTAACATGTCTCTTCTGGTTCTTCCATCTTAAGATACCTTGTATTTGCACGGAGCCTTTTCTGTTGGGGTACACCCCATTCAATTATGGTAATTTACCCAATTTTAACATTTTACATGTCTCCGGAGGATTATCCATCAAAGTTATGCATTATTTATATTGAGCCTTGTCCATTGGGGTGCACCCCATCCATTCGAGGTAGTTTCAAAAATTAACGTGTCTACTGGTGGTTTGAACCCTGAATTCTGCTGTGAAAGCCTTGATGATTTACCACTTAAGCTCGTCCTATTCCACTTCAACATAATCGTTTTTAAAGTAATTCTATTTTGTGGTTTTCATTTTCACAATTATTTTTTTGAGTCTTGTCAGTTGGGGTACATCCCATCCAATAGTGGTAATTTACCCAAATTCAACATTTAATATGTCTCTTGGGGATTTGAACCCCTGGCTCCAACATTTAACCTGTCCCTTAGGTATTTGAACCCATAGCCTATTTAGGCTATTTAAATATTTAACTGTCTCTTGGGGATTTTGAACGCCGAGTTCTGCTATGAAAGCCCTGATTATTTTCCAATTAAGCTCATCTGATTTGGATTTTACACAATTTTAAAAAATAATTCTAGTTTGTGGTTTTCATTTACTTCAAATTTTTGCACTAAGCCTCATAGGTTGGGGTGTACCTCATCAAACTGATGTAATATACCCAATTTCAACATTCATCATTTCTCCTGGGGATTTGAACCCTGAGTTTGCTACAAAAGAGTCGGAGATGTACCACTTAAGTTCATTCCATTTGAATTTAACATAATGGTTTTTGTAAATAATTATATTATGAAGTCTTCATTTAGATATTTTTTCTTTGATGTGTGTTCCTAGGTTCTTGAATCGCTTATAGAAAGGACAGATTTATCAGTAGATGAGGCAGAAGGAGTGCTTGATGAATTGCTGGATGCAGGAGCAAATGAGGCTCAAATCAGTGCACTGCTGGTGCTGCTTCGGGCTAAAGGAGAGACCTTTGAGGAGGTGAGCGCATTGGTTAAAGTTTTTAGGTTTCCACAGGATAACTTTATTAACATATATTCTAGGATTATTTGTTTGTAATTTTTAGTGGTAAGATGTTTTGGGTTGCAACTTCTCAACAGAAAGGCCTTTGATGAGGTAAACATAATTTCAGTTTCTTACAAAATAAGATTTGATTAAACAAGGGTGATGCGAACTCATTTATATGCTTCTTGAAGAATTCTTTCAAAGTTTCTTTAATTCCTATGGCTTTTTGTTGAATACAAATGTACCTAAATAGGTAACTTAAAGTATATTTATTAAAAGCATAAAAATTTACAGGTAGATTTCCTTTGCCTTGGTAAATCTTGGTTAGGGTACGGACCCCTTTAATATAGTGCAAGGTAAGCTTGGAACACATTTTTTGGATTTGTAACCATGGGTCACACTCAAACATATCTCATAGTTGTTATACCAGAAAATTGCCATAATGGATCATGCTCTTAGAATGTTCCCTATTACCATTACATGACAACCCCTTGGACATACTAGCTAGTTTTTATTTTTATTTGTTAAATTTTATTTTCTTCTTTGAATCAAAGAATGAGTTGAGAATAATGCATTCTAATTATAGAAATGGAGGAAGAGATGAAATTTATGTGTAAAAATCCCATTTGGCTCACTAGAAAAAGATTTATGAAAGCCTTAGGGTGGAGCTAGAAGAGACCGTGGGTGTGTTTGTGTAGTATCCCTTGCTAATTCTGACCTTCAAATGCAGGAATAGACTCAAGGGATATTGTCAAACACTTTGCATACAACCCTCTTATTTGCTAGTTTTAAGTTTCAGTTTGTGTGATTTGCTTGTTATGGTATCAAAAGAAGTTTTAATGCTTGTAAATAAACATTACAATGACTAGGCAAAGAAACTATGATGACAATGCAATTCTCTTGTCTTTTTCATGCATATCAATGATCTAGACATGAGAAATGATCACCTACAACCAAGTGACATTTTTGTCAAACAATTGGCATGCAACCTAAATGCTGATTATGAATGCTATAGAGATGAACATTACATCAAACACATGGCATGCAACTTATAACTCCTTATTGAATGTAATTCCAAGTACAATAATAATCTGAATAGCCAAGACTCTTGGCTTACAATAAGACTATATGACTGAAATGATAATGCAAACTACTTCAGAATTACAAGAGGACCTTGATTATGAAGTCTTCTAAATCGATGTAGAGAAGACAGCCTTTGGAGGATGTAATGACGGTTTCTTGATGCCAAAGCAAGCCTCTATATGAGCTGCCCCTGTTTTCAGATTTGCCCTCTGAGATGAAATAATATGCAGCATTAAAGACCCCACTCAAGCACTGAAAATGATTGTAGGGCCCTCAGGAATGGAGCGCCCAACCTAGGGAATAAAATCGCCGTCTTTTGTGGCCTCCATGAATAAAATCATGGCTCCTAGGTATGTTGACATAAGGTTTGAAATTACATCAGACTGCTGTTATTAAAAATCAGACTTTAATTGCCTTCTCAAATGTCAAAATTGATGCCAATGCCAAGCTGGAAAAATAATACCATTTATTCTCCCTAATTGCCCTAAACAAACTCCAAAATTTGCCAATGAAGAACAAGTAGAAAGTCTGAAGTAACTTTCTCAACTTTGCAACCCTTCGAAGGATCTTTCACCACCTCAGTTATGCCTATCAAAGAGAGTTTTCGTTCTCAATGATCGATTGTAGAAACTGTAGAAACCCTTGGCTCCACAATGGACATATCAAAAATAAATATCAATTCTTGGATGATTAGAAGCTTAACTTGACCTTCTTTTATACTTTTTCTCCACCCCTTCAAGAAGGTTCTAGAAATAATATTATTTCACTTAAGTGACTTTTATGGTTTAATATTTTATTTAAGTCACTTTAATTAAATTAATTAAATATAAAGTCACCCTTTTAATTTTTGATTTATTTGATAACGTTATAAAAAATTAATTTAATTCATTTCTCCTTATTTCTCAACTTAGCCTTCGGAGACTAAAGGCTAAGAACCTTCTGAGATGGCTAGAAAAATGGGGACATTACAGTTTGGATCTATAATATGGTTATATAGTTTGCAGTTGCACATATTGCTGCAAGTTTGGATCCCCATATAAATATTTGACATGGTAATACATGGGATGAGCTTGGTTTTGTAATATAGGCGCATAGTGAATACAAATTCCCTGGGGTAACACATAGGATGGGTTTTGAGCCCATAATATGGATTCATGGTAAAACATGCATTGCATAAGTGTAATCAGATGTCTCTAAAGTGCCCAAGGCCATGTGGAAATGGATCCTTCGCTTATAATCGAAACTTGTGCTTGGCAGCTTGGCTGGAGTTTAACTATCATATAAATATACATATATAATTGTTAGAATATTCTAAGAACATTTATAATTTTTTAATAAAATGGATACATGATTGATCATAGTTTATTCTCGCTTTGAAAACATTATTTCCATTAAAGATATAAATTCTTTTTGCAGCATTTAAGCATCAAGAGGTTTATTGGAATTCCCAAAGGATATTATGTTTCAAATATTGTTCTCTGGGCAACAGAAACAAAGCTAACGAGAGCATGAAAGTGCAATGTAACAATCATCTATAATAGAAGCATTAACATATGTTTTAAGCATATAGTTGAGTAACCCTTATTTTAACATCACAATATCCCACCCTTAATGAAGGTAAACATTTAGAGGGACATGAAATGGCTTTATCCATGTGTGGAATGGCAACTAAAGCTGATAAGAATTATAAATGATCCACCAAATCCCTATATATGGTTCCAAACAATGATGCATCAAATTCTATAAGAGATCTTTTGATCCGTGTTGCCTAGTTGACATTGGGGACACCAATTGGAATTCGCGAAGGATATTATGTTTCAAATATTGTTGTCTGGGCCACAGAAACAGAGCTAACGAGGACATGAAAGTGCAATGTAACAATCATCTATAATAGAAGCATTAACATATGTTTTAAGCATATAGTTGAGTAACCCTTATTTTAACATCACATTATCCCACCTGTAATGAAGGTGAACATTTAGAGGGACATGAAATGGCTTTATCCATGTGTTGAATGGCAACTAAAGCTGATAAGAGTTATAAATGATCCACCAAAGCCCTATATATGGTTCCAACCAATGATGCATCAAATTTTCTAAGAGATCTTTTGATCCATGTTGCCTAGTTGACATTGGGGACACCAATTTAATCCCAAAGGGTCAAATTGTTATAGTGGAAATTGTGACCCAAATTCAAATAATAGTATGCACTCAAGAATAGACACGTAAAGTGTTAAACAATGGACATAGTGCAAAAATGGAACATCATTGTCAAAACAGGGGCATCATTTCATATAGGAAGAAAACATACAATGCAAAAACATTCGATGAACCCTCCGTCCACCTCCGCCCCCCCACCACACAGTTTTTCAAAGGCATATGTTGAGAGTTTTTGAAGTTTTCTTAAGGGTAAACGAGTGTCTACGAGAGAACTCGAGAGTGAAAACTGAATCGGCTTACACAATTAGGTTCCTTATGACCACATGAATTTGTAGAACTACATATAGTGCCAAACGATAGATTTTAGCTCCAATACATGCAACATCTCTATCATGAAGAGTCAACGTGCACAATCACAAGTGCATCCCTCCAATATAATATAGAATATGCCTAAAGATGAAGATGTGGCCTATTTCTCATTTTGGAGAACCCCCCCTCTTCGAACTTTATCCATTGGAAACAAGAAGACTTCTCACTCTCCTCTTTAGAATATGAAGAGGAAATGTTCCAAAACACAAGCACACGTGCACAAAGGGTTTGGCTTGGTTACTAGTCTCCTCATCTATGATACCAACATAATATTTAGTATGTTTTATTATTGGATTAATACAAATAATCTCCGCACAAGAAAAAGAAAAAATGATAAAAAAGTACAAATCGGGGAAGTAGGAATTTGGTGTTTAAATTGCAAAATTGAAGGGGCCCCAAAGAGGAAGAATACCCTATTAGGGATTGTGGAATTTGTAATGTGAGGACTCACAACATCAGTGAGTGACCACTCAATCTCAAAAACAATAAAGCAGATAAGCAATGCATGACAATATAACCCATCACCATCCAATGAAGGCTATAGCATTGAATGAAATCAAAGATCTTCGAGAACTAGCAAAAGTGAGAGTTGAGGGCCAAGAACCCTAATTATGAGGGATAAACAGGTCAGATTTGTTATACAATGCTGAATAAATGCGGGCTTTTTGCTAATGAATGTCCAAACACAATAGACCAAGTCTTGAAATTATGCATCGAATGTGGTCAAAGTGACCATGATGATGAGGACTGTTCCAAAACTCATCAGCCAACATGATGGAAATTGAAAGAGAGGAAAACGGACTACATATGCAATTAGAAAAACAATGATACATGTTGTCAAAGACAAATAATTAATCAGATAATGTGGGGTGAGTTTTTGAAACTACACCACCACCGGAAACAAGGATTGGACAACCACACACTAGAAAAGACTAAAAGCATGAAGTAAGAGAATAAAGTAGTCAAATACAACAGCTACTATTGTTGATCAATGTAACCATGTTCACAATATCTGTTAAAGTTTTAACGGACTGCTTGCCACAACTAGCACAAGCCAAATGGTCAAATCACTTGAATAAGTACAACAATCAATTGAGGAAAGGGATGTGTTGTTAGGAAAACATGGTGTTCCTAATATAAATATAAAAAATGGGGATATGGTTCTTGTGAATGCTTTAATTAATGAAGTATTAGGCATGAATTTAGTAGCGGAAAAGTTATGGAAAACGCTGGTAAAACCACTACTAACAAAAGCAGATTTTAGACTTAAATTAGCAAACCATGAACAAATTGATCCATTAGGAACCTTATCGAACCAAGAAATAACAATTAGACGAAAATGATTAAATGTAGTATTTGTAATTATAGGAATCGAGAGTGTAATGAAGCATTACAATGAAACATTAGGACAACCATGGTTAGAGGCAGGTTAAAGCTATTCATGACTGATAACATAAGACTATTGTAGTCAAAATTGGTAAAGCTTGGCTAACTATGGATACAAATGAGAGGAGAAGAACATTTTAGTTGAAGTGGTGATTTGGATAATGAATTTGGACTAGATGATGAGGGTGTCTTTACACATGGATGGATGTTCTCAAGATGGTAGATACATCGACAGGGGTTTGTTGCTTTGGCAAATGAGAGAATATGAAATGCTAAAACCTTTACATCTAATAAATTTCATTCAAATAGAGCCACTTAATGAAATTGGAAAATAGATGCGACCAACGACTGCTAGACATGAACAAAGAGCAAATTCCCAACGCACTCGAGCCTCGCCAACAAACATGGGCTTAAGGCCACAATGGGTAAAATTGCTATGCATATTGACCACAAGATGACACAGCTTGACGATGATTGCCGAACAAGCTAAATATATCATATGACAATTACTGTGACTGGCAAGCCCCAGACAAAAACAGCCATTGCTGAATGCCAAACTTATGATGGAAGCACTGGACATAGACTCAAGATCGCAAAGAGGAAAATTGTTGTGTGATGATTGTCGAATGACAATTCAATGGTGATTGCTAGACAAAGTAACGCTGATAAACTAGTGTTTCAAGCAATAAACGTCGAATATCGAATGAAAAAAGTAATGAGGGTTGTTGAAAAGTTAAAGTTATTGATAGAAAAGCGATTGATAACATTAATGCATGAGCCTATGAATAATTGCCACATGCCAAGCGCCGTGACTTTCGTGAAGAATGATTAAGAGAAAATAAGATTAATTAAGGGTAATACGAATTTGAAGATTCAACAATTGATGAAGGAAAGTAATATTTGATGTTCGTCGAATGATGACATAGATTGGCGACCAATGATGGATGTAAGCATGCCAAATGACTTAAAAGAAACATTAATTAAATAAAAGCCATCTCCTGATGAAAAATAACAAGTGGTGAAATTTTAAAAAATCAAGCGAAGCAAAAAGAAAGTATGTACACTCAGTTCCTTTGGTAGTTTGCTGAGGAGAAGCAATTTGTAGACCAATGTAGTTATACAGAGAGACATTGTGAAAATAAGGTGTTGAACTGGTTAGAAATTGATAAATAAATTGGCATTGGTGGTGATTGATACCACCCAGTAGCAGCACCACCCCACCTTGCAAATCCAAGAGTCGACAATTAGGAGTCTCCATACTTTTTAGGGGGAATAGTATACGCAGTTTAAAGGGTACTTGGGTGGACTTATGTATATAGGTGAGCACTAAGCTCACTAAGTTTTATTAAGTTGCTTAACTTATTCTAATAAAATTTAGTTAGTATAGTGAAAAGGTATCATCAAAGGGTGCAACTTTTGATGATAACCTTAAATTCATAGGTGAACCCATTCCAAATAATGAAATCATCAAGCTAGACCAAGCTATATTGTTCTATTGAGTCTTTTGAAAATGGATCATCAAAGATTGCGACCTTTGATGATGACCTTATTCATATATATAGGCGAACTCATTCCAACTAATGAAATCATCAAGCTAGACCAAGTTGTATCGTTCTATTGCAATTCATAGCTGTTAATTTACATAACTAATTGTGCATTGTTGTTATATTATATGATTGGTTTTTGTCGTTATACTACTCACTATACTTTCCAAATGAGTTGTAAAGAACTTATCAAGATGAATTGTCTAATTGTTTTAAATAAATGAATGGAGATATACAAGTTTGTTCTCCTAATAAATTAGGTGTCTGCATCTCTCTCCCAGAACCACTTAAACTAATCTAGGCGAGTTGTTTCAACAACCTGTACAACTCACTCACATCTAATATTATACCTTCAGTTAATAACATCACCTATAATGTGATGTACCAAATATAGGATAATCTCCAACATTTCCCCCTTAGTTTGAACATAGGGAAATGGAACACTACACATGAACTAGAACAAGCATGTAATTTGACATTTACTTTGATGGATTGGAACACATCAACAAATCCATTGATGGGAACACATCAACAGATCCATTGATGGGAACACATCACCAATCCAAATATGAAGTAGGATACACTCATTAGTTTGAACATAGGGAAATGGAACACTACACATGAACTAGAACAAGCATGTAATTTGACATTTACTTTGATGGATTGGAACACATCAACAAATCCATTGATGGGAACACATCACCAATCCAAATATGAAGTAGGATACACTCATTAGTTCATCCTCCATATCTGTGTGAACATACACATTTGTTTACAAACACACCAAGTATGCACGAATAGGGACACACTGCTATTCGTGATGACCTACATATGTAAATAGGGACTAACACATGTTTATAATTTATACGTGTTGAGTACATATCATCTTTGATCACACCATACATGTAAACAAGGACACACTTTTGTTTATATTTTATTTTTCGTGAGAACACATCATCACTGAACACACAAACATAGCAAAAAAAAATAAAAATAGTGGGTCTGAGTCTTCACTATGTCTTCAGTGGGTGTTGGCCACCTCGCTTAATTCGCATTTCCAGCCACTATGCTTGATCATTGCCACTTGATCACACACATCATAACTGGTACCCATTGCCATTGGACACCAATCTTGGCTTTAGTCTTTTTGGCGCAGGTTTTCAATTGTCTATAGCTGGATTACACCATCACCTCCACTGATGATTGACAACTCTCTAGGCTATGTAGTCGTTTGGTTGTATTTTGGCTTTGCTACTACAATAGACTAGAACCTTTGATTTAGCAGCAAACTCAAGGTTGGATTGGCCTCCTGTTTCCTCCAACCTCCTATAACCTTAGCTCAAACAGCTAGGTCAGATAGCATGTCATGTTTTTTTTAGGAACAAATACCCCCCCAAAAATGGACTGACATATATGAGTAGGCGTCAGGTTTGCCCGATAATGCGTCCTTTACAAACATATAATAACTATGGACATGACATTTGACGACAACTTTGTCTAAATGACACATACATGTTTTATTGAAATGAACTCTAGACTTAATAACATTAATTAACAAAACAAATTAGTAAACCTTAAAAACAACATATAAATTACAATTGACACACAAACTATTTTAAAAATCAGTAAATTACAACCTTTTCAAATTAAGAACAACTAACGACTATAGACCTGAGGATTATTTAAAAATGAACATAAAAGAAACCTATAAATAAAATAAACTAATCACCTATTACTCAAAAACTAGACCTCACACCGACAAACTATATAATAAAAAACTTAAAACTAACTATTAAAAACACTAAACCCAACTATATAACCAATATCACATTATAAATCCTTTCATATGCTGATGTAGAGAATTGACGGCATCCTTTGGCAGCTGTGCACATGAATGATAGGATGTTGGAAGAACTCCATGTATTTAACAGTCTGCCGCACGATGATAGCAGGTTTGCTGAGGCATGAGGATGCAGGTTTGAGTTGCCTGGAAAGCTTGATCGGGCAGATGTGGATGCAGGCAGGGCACGTGGTAACACAGACTCATGAGATGCCAGTCAGGGCTATGGTGACATACATATGATGATGCTAGCAACACCTGAAGCCTTGAAGAGTCGACCTCAACGATCCCACATGAGTTTGACATGAAGCAGAAAGCACAAAGCACTACACACACTGCCTGTCAAAGAGTAAACATGGAACTCTGACTGATGCAATGCACAAAGAAGGTCTGCGCACAGAATTAATGCAAGAGCTGCAACGCACAAAGATGAATTTTTTTCCAGTAGATCTGTGAGGGAGTTTTGACAAAATGCATGCGAAGGTGCACACGGAGATAGATCAGACCAGTCCATGCGCTGATGGAGATGAGTGAAGATGTATGAGCATTGGAAGAGGATGACAGGACTCCATGGTGATGTTGGATAACTGTCTGCCTTGCAATGATGCTGAGTACTGATCTTGCACACGAGACTGCGAAATGCCGGAGTTGTTGGCAATAGCTGAGTACATAAAGGTTGTCAAGATCCAAAATGACATAAGCCGTACTAATTACTTTAGCAAATCTGAATTTACCTTAATCTAAACAAGATTATTCAACAAAGCTCATAAATCAAACTACCCATGTTGGATAACTGTCTGCCTTGCAATGATGCTGAGTACTGATCATGCCCACGAGACTGCGAAACCCCTGAGTTGTCGGCAATAGCTGAGTACATAAAGGTTGTTGAGATCCAAAATGACATAAGCCATACTAATTACTTTAACAAATCTGAATTTACCTTAATCTAAACAAGATTATTCAACAAAGCTCATAGATCATACTACCCATATAAACTCTTTACACTAAATATTGTCCCCCATCAACCAAGAATTTTTGTATCTCTGCCCCATATTAGCAGTCAAAATCCCTTACACGCATTAATACCATATTGGAATAATTATCTAATTGTTTTTATTTAATGAATGGAGATATAAAAGTTTGTTCTCCTACAAAATAAGAGTCTCTACCTATCTTCCAAACCACACAAATTAGTCTAGGTGAGTTGTTTCAACAATCCATGCAACTCACTCACACCTAATATGATACATAGGGTAATCTTTAACAGAACTCTGTACGATAAATGCATGTTATCAGGCGGCTTAGACGAAGTGGGTTTGGCCGAAGTATCCCAGGGAAGCAAATAATATGTCCTGTAAACTCTCCAAACGTTTAAGGGCAACGATTCTCCAAAATTTGAGAGGAAGCTTGTAAGGTAACTAGTGACCCACCTGAATTTTTTGCATAAGAAATAATTTCTTCTTCAAATCACATAGTAGATGGGACACTTGAAAATATAGTGCTCCCCCCCCCTCGACCTCTTGGATATATCAAAGGTAAAAAATTCTAAAACCTCGGGGATTATGGTGGTTAACTCTTGATCTGCAACTGGAGTAAGCTCTCAACTGACCAGAATGGATTCTAAGTTTCGAAGTCCAATGGCACTGAATATAGTTGGGACATATGATAGTGTCATCAAACGATCTACAAAAATGCTCGACAGAAAAAGTCATCTTAGGGTTGAGAGGTTGCGAGGAGAGATTCAGAATATATTGACGATGTATTTCCTTCCTGATTGGCTTATTAATTATCCACTTTTATAAAAGAAAATGAGGACATTAAAAGAGTATCTGAAGGGAGGGATACTGTACATAGAAATGTTGAGAGACATAGGAGCATACTCGTGTCTGAGTGTCAACATTGTTGTCATCTAAGGGAGTCACAGAAGCAACCCAATATGGAGAAGAAAGGGACAATGCAGATATCTCTCCTAGCATGAGGCAAGATCACTTATGGACCTGAGTCAATGTAGATGGAAAATGAAGTTGAAGATGCTCTCAAGATGAAGAGGCTATGCCAAAAACTCAACTTGGAGAATGCATAGAGGAACCATCCGTCTACAGCAGATCATATGTGACACAGTTTTTGATACAAGGATATCTGGAAGGGACAGGCCGAGTTTCTGGGATGGCAATTTTTTGGCTTGGATATATCGGACAACTAAAACTAGATAAATGCTTAAATATATTGAAATTCAAAAAATTAAAAATATCCAAACTTTATAGCTTTTTGTTTGTAAAGTTAAGTATCGTTAAACATTCTAAGGACATCAATCTCCATGAAATAAACATTGAAAAATTGATAACTGCAACATAAATATAAAATTTGTAGTTAGACATCATATGCCATAAGAAGGAACTGTGATTATCTCATTCTGATTCACATGAATATAAAATGAACGCTATATTCATGTCTCAAAATGACAAAATACTAAGCATGGTGCAACAAGCTCAATCATCTAAGTCATCTCCAATGCCCTCCAATAATTGGTGTCATTTCTTTAGGGGTATAATTTATCTATTGAAGCAGGGGTTGGTCAAATTTTGTTTGGGGCCTTTCTTATTGTTTTTTGTTAAGACTCATGTGGTGTCGTTTAATTGTGTCCTTTTATGGGCTTGTGATTTATTTCATCACTCTGTATTCTAATTTATGTTTTTCAATTCTGGCTACTGCAATTTAATTTTAGACCATAAACTTTTATGTTCATTCATGGATGTTGATATATTTTCTTTTTCCCTATACAGATCACAGGCTTTGCCAAAGCAATGATTAAACGTTGCATTCCTGTTGATGGATTGACTGATGCAATAGATATAGTTGGAACAGGGGGTGATGGGGCAAACACAGTAAACATTTCAACAGGTGCATGTATACTTGCTGCAGCTTGTGGAGTACCAGTAGCAAAGGTAGTATGGTTTGAAATTATGCATACCTACTTATACATATGTTTGTGGGTTTGAATATAAGAGAGCTTCATGTTTTAGGACTCATCAAACTCTTCTTTGTTTTATGGTTTCTGGACGTGCTTGATATCGTACGAAACCCAATAGTAAATTAGTCTAAAGAACAGTGCTATTCATTGGATTTGATCTCTCTCTCTCTCTCTACCTCTCTCTCTTGTCTTTTGCAGCATGGAAATCGTTCTAGCTCCTCTGCATGTGGAAGTGCAGATGTGCTGGAAGCTCTTGGAATAACTGCAGACTTGGGACCTGAGGTTAGTTTTGCGTCAAGAAGCTTATAAAATTACCTTTAATTAATAGATCAGCTCTTCTAATCTTATTTATTTTTGGTTATGTACAAGTCTAGTTATCAAAGCCTTTTTATTGGGTTTTAATAAAAAACCAAATGTCATAATTTTGTTTCTTGGTCCATGGAAAAGAAATTGCAAGCATCATCTATTAATCATACATAAAATACACTGCTTATCATTCAAAAATATGGGTGGAATGGAATCACAAAGACATCACATTGATCCTGTGGATCGAAAAATGAGTTCTATACGAGCCTTAAATAACCATAGTTCTAATTAACATAATAAGACTAAAGCTAATTAAAGTCACCTAACATAATACTCCTTGATAAAAAATTTTCAATCAAATAAGGGCAGCGCATTGAGAACAACAAAAAATAAACAAGAGAAATCGGAGCAATCGGAAGTGGCAGAGGATCCGGTTTATTATAGTAGCCACCGCCACTAGGAGTATCTGCCATATCAAGTACTGACTCCCACCTGTCATTGTTGGTTGATTGTTCTTTTTCTTGCTCATCTTGTCTGTTAGGGGAGATATCAAGGGCTAGGCAAGGCAAATTTCCATGCGGTGGCGCCACTCATTGAGTTGACTCAAGAACCGTGTGCCCAAAACTGCCACCTCCATTGCTACCGCTAGGCAAAGGCTGCAGAGAACACGGTGAGACACTACGCTGGGTTCGCAAACGGTGCCTGCCATGATCCCCATGATCACGACCTCGTGAAGGAGACCTGTGGTGGTGTGAGTCAGGTGGCACCCAACTTACAACACACATGTCACTCTCCCAACAATCCAGTAGGATTTACAAATGCTTCACCTCCATTCTAACTTGTTGAGCCTGAATTTGATTCTAAAGCATGACATTAGAAGTCACTGACACCTTGTTAGTAATTGAAAAATAGCCATCAATAGAGACATGATCAAAGATTGCATTGTTTCTTTCCATAGCTGAAATAATATATTCAAGTGAAACATATGCCAAATTGGATTGTATTGTGCAGCTAACATGGCTGAATCCCCTACAAGAACCATTTTCCACGCGAAAAGCTTTGGAATGAATGGTTGAAAGAGGGTGTGAATCTTTAAGCTAGTGGATCATGACAACAAAGCCAAAAGAGGTGTTAATGCTTTAGGTCTATGGCAAGTGGGACATAGGTGGGAAGCTTCCATGTGCAGAAGCTGGTCTGCTACAAGAAACCTTGATAAAGGATGCACCAAAAGAAATGAGCTTTCTTAGGATCAATGATTGCTTTCCAAAGGTTAGCGAACCACTTATTCCAAGTAGCCTCAAAGGAGTGCAACCTCCAATGAGCATTCAAGGTTTTAAATTGAATGTACAAAGGGGATAAAAGTTGATAACCAAGTTGGGGTTTGTACTGGTGGAAGGGAGTCTCAATAGGCCACTTCCATTCCTTCCACCACGTAGATAGTGATTGCACACGCCAACCTTGTGAAGCTGTTCGTCAAGAATGACCTTATGGATTTCATTGATAGACTTGTAGTCCCCACTACCAAACTGAAATTGATCTTTGAGAGAAGGCCAAAGAATCCAATTCCTAGAATGATTGCAATAGAAGTTAGCAATATCCTTAACCCCCTTTTTTGAAAACTCTAATAATCTTGACCCATGGTACCATAGCAAAGGGGATGACATAATAGTTAGGAATCGGGGACCACCAAAGGGACTGAGTGTTAATTGAGAGGCTAAACTTGAACCAATCCCCATCCCAAATAAGCTTAGTCCTAAGCAACTCCCAAGCCTTTTGGATACTCTTAGCAACAAAGGTGCCAACAATCTTATTTGACACAAGTGTAATAAGCATAAAGTGCAACTCTAGACCCAGCCAAATTTTTCTGCCATAGGGAGTGCCCTGAGAAATACAATTGCAAAGAAGAACTATCCATGCCTCATCTCCTTCAGGAGCTCTAATGATCCATTTGATGCAGAGGGTCAAGACTTGGATTTGATATCCAACAAGCCTATCCCTCCAACTACTTTAGGCCTACAATAGATATCCCAAGAAACTCTGTGGAAACCATTAAAGACTTCAAAATTGGCCCTAAGGATATATCCAAGCGGGGTTTTTATCTTGGAATAGAAGGCTTATAAAATGCCCATCAAGAAGAGAGGCTTGGTCTATTACAAGCACTTTAGAACAAAGTTGAAACTTAATAGCCAGGGAGAGAGGTCGGGCCACCTGAAAGGCATTCTTTTTCTCCACCCTTTGCATCCCATAGTTCCTTAGGTTCGAGGGAGACGCTTGAAAGGCAAACAAAATGCTAAGGAATTTAAAATGTTCCCCATGCTAAATCCATTTCGACTTGAATCCCTCCAACCATTGAGGAATGGGTGTATTAGACTGCCTATAGCAATGTGTTTTTTTCTATTGAATCGACAAGCTTGAAGTAGGGTATAAAATTTCAAGGCACTCCATAGCATAGACCACAAATGTTTGATCGTATAAAAGGGCAAGAAACGAATCTTTTGCAAAATGCCCATTCAACACTGGTGGGTGAAATGAGTGAGGGATATACCCTCACCCAAACCTATAAGTGTAATCAGCCAAAAGATAATTGAATCCTTCTGCCGCAAGAACATAGAGATGGGGCTAATGGAAAACCTTGTCTAATAGATCTAAAAATCCCAAAATTTTAAGATAAAATGCCATTAATGGTGATGCAAGCACATGCGTCTTGGAAGAGCATGTTAATTGTCTGGATAAACTTGGGGCCAAAGCCAAGAGCTTGAAGCATAACAATGATGAAAGGCCACTCAATTCCATTGTAGGCTTTCCCAAAATCAATTTTGACAAAGATGGCTTTTTGTTGAGAGGTTCGAGCCCACTTCATACCTTCCCAAACTGTGATGACATTGCCAAGATTGTATCTATTTTGAATGAGCCCTGTTTGCTCAGGCCGAACAATGAGAGGCAACAAATACCTCAAACATAGATCAAGGGTTTGACAATGATCTTATATGACACATTTAAGAGAGTGATCAAACAACAATTTGTAATGAGCTTTGAATCACTAGACTTCAAAATGAATTTAATGTTGCCTTGATTGATGACAATGCCCAAAGAGTTGGTTTTAATAGCTTCAATGTAAACTTGGTCAGGGCCCACAATATCACAGAGGGTTTGATAAAATTTGTAGGGCAAGCCATCAATGTTGGGAGCCTTATCAGTCGAAGTTTGAGAGATTGCCTCATGGAGGCCCTCAAGAGAGAGGAGGCAGTCACAAACAACCCTCTGCACATTAGAGAGTTAGCAAGGCACAAACTAAAGGCATTACCTGAGGGCGTTCTCACATGCCAAGGAGGAAGGTTGAGCGGTGAAGATCCCATGATAATGAGTCACAATAGCCTACAAGATGTCGGCAAGTATAATGATCTGTTGATTGGCCTCATAGATGGCACAAACCTTGTCCACTGCCTACGGAGATCAAATTAGAGTGAAAAACTCTTTGGAAACACAATCCTTGTTCTTCAACCAATGCATGCAAGCCTAGAGTTGAGCACCAAGAGCTCTGTAAGCCTCTTCAAGTTTGAGCTTGTGCCTCCATTTGGCCACTTGTTGTTGAAGGGTCTCATGAAAAGAAGAAAACTCAAGATCTTTTGAAATTTTAAAGATTTCAGGTTTGAAGCCTCGTGAGCCCGTTGCCTAAAAACAACTTGTTTGCCATATACTTTGAGGAAGGCAGAGGTTTGAGAGGTAGCATCTGACCACCCACTGATTCAACCAATCTCCCTAGAAGGTCGTGGCACCAGGTTCTAAATTCGCTTAATTAACATCCACTCATGGGCCAAGTGCATGGTGTTGAGATAGAATTGGGTTTTAACCCTTTTCACTTGAGGCGTAAAACATTTAATAAAAAATGAATGGGGAGATGTCCAGAAAAAAATTGCCTCTGCAACCACACTACTAGGCAGTTAGAGATGTTGGTGAAAGGGAAAAGGTTTTGTTTAGCCAACAACACTCGATCTACAAGTTTTAAAACCTTATCATTGCCATGATTGTGGTTGGACCAGGTGAAACAAGCTGAGTTGGAAGCATAGTGTTAGTGGTGGTTATGGTCACACAACCCAAGCTTTTGCCGCATGCAAAACCAGGCCTCTCTTTTGTCTGCACACCAATGCATATGAAGAATCCCTTTTTTGTCCTCCATGGACTCCACCATGTTTAAGTCACTATATAGAATCTAGTGGGCGTTAGGGAGTGAGTCAAGATTGCTTGCTCCATGACATCATTGGAGGAATAAATTTTTACAATACCAAGAGAGCGGCCGTCGAAATTAAAAAGTGTCCACACCACCCAATATGTGGATTTAGACCCCAACTAACAATATGCGGTGTCAAATTTGGCAAAAGCAACATGACTGCTCTGCCATGACCATGTTCATGTTTAGACACATGGCACAACACTCCCAACTAGATAGTTTTGGCTGCACACTAAAGCAAAAACCCAATGATCTTAACTTCTTGCAAACACAAGAAGTTCATATTAGAAAAATACTAACAATTATCCTGAACCATATCCTTATGGGATGGGTCAACGAGGCCTTGAATATTCCAAGAATAAACAATCATGAAGAAACATTGAGGTTCATGTTTGTCGTGCTGTCCAACTCATCTAGAGTGACATAGATGTTGGCAAAAATGATTGTTGATTGCTACACATAAACTCACCTAATTGAAATGATTGTCGTTTATCTTGCAAGACTCGTCTTTAGGATGTGATGAAAGACTGCGTGAGAGGCGCATAACCATTTTGTGATGTTTACCATTTTGTGCTCAAACATCACAGGTTTTTTTTGTTCCCATTTGTATTGCCGCTGAAGGAGGTTATGACAAATGAGAAACTGATACCTAGCTTTGAGAAATCGAGCAAAAGCAACTACCTGCGATGTTCATGAGAGTGTTGACATGACTTAAGAGGTGGAAGGAACCGCTTGTTTGTTGGTCGCAGTGGAACCTCTTGTGGGTTTGTACACACTGTTGGTCGTCTTGACAATGTCTTTGTTTTACTTATTTTGTGATTAATGTGATCTAAATAAGATAAAACTATGAATATTCATATTCTGTAAAAGAGGGCAATAATCATACAAATTTGAATGTAAAAGGGGAGATCGATATTGCACCTATTATATTTGGAATGGACAAAGCAGTGGAGGAGATATGCACTTACCTTAATTTTGATTTCTTTAACTCACTGTGTTTGTCACTGTCCTTGAAATAACTTTGTATCCGCTTTGTAACTACTCAGATTAAGAAACAAGGGTTCAAACCCTATGCAGATGTTGCTAGCGAAGCTCAAATCCTACAACAACCGAGGTTCTAGTCGATTGTGCAGGTTTGTGCCACCTCAGATTGTTGCACTTGCACTTGTAGATACTTGTGTGCACGCTTTCCCTCAATAATGTGTGGTGATCTTTGTTTTCATTCTCCTTAATTTGAAACCCTAACCTTACTTTTGACACAAGATGGCCATTCACAAAGGGGTTAGTAAGTTGGGTTGGACATCTCCAACCACTCCTGATTGAATGACTAAGCATTGCCTACATTCCAATACTTTGAAGAAGGCTCAAAACACACATTGTTCTCCAAACTAGGTGTGTGTGCGCACCATTGTGATCATGATAGAATGCAATGCAATGTTTGGCTTTTGACACTTGATTCCATGCAACTTTGACCTGTGTTTGTATTCAGAGTTGGCTCTCAGGCTAGTCCTTTGAAGGGTTTTTAGATGCGTATGCCTTTGTGATAATGTCTCAAGAGAGTGCTAATTGATTTCTCAATGTGATTGTCAAGTAGTGACCGAGTTACAATTCAGTATACTCATATTGATTTGTATGTATAGCTAACTCTTTGACATTTATTGCTATGACTGACCCATGAAATGTGTCTAGGACGACCTAATGGAGACACCCCAATTTGAAAAATAGCCGTCGTTGAAGGTTCTTGGACACTAATGACAGAAGAAGACACCTGCTACAAAATTGCAATTGTTGTTGGTATTGTCCTAGTAGTGAAAATCAGTGATTTGAGATATGGGGACAATTTGATTAGGATTTTGAAGTGTTATTACACAGACTAGGGTGATCCTGAATATGTGTATTGGTAAATTGGGTTAGCCAAGATGAGAGGTGAGTAGATGGATAGGGGAAAGTGTGCACAAGAGTCAAATGTGTATGCAAAGTCCAAGTATGTAAAAGTGTGCCAAAGTTGATATTGCCAAAGTGTTTAGTACCAAATCTAGGTGTCTACACCCTTTAGCTTGCTAGTTATCTTTCTTGTTGGTGACAGTGGTCCAACCATCAACAATCGTGGCATTATTTTTACTCGCCTCCTATGAGGCTTTGGGTTGTGGAGCTAGTTGGGAGTTTGCAATGAGAGGGAATTCCCATATCTTATGGTCAATTTCTTGATATCTAAAGCATGTGTTGAGCGAATTGATATAGAAAGCGCTTTGAGAAATGCATTTATCTCCTATTTGGATGTCAGTGGTTTCTTTGAGGTTTTCTGAGAGGTCAATCTCAACACACTTTTCAACATAATCTACTCATGACAAATAAAATGACCTAAGGGTTTGATAAGCTGGTCAACAAAACCTCGCAAGGGTAAAGGAAGACCAGGGAACTCTATTGAAATGAGAATTTTGAGCTTAGCTTGCTTTGACATCACAAAAGTTATAGTCTTGTGGGAAAACACCAGGTTGTTTCATATGAACCAAAGATTGTGCCGAACTATAGCGACTTATTGTTGAATATTAGAAAAGTTAAAAAGAAAAAAAAACTTGTGTTTAAGTTTTGCACATCCTCAAGCTTAATGCCATGAGAACTCAACTTTTAAGCATGCTTTTTGAGGGAATACGACCCAACAAATATCCTAACAAAGTAAAATGTTTAAACCAACGACAGGTGTTATCAAATTTAGGTGATTCAAGGACAACATTAAGTAAAAAATCAATTGAGTTTGTTACCTCATAAAACACTTTTGGTACGAACTTCCTTGCTCGTTTCGATGCCATGGATTCACTTGCATTAGCTAATGCAAGTGTCTAGGAGTCAGCTGATATAGGTGAGGGTAGCCTTTTTGCCCAATAGACAGAGTACAGGTTTGTTCACTACAATAAATGCTCAATGGGACAAAATATCATGTGTAGATCACCATCGATCAACAATATAACATAGGTAGGCTAACACAAAAACTTAAAACCCTAACAAAGCCCAACACATGCTTCATTCCCTAATATTTTATGTCTAAGTCGTCATGTGTTATGGGCAATGTGGTTTTACATCGAAATGCAATACTTCTACTCTCTATATTAAAACTCGCAGATAATTGTTAGTTAACCACGTGTAAACGTAATTATTATGCTAAATGTTTTTTTGGCCAATTACCGCAGGGAAGGTCAATGCTTGTTACCTGCGGTTTTCAGTAACTAACCACAATTACTTGTTGAAAATCGTGGGTAACAGGGATTGACTCAGCCTCGGCTTGGCAAGTGGCAGAACGTAACCATTAGGTGTCACATCCCCTTCTCAAGTATGAATGGTCGAAGACCTTTAGCTGAAGTCCTGGATGTTTCCCGTTGGCTAAGGGAAGGTAAAATCAAAGGGGAAACTTTGGTTCTTTTTGTAAGTTATAAAAATATACATTTTGATATATCTTTATGACTTAAAAAGGGACTTCTGGAGCATGGGTTAACTTAACCCTTAATGAAAAAAATGAATTATCTTTTTTAAACTTTTTTAACTCTCCCCCCGAAGTGGAGCTCCCCTTTTTGGGAAGGGTTTGTTGGAAAAGAAGGGTATAAAAAGAGGAATGAGGATCATTTGAGAGGTTACTTTGTTTTTGGTTAAATGAATTTGGGATTTAAGCATGAAACGCTTGACTCTTTATTTTGAAGATGAAAACCGTCATTGGTAAGTGAAATTAGGGATGAAAACTCATAATTTCAGAACTAGGGCAGATTCACACAAAAGTTGTATTGAGCTTCAATATCCAGAACTTTCGGTATTCTCCCTTTGGAAAGGTGGCGAGTTGTTCTAGAGTTGGCGACTTGCTATTGGACGTTGGCAACTTGGTTTGGAAGCCAAACTAGGGCAATAATCAACAATTTCAGGTTTGAAGACTCCTGTTTGCAAGGGCTGTGTGGATTTGGAGGATTTGAAGACCCCACTAGGGCTGCGAGGAGTTGATATTCGAAAGATAGTATTTTTCCAGCTAGGGCAACCCTGTTTGGGGCTTTTCTTAAGGGTTTGTGAGGCTAGTACAGCCTGAAAAATATTTTGGAATATTCTATAAATATTCTAATATTTATTGGTTACTTTTAATATAATTTTCCAGCCCCTTCATTTGGAAAGGTCTTAAAAAAATCAGATATTTATATGGCTGTGTTTTTTGCATATTTGGCGCCTATTTGATAGTGGTTTCAAGGGTGTTGGAGCCCTAATTGTTCAATTACAACACTCAAAAATCAACAGATAGGGTTTGCATATTTAATTCAACCTATTGCAAGATTTGGAGGCTAAGGTTTGGGGTTGAATTTCAAAAAATACACTTGCTTGGTTAGTGTTGACAATTCTTCCACAGGCCAAAAAATTGTCAACCTTACTATTCGGAAGATGGTCTTATGGTACCAGCTTGTCTTGTGAATCAGTTTTGGGTACTGAATAATGAAAAGGTTTTGCAAAGTTCAATCAAGCCTAAATGCATACCTACAGCGACCCAAGGAGCCATCTACAGCCAGGTATAAGCCAAGGAAAGAGCCTACGGCCAGGGAAAGTTTTGGTCATTCAAAGGATTCGAAGGGGCGTTCTCGTTTTCAGATTTGGCAATGTCCACCTACAGCCATCCTTAAGGTTAACCTACAACCCTGTAGGTTCACTTATGAATGAAGGCGAGTGTTTTCTTTTGGACACCTACGGAATACAGGTTTGTTTTTCAGAGTTACAACGACTATTCTCTTTCCCAAGTGCTTTCTTTCCAAAGTGTTGTCTTCTCAAAATTTTGTCGGGCTAAGAGATGGACAATTTCCTCGGACTTTTTGTCCGAGGGAAAAGAATTTTCAAAGGACTTGGGAGAAGTCCGAGAGAATTTCAAAGGGACAATTTACAAAGTATTCAATTCCTTCGGACTTTTTGTCCGAAGGAATTAAGGAGACAAAAAACTTGGGTTCCCTACAAAAACCCTGGGTCCCCTACAAAAAACCCGGGTCCCCTACAAAAAGCCCGGGTGCCCTACAAAAAACCCGAGTGCCCTTCAATTCTTTCGAAAAGCCAGTTCCAGAGAGACCTGCCCTTGCGGAGGGCACTTGGTGGCAGGGCCTTTCCAATTTTCCCAAAGGGCACAGAGGAAGGACACAAGCCCTTGCGGAGGGCACTTGGTCGGTGGCAGGACCTTTCCAATTTTCTGGAAGGGCACAGAGGAAGGACACAAGCCCTTGCGGAGGGCACTTGGTCGGTGGTAGGACCTTTCCAATTTTCTCGAAGGCCATTTGGTTGGTGGTAGAATAAAGACAAAGGAGACTAATTCTTTCGGACAAAAAGTCCAAAGAAATTCGGGACAAAGAAAAACCTGATGGAAAATACACAAATGCAAAGAAAAAAAATAAATTGGAGGAAGGATATCCTTCGGACAAAAAGTCCAAAGGAATTCCTTCGGACTTTTTGTCTGAAGGATTAATTCAGGAAAATTGCATAACAAGAAGTTCGAGAGAATATAGCCCGAGGAAACACAACCAAGGTAAGGCTAGGGAGATAAATAGAAAAGTCCGCGGAAAAAAATTGTCAAACGAAAATTCCGAAGAAAATCAAAGGGAATAAGCCAAGAAGGAAATCCAAAAGGTTCGTAGAAAATAAAAATCCAAGACCAAGGTGAAGTCAACGAAAAGCCAGGGAATAAAATCCGCAGACAACAAAGGCAAGACAGAATTCCGAAGGAATAATTGGACTTGGACAGAAAATAGAAGTCCACAGAAAATGAACATGAATAGGCAGACCAAAATAAAAGGAAAATCCATGCAAGCAAAGGCTATTTTCGATTCATTGGTCAAAGCTTCAGTTGACTGGTTGTTGAAGTCAAGCTCATCTCTGGATCAACTCGTGTTTTCAAACGTTCCAACTCAGCATCCAACATTTCAATTTGAGTTCTAATTTTAGCATGGCGTGGATTTCATGCATGCTCTCGTTATCTTGTGCTTTCAAACGATCAAACGGCTCAAGAGGAAGTCCATATTTGGAGGTGGGAGTAGCATTTTTGCATGATAAGAGTTTGACTTTCAACAAACTCACCGTCCATTTCCTTTAACGCCAAGGAGCTTCATGCAAGGCAAATAGACTTTTTGTAAACGCTGAGTTGGACGGATTTAGTCTCTCTCCTATTTTTCAAACGCCAACTCTTCGCTGTTGTAATTTTCTATATAAGTTGGCTTTTTAGCCTTGAATTGTATCCCTCTTTTGGCAAGATCAGACTCTGCCATTGGTGAGTTGTGTAACCTCTTCAATCAATAGAAGGACTGTACTTTCAGATTTCAAGTGCTGGCATAGTGTATATTAATTCAACAATTTGCATACATGGTAGATTTCTTTCCCTCCCAAATTCTGATTCGTACCTAGTTGCTAGCTTATCATATTATGCAGGTCATGTTCAGTGTTCTATATGTCTTTTGCTAAAGCTGTAAGTGGATGTTAGGTGGCTGCAAAGTGTCTTGTATCAGACCTCTCTCCATTGTTTTTCCTTACGTTTTGGTCATTGGATCGAACCTTCTCATGAAATATTTATGCATAGTGATCAATTGAAATCAAAGGTCTTCTTTTTCCCTTGTTTGATTCAGTGTTCAGAGTTCCAAGTAGAGTGGATTAACGTTTTGGTGTATGACTGTCATTAGGTAGGATTTCCCTTTCAAGTTTCTTTCTCCCTTTTCCATGATAGATTCGCAGCACAGAGTAGAGATCCATTGATACATCTTACAGGAACTAGCCTTCGTTGGAGGTTCTTCTCACCATTGAGGCACCCACCCTCGTGAGAAGATCCCATTGTTTCTACCGGAGAGAGGATTGGCCAGTTCAGCACGTCTTCAATTCAGGGTGCCACTCCAGGTTGACAATAGTTAGGGTTTGTTGTAACTTTCATATTTATTGCGTTTGTCCAATTTGGGGATATTACAGTGGTATTAGAGCCAAAATCTTGGGTAGCTATGGAGTTTGGGTTGTCTAGAAGTCAAACAATGACAAAGGGATAAGATAAAATGGCCTTCAGGTTCCTTGATGGAGCTAGGTTTGAGAAATACTCTCAAGCCCAAGAGCGGATGACAGAAATGATGGCTGAATTCATTCAAACAATGAAAAACGTGAGTGGAAACAAGCCACATAAGAGGGAGGAGCAACCTTCGTTTCAGGATAATATGGCGGTAGATTATGAGGAGTATACGACCTAGCCACCTCCATTCAAAAAATAAATGAGCTTTAATGATTTTGTGGCATGGAAGAAAGGCAAGGGCGGTTCTAGGGCTAGTCACAAACGAAACAACAGCCAAAGAGATCTCCAAAATGCTTTGAGAAAGGAAGAGGAGAAAAATTCCCAAGTTGTAAGGGTAAATAATAAAAAAAAAGGTGGAGTGTCAAACCCTCATGAAGATTCCAAGGAAGGAATCAAAAAATAAGAGAATTCAGATTTGGAAGAGGTTAGTGAATAGCTTATGGTGGCATCCACCATACAAGAGGATAGTGGGAGATATGTCTCAGCTCAAGATGAAGTGTTATGGGCTGATTGCCTTAAGAGTCCAGTGGAAAAGAAGGCCAAAAATTACACAAATGAGGAGATCTTCATATTCTGCTATCTACAACAAAAGTGAACCCTAGGGTTGGGAGGAGCTCAAATATTTCACAAGCCAACACTGAAGAGGTGATTAGGACCCAAAGGAAATGTGATGATTGGCTTAGGAGAGCAAGAGGGGCAAAATTGACAGCTATGCAAGCAAGACAACACCTAAAAGAACTCAAACGGAAGGGTAAGATGATTAATTGCAGCCCAAGATATGGAGGAAGTCATATTTCAGATTCGTTGTTTTGTACCATGCCATTTCAGATTTCTTGTGATCTAGGCAACGTACAAAAAGGAATGATAGGGTCAAGAACACCACTCATAGCAAGGGGCAAATAGAGCCCTTCACTCAAGGTCATCTTACCCTAAGTGTGTGGGACCTAGGGGATTATTTGATACGCCTAATGCCGAAAGCCGGGAGTGATGAAAGCAATGCTCAATCAGGCCTTCCCATATTTGATGATGAGACTTCAGCATGCGCAGCCTATGTAGAGCAACTTGGTTTGCTGATTGTCAAAAACAAAACGCCATGTATGTGGGTGCAATGCTTACACAGCCAACCCAATATCTGATTTCAACTCTCCTTGGATAGCAGCAAGGGTATAGTTTAAAATAATTAACATGATGAATGTTAGTGGAAGTTGTAGGGCACATAAATTGTGCTCCAAAGTTGTGCAACAGGTGAAGGAGGGGGACCAAAATGTTGCCCATAAACGGGGCCATTGGGAGACGTATTTTTAAAGCAAAATGCAAGTGAATGGTAGACATTGGAGGGGACGTGGACAGTCTGAAGTAAGCAGACCTGAGTGTGAGGGACATTTTGAAGGGGATGACTGTTTGATGGGTTTCATACATAGGGTGAACAAAGTGAAAGAAGAAGCATCCGTTGTGGGTAAATCCCTTTCTCAGCTGGAAATTTCTATTCATATGCTCGCCGGAGGTACTTATATAACTGAAAAATATAGAGCTGCAATGATGGGATTTGACAAAGACAATGGTGAGCAATTCAATGATCTTCTTAGCAAGGGTTTATTACATCACCGTCATACTATACCCTTACGATATTTTGATCATCATGGGAATCATTGTAACAATGAGGGTAAGATGAAAGGTACCAATTGGAAAAAGGATCTCTTCCACGAAGACTCTATCCATCTTACAAGCATTCCAAAGATGGAGCCAATACCATATGAAATGGATTTTTAGGACAGCCATAGGAAGGTACTTGGCAAAATTAATAATGTGGAGGCATATCTATCAAAGACTCCTACTCCAGCCAAAAAGGACGAGGAGCAGGGTGCATGGACAGCTGAAGATCCTATAAAAAACACAAATTCTGAGTTTGTACAGCCACACCAACATGTGGAAATTCAGCTCACCTCACATTTGGTAAGTGCCGTAAATTCTGAAAATTCTGTGTTGGGACAACCACTTCAATATGTGGGAACTCAGCCTACCTCAAGCATGGTAAGAACCTCAAATCTTGCAAGTTTGGTAGGTGTCATAAATTTTGAAAATTCTGCATTGGGACAGCCACTTCAATATGTGGGAACTCAGCCTACTACAAGTATGGTAAGTACCACAAATTTTGCAAATTCTGTGCTGGGCAACAGTACCTAGATAGATATGTTCAGCTCCTCTTAAAAATGCACGCCTTGAAGAAAACATTTCTGAATTCCAAGGTAGAAGATATTGAAGAGGTCACAAACCTTCCTCATCATGTAAGGAAGGAGGGGCGAGTTGAGGGCAGCTCAAGGTATGGTTGTGTTTCAAATTTGTTGTGTACTCACATGTCATCTAGGATGAATGGTTACAAGGGGCAGCATATGCAAAAAAATGAACCATTGGCAAGTTTGGTGTTTTTTAATACACCATGGCAAGGCTGCCTTCATTATGGGTAGCCACATGAAGGTGAAGATACAAGGAAGATCACTTGGAGTGACAAAAGAGGCAGGGATTCCCTCATCTTGGGATTTGATGGTATTCACATGGGAGTTTGGAAGGTGAGCACTCAATGGAAATACAAGGAAGGTAAGGTTTCAATAATGTTCAAAGTTGCATTGTTCAGAAAGTTTTGTAACCCATGCCATAGGCTTGAAGGGAAATCCATGAAGATCCCTAAAAATTATAATGGGTGCCCCAACACCACAATGAAGAAGCTCTACTCAGGAATTTTGTTGAACATTGGATGGAGATGAAGTTTCAAGGAAGCGATGGGGTAAGGTTTCACCTAAGAAGAAGGGTGGCATCCCTCTAGAAACTGCGTATGGCTGGAAGTGGCAAGGAATGCCAGGAAGGGCAGCAGCCGTACCTATTTTTGCCATGCTGCCCACAACAGTACTGACCACTTTGGCATGAGCATGACAATTATAAAGTTTACTTCAAAGGCATGTTTCAAGGAGGAACTCTAAAGGGATGAGTTCTTGTTAAAATATCTCATAACTACAGGTTATAAGATGGCTGTTATGTACATTTCCATCCAATTAAACACATGGTACCTAGCTCTATATGCCATTTCATTTGCATGCTTGAATAGTTCTTTGTTTATTGGAAATGGGGAGTTGATTTTAGGAGTACTTCCAGCCTATGAATTCTGTACAATTTTGAGTCTGGAAGCAAGATTTGAGAATAATGGCAGCTATCCTATGCTTGGAGCTATTGTGTACAGCATAGGCAGCCCCTTTATGCCTTCCAGAGCAAATGTAAATGCGTTTCCATCCACCAAAGGGGAGGAGAGTTTGATCAAGGGTGCAAGCAAGGAAGGGGAATTGAACCACACATCTACATGGCATGAAAAATGGAGTAAAAAGGGGAGGTGGAGAGCCTTGATTTTGATTAACATGTTTGCTTCTTGTGCAGAAATGGCAATGGGGACAGCTATACCCCAAATTTCTGACAATCACCTTATTGCAGCAAACCTCTTCAGCCCTCATAGTGCTGCAATTTCAGGGAATTGTCATTTTCCAATCACCTTCTCGGGGCCTATGTGGTGCAGGCCCTTAATTTGGAGCAAGGGGAAAGGAATATATTGTTGTTATGACACTTCCGACACACTTGAACAACAGTCATCCTTTAGGTACAATGGTAAATGGTTTCAGTATAAAGTCTTTTTTCAAAGGAAATGGCTAGATGCAAGGAATAGCTGAAACAAAGTAACATGGCAACTACCTTGGCATTACAATTGTTTGAGCACAAGCAATTTCGAGGAGGGAGGACTGTCATGTCCCCATCTCAAGTATGAATGGTTGAAGACCTTTAGTCGAATTCTTGGATGTTTTCTGTTGTCTAAGGGAAGGTAAAATCAAAGGGGAAGTTTTGGTTCTTTCTTCAAGTTCTAAAAAGATACTTTTTGATATATTTTTCTAATTATGACTTAAAAAGGGACTTTTGGAGCATTGGTTAACTTAACCCTTAATGAAGAAAAGAATGATCTTTTTTAAACTACTCTAACTCTACCCCCAAGTGGAGCGCCCCTTTTTGGGAAGGGTTTGTTGAAAAAGAAGGGTATAAAAAGAGGAATGAGGATAATTTGAGAGGTTACCTTGTTTTTGGATAAATGAATTTGGGATTTAAGCACAAAAATCTTAAATCTTTACCTTGAAGACAAAAACCTTCACTTGTAAGTGATTTTTGAGACGAAAACCCTTAATTTCAGATTTAGGGCAGCTTCACATAAAAGTTGTATTGAGCTTCAATATCAGAACTTTCAGTATTCTCCCTTTGGAAAGGTGATGACTTGTTCTAGAGTTGGTGACTTGCTATTGGAGGTTGGCGACTTGGTTTGGAAGCCCAACTAGAGCAATAATCAACAATTTCAGGTTTGAAAATCCCTATTTGCAAGGGCTGCATGGATTTGGAGGATTTGAAGACCCCACTAGGGTTGCGAGGAGTTGATATCCGGAAGATAATATTTTTCCAGCTAGGGTGACGCCCTTTGGGGCTTTTTTTGAGGGTTTGTGAGGCTATTATAGCTTGAAAAACATTTTGGAATATTCTATAAATATTCTGATATTTATTGGCTAATTTTAATATAATTTGCTAGCCCTTTCATCTGAAAAGATCTCAAAAAAATCAGGTATTTATATGACCGTGTTTTCTGTATATTTGGCGCCTATTTGACAATGGTTTCAAGGGTGTTGGAGCCCTAATTGTTCAAGTACAACACTCATAAATTAACAACTAGGGTTTGCATATTTAATTCAGTGTATTACAAGTTTTGGAGGCTAGGGTTTGGGGTCGAATTTCAAAAAATACACTTGTTTGGTCAGGGTTTGCTATAACTTTCAGATTTATTGCATTTGTTCAATTTGGGGACATTGCATTAGGGGGAAAAAACTTTATTTTACTATTTTTATATCGTGATTTTCTACTTCGCAACTTTATGTTGGAGATTTTATCATTGTCGTCTAATCACATGAAGATCACAGTGTGAATCCATCTATTTGGTTGCAATTTAGTCTTGTAGGTTTCTCGCCAAGGGTGCTCGTGTGTTTTGATATAGAGGACCAGTCCAAAAGCTATACATCCACGAACCACAACGTAGTGAGGAGAGAGAAAGAAGCTTGCTAGACTATTGTAATGGTGTATTCTATTGGCGAGTTTTATATTTTTTAGCAGCTAGACTGTTGTAGCATGTGTCCTATGATATTTTTTATTCTTTAATATATCTACTATTTGCTATAGCCTGTTATAAACACTTTGGCAATGGCTTGTAAAACTCTAGCCACCACATTTTCCTATAGTTTCTAAAGGAAAGTAGTAGCATACAAGAAAGAACCACAAAATATGAATAGTTTGAAGTGCAGATTTGTTAGGTAAGTGCACCTAGGGTTTAATTTTTTTTCCTCCATTTTCTTCCTACGTCTAGGCTTCTAGCTGCGAAAACCTAATTTTTAATTTTTTTACTTTTTTATAGGGTTTCAAGGTTTCAACTTCAAAAATGGCATCTAGTTCCTGTAGGCCTAGGAATTCTAATGACCCGACATGGCAGTATTGCTATGATGGCCTAAGAACAACTCCGTCATATGCAATTATTGCGGGTTTAAGAGAGTGCAGGGGTCAGTTGTCTCAAACACCACCATAGTTGCCAAGTTCGGCCGCATGTGGCCCGAATCCGGAACAATACTCATTTTTGTGGTTGTCCGTATTAAAAAATGCGGTTTGACTTTTTTTTTAATATTAAAATATATAAAAAGTTAAAAAACCTAAAAAAAATCGCAAAGCCTAAAATGGGCAGCCGACAAGAGTCATGAATGGTGAGACAAGTTTGTAGGCGAGTAGAAGACGTCAGACGGAGCTCGGAGCAGTAAATGCGTGATGCCGAGACCAGAAGTCTGGAAGTGGAGTTGCCGGTGAAGTTGTGGTGGTCCGGTGGAGCAATCATGAGTCTGGAGCGTGGCCGTGAAAGGTAGATCGATCCACTTCCATCTTTCTTTCCCTCTTTTTTTTTTTTGGGTATCATATTGTTAAAAATAGTTTACTTTTAGGTTTATAAATTATAATTGTTTATAGATTAAAATTTAAAAATAGTTTTTAATTTTAATTTTTTATATATTTATTTTGTATTAAATTTTAATTAATAGTTTTTATTTTAATTTATAATTAATTTAAAATTAATTAGATTTAAATTGATAATTTTTAATGCTTTTTTTAATTAATTTTATTTTTTTATGTTCTTTTTTAAATTTATATTTTATTTTATAATTTACATACATATATATATATATTGAACCAAATTTTACCGGATTTTTTTCCGAACTTTTTGAAGAATTCCGCCTTCCACATTTTTTTGGCCTCCCGAACGCATTCGGATTTTCGAACTTGGTAAGTATGATTTTGAAGCAGGGTTTGATGTTGAAAATGTTTGAAACTTAAGTTTTGTATCAATTTTGAGTTTAGGCTCTAAACTATGGACATTTTACTATCTTTTAATGTAATTCAAGTTTGAAACTTATGCATTTCTCAATTTTGCAACTGTTAAATTAATATTCAATGTTCATTCCTTACTAGATTAAAATATTTTACATACATACATACATATATATATATATTTCCGAACCGGATTTTACCGGATTTTTTTCGAACCTTTTCAAGAATTCCGCATTTCCACATTTTTTTGGCCTCTGAACGCATTCGGATTTCCGAACTTGGTAACTATGAACACCACATAGCAAGGATTCTAGGTAATGATGTGCGGCTGTGCGACAAAGCACCACTTGAAGCTCAGAGAGATGGCTATTGTCTTAGCTAGTTTTGAGGAGAAAAAAAGAGGATTGCGGAAAGAACTTGCAGCCATGATGAATGGGGGGAATGAGAGGATTTTGATGAGCTAGGAGCCTTTGGTTCTTTTGTTGCCCAAAGAATAGTTGGGAGACAAGGCTTACCTAGTGGAGACAATTCTAGTTCATCTACATAGGGTTTTTGGCTCTTCGAAATACGCTTGGGGCACAACCTTCACTTGAAGGTACGACTTGGAACAAGGAAATGCAAATTGAAGCAAGGGTGGTTGTGGCAGAATTTTGGTACTACAACATCCTATTCAATGTGGTGAAAAGCCCATACTAAGAGAATTTGGTAATTGCTTTGACCGTTGTTGGGAAGGGGTTCAAACCCCCTACTCCTCATGACTTGAGAGACTCAATGTTGGAGGATGCCATCAAAAATACTGAAATTATTGTAGATGACCAAAAAAGAATATGGCATAAAAAGATTGCAACATTTTGTCTGATGGGTGGACGGATGGAAAGAATCGCACCCGATTAACTTTCTAATGGCTTCATGTGGGCAGTTAGTGTTCTTGAACTCAATTGATGTATTCGACAAAGTGAAAAATACAAACACTTTTTGTGATATGTTGGATGAGGTGGTCATGGAGGTGGGTGTCGAGAACGTCGTCCAATTTGTGATCGAAAATGCAGTAGCGTATGTAGTAGCTGGGAGATTTTTTGAGGAGGGACACCCTTCACTTTTTTGGAGCCCATTCTCAATCCATTGCATTGATCTTCTACTTGAGAACATAGGAAAGATGACATGGTTGAAAAGGTGAGGAATATCGCAAAATACATTTAAAATCATTTTTGGGTGCTAAGTTTGATGAGAGAGCATACCAATGCAAATGAGCTTATTTCACTAGGAGCCACACAATTCATCACATTGCAGCCTTGTAAACATCTCTTAAGCAGATGTTTGTGAGTACATGGTGGTTGGAGTCTCCCTATAGCAAGAAGGCGGAAGGGGAAAGGGTCGTGAAGCTCATTTTTTATGATATGTTTGCAAAGACAATAAATGAGGTCATCAAGGTAACTTTAGAGTTAACTATCAATTATTTATCATGTATTTTTTTAATAATTTTTTTGGCCCAAAATTTTCTTAACTTTAATTTGTATGTTATTTTGTTTTAGGTGTTAGAGCTTCTGGTTAGAGTTCTATGGTTAGTGGATGGAGAAAAATAATCCAATGGGGTTTTTGTATGAGGCCAATGATAGGGCCAAGGATGCCATAGTAAATTTTTATGGGCCAAAAAATAAAATGAGCCCATTTGGTGCCTAATTGATCAGAGATGGAGCAAACAACTCCACCAATATATACATGCAATGGCCTACTATCTGAACCCCAAATTTTTTATGTATATTCATTTAGGGTCCATGAAGAGGTCATGGATGGCCTAAACACATGCATAGAGAGGATGGTCCCTAACGAAGTCACTAGAGACATAATTGTTGATAAGCTACAAATTTACAAGATTGCAGAGGGGAGGCTCTTTTCTTCACCTCCATGCATTCGAAGCAAAACAACCCATCAAATAGGTTAAAAAAATTCAAATTGAGTCGTTTGATTGTAGTATCGTTACTTGTTAAATAAATGCATGCCTATTTGACTTACAAAGTTGTAAATGTCTTTTTATATATTTGTGATGGGAAGATCATGGTGTGAAAACACCAAATCTTTAGAAGTTAGCCATCTACATTTTGTCCCAACCATGTAGTGCTTTTAGGTGTGAATGAAATTGGATCATGTTTGAGACCATTCACACAATGAAGCGCAATACGCTGACAACACAATGCCTCAATGAACTTGTCTTTTTGTGGTACAATCTTTGTCTTTGTGTGAGACAAGTGGAAGGGCAAGATAGTCATGAGGCAATTGACTTGCATGACATTGATCCATACGTAGACTAGATTGTTGAGTCTGAGGATGTGTAACAGGGGCCCTTGTTTACGAGGAGGTTGCAAATCTTGAGAGGGAAGCAGTTTAATTGATAGCGGCAGGGGAAGTAGAGGCATTAGGAGTGGTTGGTGTGGATTTGGATGATATGTTTACGAATGATGTTCTAGAGGAGGAATCTCTGCCTTTCACTTCTAGGGCATAGTAGAGGAGTTGGAGATGATTTTATGGTGCATTGATGACTAGTCTATAAGCATTGTACTCTTCTTTTTGTCAAAAATTGAGCATTGTACTCTTGTTTGGTTGAAAACTAATAGAAAACATACTTATGTGTTCTCTACATTCATTTCATTTTTTTTTTTGTTCTACATGTTATTTCAGTTTATTTTATGAATTTATATATTTTTTAAAATAGCCTTAAAGTTGTCGAGTCTCGAGTAGTACGGGTGGAAATTTTGGGTTGTTGGGTCCTGAGTATGGATCAAAATTTTGGGCTGTTAACTAATTGCGGAGTATGAGTTTTAAGACTATGCTTCTACACATACACAATGCAACTAGGCCTAATCATATTTAATAAAATAAAACAATAAATTAGACCTAATTACAATAATGAATATTCTATAATCAACAATATGACAAGAGTGGGTTTTAGAAGAAAGTTGATTTGATGCAAATTTGGAGACAGTCGTCAAAAATAGGTAACAGAAAGCAAGTCCAAAAAGCGAGGCAAACAAAACCTAGGAAACTCGAGAGGGACAAAGACAATTTTTTTCGGGTGCACACTCTTGGCAATGTTAGTGCTCACTTTCGGCACCATTAGATAAAAGTGTTGGCAAACTACAAATTTTGAAATCTGGTTTTGCGACCTTGTTCATTTGCTCTAGGGCTCCGAAAGCCTCACTTGCTTTTTCTAAATTCTACATAGATCTCTGAGAAATTGATCTCCTACTTTGCAACCCTAACAACTCATAACAAAACAATAAAAATGGGGAATCAATAGGGGACTTGTTATCCCTCCATTATTGTTTGGCCCCAACTCTGGAATACATTTGGAAAATAACATTCAATGCACTTTAGCAAGCAATTTGTGGATGCAAGCCCTAATTCTATGACTTTTTGTGCTAGAATGAGCACGTGCCACAAGGAAGATGCATCAAATCTTGATTTAAATCTGCCAAAAATACTAGATTTATGCTCAAGCACAATAAACTTCAATAAGTGTTTGACTCTTGCTTTCAAAATTTACGTATCACTCATTCATTGCATGTCCTATATGCACTAATGCACCTTTGTATTTATAGACTTCTCAAATATAAATTAGGACAAAATTGGCATGCGAGCTGACACACAAGGGAGTTGTAGGAAAGGGAGGGAAGAGCGCACCAGTTTTTACTTGCTACAAGGAAATGAAAAGCATAGTTACCAGGTTCGGCCGCATCTTGGCAAAATCCGGAAGTTTTTGCATTTTTTTGGCCTTCCGGATTAATGTGTTTGGTTCGTCGATTTTTGGCTCTAAAATCGAAAATCGTCGTTTCTTTTACCAGTCAATAAAAATAGCTTAAAATCGGCAAAAATTGAGCTTAACTTAAACGTCTCTATTGTACCAAGCGCTGGATCTGTGAGGGTTGTCTTTGCTATTCCCTGTGCGTGACGTGGAGGAGCGGCGAGGGTTGTGTTCTGCCTGTGCACGGTGTGGTGGAGCGATGAGGGTTTCACAGCGTTAGCCTTGGACGACGCAAGCAGAGACAAGGCAGGGTTGGATGCGCGGGGCACTGCATTCTTGTAGAAATCGAATAGACTACCGAGGATAGGTATTGTTTTATAATTTATATTTGTTATTTATTTTATTTTGTTTTAGATATTTATTTACTGCATTCTCGATTTGATATTTATTTATCTTAGACTACCAAGGAGGATAGATATTTGTTTTACATCATTTATTTTATTTTATTTATTGCATTTTCGATTTTGTTTTATATTAAATATTTTTGTTTTATATCAATATGATTTATTTTATACGTTTTATTTTATATTTTTATTTTTTTTATGATAATTTTAAAAAAATATCTTTAATATTAAATATTTATTTTTATTTTACTTAAAAATTAATATTTTATTAAATAGTTGATATTAATATTAATATTCTATTTTAATAGTAGATATTAATATTAATATTTTAAATAGATTGATATATAATATATATATATATATATATATATATATATTTATTTATTTAATCTTTTTTCCAAACCGGATTTTATCGGATTTTTTTCTGCACTTTTTCAAGAATTCTGCATTCCGCATTTTTTTGGCCTCTCGAACACATTCGGATTTCCGAACCTGGTAACTATGATGAAAAGCGTCTCGTGAAGAGTTGCGCAAACAAGGCTTGCAGAAAAGTGCAAATCCAAATGAAAAAATTGCATTTGGTGTAGCTTCACAGGCAATTGGATTGCACAAGAAAATCAAGCAAGAGATGGATCGGTTGTTCGGGGGCGGACAATTGGTTTAGTGTAGGGTGATGTTGACCCTAGAAAATCGACTAAGTCCTAAAAGATCGATGCACACAAGCGCGCTCTAGGCGAAGACTCAACAATGCCAATAGTTGAAGGAGGCCCGTGCAATCCGAACCAATAACCTATGCACGTGCCTAAAACAGACTGCTAGCATGACAGGGGCAAGCCACTTGAAACCATGTCCACTTGTGCTAAACGAGAAAACACCAAAACCCATACTCACAACCACCAGAACCCAATAACTGCAGCGAAAATTGTGGGGGAATTATGCTAGGAGTTAAGTTTTATAGCAGATCTTGACAGACAATTGTGAAGCGATAACAGTAGGTGGCATCGAGCAACACCACGATTAATTGCCAAGTGGGCAGAATGACACAATAAATGCAAGGAGGTTGCAGTTGGTGGAAGGATAGGCTCTTGGGAGCTTATAAAAGCCAAATGGCGAGAAGAGGAGGGAGAGAGTGGATCTTGGAAAGGTTCGAAACATTACAAACAAGCTGTCGGATTGTAGGTAAATATTATGACACTAGCTTAGGATAGAGATAGAACTATTGAGAAAGCAATAACATTGTGAGCACCAGGTGTGCCTTGTAAAGTATGAACAAATGTGTAATATTGAGAAGCTAACAAATAAAGTTGCACGGCTGATTATATATCATTTGTTGAAGTGCATTATGGCTTTAATGCTTTGATAGGTTTAGCTGCTACTTAGTTAACTTTGTTTTGATTAATTGAGTAATGAAATAACTATTAACACAAGAATATCCAAGTTAGTATCGAGCATGATAAAAGGGCAGCATGCGCAAAGGTCAGAACTTATTAGTCCACACTCCAATCCACTGACCGCTACACGTAACTAACCTTGACCTACCCGGTTTCCCCTCTTTGTGCCTCGGGTGAGCACACCAAGGTCCCCCTTGCGTGGTGTGCTGAAGCAGGAGTTGATTTGTTAAATGTTGCAGGGCACTCAAGAGGATTGGCGCGTCAGTGGCTGTTGGATTGCAACGCAAGAAGTGTGCTTGCTTAGGCTCTATAATAGCAGCCCACACTCTTTCAAACCTTCTTTTCCACACTTGTTCAGTGGAATTCACTTTTCATCTGACATTGAGAACATTAATTTGCAAATGTTTTGGAGTAAGGGGTTGATAACCTAACGAGCTTTATACCAATGGAAGGGGGTCTCAGCCAGCCATTTCCAATCTGTCCACCATCTAGAAGGTGACTAGACACTGATCTTATGAACATGCACATTAGAGATGGCATTATGTATCTCCAAAATTGACTCCTGATCACTAGCCTATAATTGGAATTTATCCCTTAGAATGGGCCAAAACACTCATTTCCTGGCTTGTTTGCAAAAAAGATTAGAGATGACCTTAATTCCTTTTTTAAACAACTGTATGCTTTTAATCCATCGAACCAGAGCAAAGGTAACCTCATAAAAAATAAGCACAAGAGACCACCAAAGAGAATGAGAATTTAGAGAAAGCCCAAATCTATAGCCTTCTCCATCCCAAAGTAAGTGTTTTTTGAGCATTTCCTAAACCTTTTAGATGCTCTTGGAAACAAAAATGCCAACAATGGTGACAGGGACTTGTGTGAGCAACAAGGATTGAAAATTCAATACTTGCCAAGCTCCCTTGCCCATAGGACTGCCTTGTGTATATAGTTTCGAAGCAAAATTTCACGGGATTCTTCACCTTCCAAGGCACAAATGATCCATTTAGCTCACAAGGCATAACCTTGGATTTTGATGTCTAGAAGACTTAGGCCTCCTATATCTTATGTAACTTTGTGGAATCCTCTGTTGCCTTCAGAAATGGCCCAAAGAAAGTCCCTCAGAATTTTCTCAAGTTTGGCATAGGCAGCCTTAGAATGTGCCCAACAAGAGGAATAGTAAACACGAGTAGCAGCCAACACCTTAGAACAAACATGAAACTTTCCTGCTAAAGAGAGTGGTTTATAAATCCAACAAGCAATCTTTTTCTCAACCCTTTGAAGTACATAGTTCCACAAATCAGAGGGAGTGGCTTGAACAGCAAAAGGGTTGGTGAGGGAACTTGAATTGCACGCTAGGCTGAATTTAATGCCACTTGTATTTGTACAGCCAAGTGGGCAAGGGGGATAAAAATTTCCTATAGCACCGAGTTTTCTTCCATTGAATAGAAGATCCAAAAACTAAACATAACACATCAAGACATTCCATGGCATTGGAGATAGAAGACTCCTCTTCAGCCAATGTGAGAAAAGAATCATCAACAAAATGCCAATTGACCATCTGTTTTTGAGAATGTGGGAGTGAGATACCTTTAACTAGTCCTCTAGTGGTGTAGTCTACCAATAGATAATTGAACCCTTCAACAACCAACATATATAGAGAAGGAGCAAGTGGACACCCTTGGCGAATAGACTGAAATAACCCAAAATTCTCAGATTGAACACCATTGATGGGGATACAAGCATTGACACCCTGAAAAAGCATTTTTACAGTATTGACAAATCTAGAGCCAAACCCTAGAGACTGAAGCATTGCCAATATAAAAGGCCATTTAATCCTATCATATGCTTTTTCAAAGTTGATTTTTATGAACATTGCCTTCTGCCGAGATGTTCTAGCCCAGTCCATTCCTTCCCAGACAACAATATTTTGTCAAGGATATATCTATTACAATTAAAATCAGTTTGCTCAGGGCGAACAATAAGAGGTAACATGTACCTAACCCTAAGAGCAAGATCTTTAGCAATGATTATAGAGGAGAGATTAAGAAGGGTAATAGGTCTCCAACTTGTAATATACTTCAAGGCCCTGGGTTTGGGAAGGAATTTAATATTACCTTGATTAATAAGTTTTACAAGGGTGTTGGTTTGAACTTCAAGGTACACTTTATCTTAATCCGCCCCCATGGTATCCCATAATTCGCGGTATAATTTACATGGAAACCCATCAATACAAGGGGCTTTATCAACAACCCATTTGCATAACGACCTCCTAAAGATCCTCAATGCAAAGTAGGCAATCACAAGCCACTTGTTGTCCTTTAGTGAGCTTACAAGGAACCACTTGAAGACATTGGGACATAGCATTTTTTTGCTTAGGTGTGGAAGGTTGAGCAACAAAAACACCTTGGTAATGGGAGACAAAAGCTTTCAAGATATTAGGAAGGAGTGTGAGGCGAGTATTAACTTATTTGATAGCTTTAACACGATCAATTGATTGCTTGGAACGAAAGAGAGTGAAGAATTCCGTGGAAGCTCTATCTTTGAATTTTAACCAGTGTACATGCGCTTGAATCTGGGCTCCTTGAGCCTGATGGTGCTTCACCTTGAGCATGTGCTTCCATAAGGAATTTTTTTTTTGCAAATCCTCATTAAAAGGAGATTGCTGCAATGCTTGTAAAACCTGAAAAAAATCATGGCGTGAAGAATCACGAGCATTGCAGCGGAAGATATCTACTTGACTACCATAAATGCATAAAAAAACAGTTGTTCGATTGATGGCATTATCCCACCACTCTATCAATCTAGAAGCCCCAAAAGGCCTAGGGGCAAGGTTCCAAATTCTAGTGATATGCTTCTTGGTCCAAGAGTGATGTAGGTGAGCAGTATTTAGATAAAATTGTGACTTGACATTCCTAACGGGGGGGGGGGGGCGAGGGGTAATCCAATCAACTTCAAACCCGATAGGAAGATGGTTTGAAAGTAGAACATTTGAGATGATCGACACAGGTTGGTCATATTTATTGGCAAAAGAAAAAATATTTGGCTTTGCAAATAAAACATATCTAACCTTTTTGCCACCCTTTAGCCATAGAAAAAATATTTGGCTTTGCAAATAAAACATATCTAACCTTTTTGCCACCCTTTAGCCACTTTGGTGGAAGCTAGACCATGTAAACCGGTTGAGGTGTCAAGGAGGCAGCAGTGGTGGTTGAGATCTGACGGATCGAGCTTATTATGCATATAGAACCACGCTTCTCTTTCGCTGGTGCACCAGCACATTGGGAGTAGCCCTGCTTTGTCTTCTCTAGACTCAATTATGTTGAAATCCCCACATATGATCCAGTTGGCATTAGGGAGTGAGTTAGCAAGCTACTGCCAAAATGCCTTCCTCTCAACAATGTCATTGGAAGCATAAATGTTGGCAATACCAAGGGAATGGCCATTAAAGTCAAAGAGGGTCCACACAATCCAATGTGTGGGGTGTGAACCCCAAGTAACAATATTTGGTGATAGAGAAGGGGCAATTAATGTAGCCACACCCCCATGACCACTCTCATGCTTTGACATCTGGAAACAACACTCGACCAAATTGATTTGACGATGATAGAGTATAAATCCAAAAATCTTATTTTTTTGTAAACAAACCCCGGGTTGGTGTTTTGGTGAGGACTTACATTTACAAGCTTATTGACCTGAGATATTGAAAAACAATTGACACATATCCCTTACAATATACTTTCGGGTTGTGTGAGGCCTCACACATTCCAAGAGTACACAATCATTGATTAACATCAGTTTGCATATTCGTCTTCTCACTATCTTCCGCTAAAACTAAATTGTTGTTAGCAAACTAGGATTGATAGTTAGCTTTCATAAAGTCACTTAAATTGAATGCCTGTTGTTTTTCTTGAACATATTCACCATCTTTAGGTGGTGGGGAGGGGTTGTGTTCTCGGCGATACATTGCGTTATGATCAAACAACAAAATACTATTCGTCGTGCTTGATTCTTTCGTCTTGAAAGGGGGTTGTGTCAGTTGCGAAACCATTATATGGCTTTGAGGAAATGAAAAAAAGCCGCATCTTGCAGAGTGCGGATAATAGGTGGTGCTGCTTGCTGGTTGGCAGAAACTAGTTGTTTACTAGATGCCATTGAACCGCTTATGGGTTTATACATAGTGGTCAGAGCCTTTCCCATCGTGCGAGATTTCTAGGTATTCCTTTTACTGCTCACTGTGGTCCATCCATCAGAGGATGTTTGCACAAATTTATTTGCCTTGGGAGAGGTTTTTGGTGGTGCAACAGGTTGTGAGTTGGGCATTAAAAGGCATTCTTGGATTTTATGATCCGTGGCTTGGCAGCAAAAGTAGGTGTCAGGGAATCAATATACAACACACGCCGCATGAGTCATTTGTTACCTATGTATATATCAATAGTCTCTTTGAGGTCTTTAGACAAATCAACCTCAACATAGATGGGTTTTTGTGGCCTAGCTGCATAAAACTTGGCTTGCCCAAACCCTATAAACCGCCCTAGTGTTTTAATTAATTGGTCTCCAAAATTCCAAAGGGGCAAGGGGTGGCCAGGGGACTCAATCCAAACAGAGAGTTTCAACTTGGCATGCTCAGAGACAACAAAATCATGAGTCCAATGGGAAAACACCACAAACGTGTTATGAATATACAAGGGCCATTAGCTAGAATGGCTCTACAATGATCAACATTGTTAAACTTGAATAAAACTAAACCTTTAGTCATTATTTTGCACACCCTCAAGCTTAACACACCATGGGGGGCACTCTGTGCATTGTGTACCCATGGTTTCAAGGTGCTTTTAGAGGGGACTCGGCCAACAAAATAAACAACTAATGTAAAATTTTCAAAATATCTACATGCCTTATTAAACTCAAGACAATCCAAGACAACCTCAACAGACTTTCAGGGTATTTTCATTACCTCGTGAAATTTTTTTGGAATGAACTTCTGTGCTAGCTTCAACATCATTGGACTTCACAACGCTGTCGGTAACTCTTGCAACCTAAGTCACAAGGTTCAAGTTTGAGTTCATGTTCGATGAGGATAAAGTTTGGTTCAAGTTCGCCAATGGATAAAATTCCAAAAAAAAAAATGTCTTTTAAGTTTGAGCAAACAAATTTTTTAATCATTTTTATTTTCTAAAAAAATACATAAATATGTCAAAGGGACAAAATGGAGAGAGTTTTCTGTCCTTTGCTTTCATTCGGTATATGTATATATATACACACATATTTTTAAAATAATGCAAAAGCATGTCAAAAACTTCCCATGTAAAAATAATGAATAAAGTTCGAGTTCAGGTTTGATGAGGATAAAGTTTGGCGAAGTTCAAACTTTTTTGGTAAGGTTTGGTGTACCTTGTGAGAAGACTACAACAACTGGGGCAGGAGTTGAGGAGGACGACATTAAATAGACGGGATGGCCGCCCGTAGGGTGATGATTGGGTAGGTGCAGTGCAATAAAAGCGTGGTTCTTTCAAAAAAAACTTTCCTGCCAAGAACGCGACTGGCAGTGTGACCATAACATGAAACCCTAGCAGAGCAAAAAAATAAAAAATTATTTTGGGTTTGTTACATGGTTTATTCTTTTCACATGCCTTCACCCAACATAAAATGTGTTCATTCAAAATGAAAGGCATGTCCTCATGGCTTATACCCCTCCCATGGCTATGCCCAACATACATTAAACTTGTTCGTAATCTAAGGGGCTGTTATCATTGATTATTCCCCTTCCCAAGTCTAATTCCCAAGAGCACCAGCCTGAGTTTATCCCACCTCACTCAGCACCTGGTGGAGGCCTCTAGCTATATAGCTTAATTTTATACATCCATTGTGCAACAAAAGCACCTGGGAAAGCTCATTATTCTTCCTCACTTTCCACCCATTGGACACACAAAGGATTGCACACAACGAGGAGTAGAAACATAAATAAAAGAGAACTCACAGATCTTCAAAAACATGACAAATATTCATCACATGCATCAAAACTTAAACAAGAAACTCAACAGCAAATACCTTCAAATAAGCAGTCAAATGTGATTGGGCTCAGCTTATAACTCTCACAATCTGACCAGTCTTAGCTCTTCACAACCTCCTCTTTCCTCTGCCCTGAAAGCAACAATGTGTCCTCAATTACCTGCTATTCTCTTTCTCTACCAGAAGTCTGATTTGTCATTTATTTGCAGCATGGCCGTCCATGTCCTGTTACATCTGTTTTGATTTGAAACTCTGCCATTCGTTTCAGTTAGTATGGCTGCCTTGTTTACATGTGAGCTTTGTCAAGTCTGCTTTAGGATGGGAGTTCTGATTTCTTTTTTTTAGAACTTCATCAAACTACTTCTTGTATCGGTTTCTTCACTTTTAGAATATGGATTTTCCTTTTAAATCATGGATCCTCTCTCTTACAGCATTCCATTTAATACTTCTCCATTTAAATACTAACTTTTGGGATTCGTCTTTAGAGCCCATTTGTCTTTATTCTCACTTGCAATTTATCATGAAATATAATCCATATTAATATTTTATTGTCATCATGGTGATGAGATCCTCAAATATCATCCCGGGAACTCAATACCCTAGAAGCATGAAGTGCCTATTGTCAAGGAGGTGATTTTCCGGGATTCTTGCCGACTCTGGATATCTGTTGTTGATGCTACATCTCTGCTGGGTCGACTCAGATATGCGCCCCCACCCCTTCTGCCCCCTGCCCCCTCAATGGAAACATGCACCTCCTCACCAACTCATCTCATCATTGGCATAAACCCAGTTGTCTACCCAGTAAACTAGATACATCACGGGATCTCTATGGTATGATAAAGTATAATAAATCTCAACATTTAATCAATAATATTTTTTTTCATATTCACCATGGAGTAATTAGAATGCAAGTGTCACATCAATATACATCCAATCAATATAATGCACAAAGCAATACAAGCCCATGATCATATTTAATAACAAAATATACATGCTCCAATCTCCTTGAGCACAATAAGTCATTATACCACCTAGTGATGGCAAAATAGATAAGTGCAGGGGAGGCAAAGCAATAACACGATAGCTTAATAATGACCTACATGGGTCTACAAAAATGGGTGCCCTACTGCGGGGCACTGCATATTTGCAGGCATGTTACCTGCTTTGCAAGGAAAGTGTCATGACACACCTTTTATTGGCCAGTGAAACATGTTTTTCATATGACATACACAGAATTGAACTTTGAGAAGTTCCTGGCCATTTTAATTTATATTTCCGTTTTTTGAAATGATCAGTCTGCCTGTTAATTGCCTGAGCAGCAGGAAGAAAGCATGCGTATTGTGTTCTTTAGTAGAAATTCCTTGCTAGGCGTTTTTGTCAATTAAGAACATAGATTTCTGTACTGCAACTAAATGATAACTTAGTCGAATGTTTCCAATTTTACTTGTTGCATTTTCTTGGTGGGGTTGCAGTCAACGTATTAACCAGTCTTGTTACTCTTTTAACATTCTTTTTATATATCAACTGTATCATCGAGGGAAGCATCATTCTAAAACTTTCTTGTTTCTATTTCTATGCTAGGGAATCAAGCATTGTGTCAGGGAAGTCGGAATTGGTTTTATTATGGCTTCAAAATACCATCCAGCAGTCAGGCTTGTAGCTCCAGTGAGGAAGGCCCTTAAAGTAAAGACAGTTTTCAATATTTTAGGCCCTATGCTGAATCCAGCTAGGGTTCGTTATGCTGTTGTTGGTGTCTACAATGAGAATCTTGTAAGTTATATGGTTGATATTATTGGCAGTGTTGATAAGTTTCAATTCTATTTTATATTGCTTTAGTCTCTTTTAGTAACAAACCATGTGACAAGAAGTTGCATCATTGTGGGTATGTTCTATTTCAGAAGGAATGCATTTTATTGCTTTTAGTTTAGATCCATAATATTTCAATGCAGACTTTAATGAACAAAAGCGAGAGTAAACTGATATGTGATAATTTTGGTTCCCTCTTTGTGCAAGACCTATATGATCAATTAACACTAGCTGTAGGTGTAGTAGTGTTTTATTGTAATTTATGACTCGGTTCAAGATTAAATATGCATGGTTATTTTGAAGGAATATCTTTTGTTACTTCGAGTTTTAGTAATGAGATTTTGCTTTGGAATTGTCTTACATAGCATTAGGGAACTCCTATGTAAGGATTTGTATATAGTGCTGCAACTTGCTGGTGCAAACAAGTTACTTTGGAAGCGAAGTATGGTCAGCTGGAGAAGAACATCCTTTCATTTTACTGTGTTTACTAAGCTTGTTCTTCCTGTGCACTACCAAGATGATAAGATGATTGTTATTCATTGCAATTGACGTTCCTTTTCTGGTGACTGTCATTGCTGAGAACAGGAGGTTTTTGCCTTGAGATGAGATGCTCATTGCTTGACCTTCTTTCTCCTTCTAGAAACACAGCAGTAGAGTTTAACACAATTCTATGCCTGAAGATAGCCTTATAAGTACATTTCTTGCCATTTAACTACTTAAAAATAGGGTGGAGAATCATGAGTTTATTTCCATCAGACACGGACACAGGACCACAGATTATTTTGGGTGTTTGGTGATCACAATCATGGAGCTGCAAAACAGAGAAAGCATAAGGTCTACAATAAATATTAAGATAGAATTTAATTACAGAACTATGTAAATAACGTGCATAGGTCAAACTCTTGATAACTGGTATATTGCTCCAGGAATTATTGTTGTCTTTGTGCAAGAACATTGAGAGAGTCATTCATGGCTCCATGATTTATATTGAAGGAAAATTGGGGGTTCCCCAATGTCAAAATATTGATCAAGGAGAAATGAGTGCTTTGAGATCTATGATTTTCATTTTTTCATGCTCAGTAAAAAAAAGATTCGTGTAAAAATTTCCAATTACATCCTGCTTTTACACCAAGTCGCAAGCTTTCCTAGGTACGCCTACTTTCTTTTCCTTCCATGATTTTTGCTTTCTTGCCCCACCATTGCATGCATTTAAAAAGATCATACATGACTTTTGCATGATCCCACATTTTCATGCATGCAATTCTACTAACATGCAAACATACATTTAAAAATAAAAATAAAAATAAAAAATGCATCTGATGTTACTCCAAGGAACATATAGTTACATCATTCGAGCATAAAGCTAACAAGAAGCACAAATAGTTGCATTATCTGAGCATAATGTTAACAAGAAGAACTAATCCCTATGTAGACAAGGAAAGAAAGCACTTGAGCCTATGCCCCAATGGGCAAAGAGTTCACATCTCTTCGAAACCACTTAAACTTAGCTTGTAAAATAAAAGCCAACTCTTGTCTGAAAAGACTCAACTTCCCATACTGAGAGGGGAGGTATCCTCCTAAAAGATGGCTTGGCATCTTGTCCTCTAAAGAAAGTTGATTGCTGCTAAACGAGTTGTATGCCATCAACCCTTGTAGCTATAATGTCCCCAAATGGGACGAATTAATGCAAAAAGGGGTTTTCCCAAAATCTGCAAATCTGAAAATGCAATCAGCAAACCTTAGATTGCAAAACAAACTCTCAAAACCCTTAATGAATCCTAGAAACCCTAGGTGCCAAAATGTAGGGTTTTATGGGTTAAATCCAGCCAACAATTTATTTCGAAATAACCATAGTTACCAGGTTCGGCCGCATCTGGGCAAAATCTGAAAGTTTTCGCATTTTTTTGGCCTTTCGGATTAATGCGTTTGGTTCGCTGATTTTTCGGCTCTAAAATCGAAAATCGTTGTTTCTTTTACTAGTCAATAAACATAGCTCAAAATCGCTTAAAATTGGAAGAAAACGAGCTTAACTTAAATGTCTCTGTTGTACCAAGCGTTGGATCTGTGAGGGTTGTCTGTGCTATTCCCTGTGCGTGATGTGGAGGAGCGGCGAGGGTTGTGTTTAGCCTGTGCACGGCATGGTGGAGTAATGAGGGTTTCACAGCGTTAGCCTTGGATGACGCAAGCAGAGACAAGGCTGGGTTGGATGCGCAGGGCACTGCATTCTTGCAAAAATCGAATAGACTACCAAGGATAGGTATTGTTTTATATTTTATATTTGTCATTTATTTTATTTTGTTTTAGATATTTATTTACTACATTCTCGATTTGATATTTATTTATCTGAGACTGCCGAGGAGGATAGATATTTGTTTTACATCATTTATTTTATTTTATTTATTGGATTTTCGATTTTGTTTTATATTTTATTTATTTTATATCAAATATATTTATTTTATATCAATATGATTTATTTTATACGTTTTATTTTATTTTATGATAATTTTTTTAAAATATCTTTAATATTAAATATTTATTTTTATTTTACTTAAAAATTAATATTTTATTAAATAGTTGATATTAATATTAATATTCTATTTTAATAGTAGATATCAATATTAATATTTTTAATAGATTGATATAATTAATATATATATTTATTTATTTTTTTAATTTTTTTTCCAAACCACATTTTATCGGATTTTTTTCGCACTTTTTCAAGAATTCCGCATTTCACATTTTTTTGGCCTCTCGAACGCATTCGGATTTCTGACCTTGGTAACTATGGAAATAACTGAAAATGTGTAGGAAAAAATTAGAATTTAATTTGCACAAATAAGTACCTTTTTAACCCATTTTTTGAAGCTCAAACACCACAATAAAATGGTAGAAAATTCTGATTTATTATAAAAATTATAGTTGTTTGGAGTGAAATTCTTCTTCAAACCCCTGCCAAAAATAGCCATGATCCTTTGAAAAATATTAGAAAAATTCCAGCAACCTATTTGGGCATAGAAAATGCCAAAATAGCCCCTCTAGGTCAATTGCCCCACTTCCAAAGTGTTGGGAAAAATAGCAAAAAATTATAGAAAATATTCTTGCCTTACACAAGTGGAAAATCTTTCGAAAAACTGTCAAATAATTAAATAATAATTCTAAGAATTATTATTTAATTTTTCTCCTTCAAACCTTTCACAAATCGTTCCAAAACTTCACACAAATAATTAAAAAAATAACAAATAAAATTAGATTTTTTAATTTATAAATTTTAGATCAATTGAAGCTTTCAAACCCTAGATCCAAGCTCTCCAAGTGGTTCGCTCCACTTGCAAAAATATCATAATAAATTAGCAAACTCAAGATGCAAGGAAAAGACCACAAAACCCTCATAAACTTGCACACAAACCCTCCAAGCAATTCGCCCCACTCTTTAGGGCAAGAACAAGATCCCCTTTAGTAATGGTGGTGTCAAAAGACACCTTTTAGATCGATCAATTACTAACAGTAGCAAACCTCTATTGGGCATGCATCCCAATAGTTTTCTTCAAGCATGAAGAACAAATTATCAAAATTCAGTTTATGCTCCATTGTAGTCTTCGCCATGTATTTATAACTTCCAAAGAGGGTGAACCACTTTGGGAAGATAAATCACCTTTCTTTTTCCTTGCTTTAGCTCGCATGCTGACATCTCCTTTTGATTAATATATTAATTAATTGTCTTAATTAAAATAGTAATTAAAATTATTTTTAAGATAAATAAATTAATAATTAATTCATTTAAGCACTTTAGTGGTAAAAGCCACTTTTTAAATATTTAATTAATTAATTAATAATTGCTTTATGATAAAAATCACTATTTTGACAACTAATAAAATAATATTCTCCCAAAAGGGCTCTTTTAGTCTATGAGAAATAAAGTAAAGGTCTTCAAGACCTGTTTATTCATGATGTGGAAATGGGGATATCATAATCCTTCCCACCCAAAATTGCTTGTCCTCAAGCAATTGCAAAATTCAAGTAGGTGTTTCAACACACTTTATCAAGCAATGCCCACATTTACCTGTTTTTCAATGAAGGAAATCCTCAAATGGCTTCTTCATACTGCTGTCCCTGTACTTTGTGGGCTGCCTCTTCGTGCTAGAAGTCTCCTCATAGCCTTCCAAAGGCTCCATATGTTCCAAAACATTCCCACAAGAAGGCTGTACCCTTCCATTGTGAATGCTTCTTACATCACCTTCCCAAGGTGCCAACATAAGTATGTTCTCAAAATCTTGTATGAGCTGGACCAAATCAGCCTTTCCTTTATAGTAACATGGCTGTATATGCAAGTAGATTACTGATTTTTCATGTGGACAAACACGGAAATAAACATACTCATACTTTTTTTGACCCAAGAGCTGGAACATGTCATAAACTTTAGAAATTTCCCCTTCCATGCATGGCTGTGTTCGACCTCTTAAATATGATTTTTCCAGATGACAAAGTTCATAATATATGCATTCATCCATCCTCCTTTGAGCTGAAGTATGCCTTGATTTTGTAATTTTGTGATCATGTTAGTGGTTGGAATCGCCCCTTTGACTTAGAAATTTCTAACAAACAAAAATCAGACTTCATACCATTTTTTCCAGCTTTCTTCCTTGACTGCCGTGTGCAAGATAAGTTGTTCTTTGCATAGAGTAAGGAACCTGAATGTATCCAAATAAATTTTGAATCTTTCGAAGAGAAGGAAAACCAAATTTCCACATCCTTGATCTCATGACTTAAATTAGTATTTTCAGCAATCATTGGGCTCAATACATATGGAAACAAATAGTGCTTTTCATATCTTGAGGACTATTCCAACTTAAGAAAGCCTATGTTCTTTGCTGTCCTTATCCATTTTTTCTTGAGAAAGACTTTTTCCATGGTTTTTGATGTCACCCCAATGCAAAACAAAATTTAGATTTGGTCATACTTACTGATTTAGTAGAAGGCTGAATTTTCTTTGAAGTCATTGGTTGTCTATAATCAAAATTTGCAGCCTCTTGCCATGGCTTAAAAATCACACTTGCATCCCACAACAATTCGGAACCTTGATCTACCTCCTTATCCATTTCAAACAATGGATTGTCCATACAATGGAAATCACTTGCATTCCACAACAAGTTTGAACCTCGATCCATTTCAAACAATGGATTGTCCATACAATGCTCAATTTCTATCTTTGTATCTTTTGGTTTTTCCGGAAAGCATCCCAAATCAAAGTTCTCTTGGAGCCTAAGGAATTCATCAATCACTTGTTCAATTTCCTTAACCCTTGTCTCATCCTCTTGCTCCCTTAATTGTTTTGCCATCCAATTTGATTTTCCATCTCTAGAAGTGCCCTTTGACTATCTTTTAAGGAGTCCTTGGTTGATTCTAGCTCAAAGGTGAATTTCACCTTAAGCTTCATTGCCTTATGTGCATTTAAGGCCTCATCTGCAACTTTGATGGCCACATCGTTGTCCTTGATCATGTGAAGATAATATGATTTTTTTGTCTCCATTGCAACTTTGATTGTGTGCAAGTCCATCATAGTGACCTTTCTCTTCAAACATTCCCCTTTCACATTGTGCATTAATTCATCAAGAAGCCTTTTTGTGCCATTCCACCTTGTTAGGGTTTGTACTTCCCTCTCACTTGCGATTAACAATTGTTTTTTCCAATCTCCCTCATCCACTCCAGAGTCATGCAATGAAAATGAACAATTATTAGAATCATTGCAATAATCAATATTTCCATCCACAACATACCTCTTTACGGGGTTATCCATGAATACCTTGGTTTCTATGTCTTCTCTTTGAATTTCAAACTTTGTGATACTTGGCTGCCCCAAAGTACTTAGCATTTTTCCATGTTGGCCAATCATTTGCAGCCATCTTTGCTGCTTCAAAAACTCAAATTTTTGATGCTCACAATCTTCCACTCTAAGTTGCCCCAAAGTGTCACATTTTTGTTGCTTACCTTCTCTCAAATCTGATTTTTCTGTTTGGTTGATTTCTCCATAGGAATCCTCATGAAGAGCTGTCCATCCACTCTTTTTGTCTTCTACTTGCGACCCTTGTTGCTTATAAATTTTTGGTTCTTGTGGCACAAAAATTTCGGTTAATGGCTGCTCACAAACTTTTGATTTGTCTTCTCCTACAGGGTCCATTATCAAATATGGCCTTAATTTTTTCTCACAAATATTTGCAACATTTTCAAACAACATTTGGGCAACTAAAAATTTATTCTTTTTTAATTTTAAACATGCTAATAAGATAGACAACAATGGCTTGGAAATATCACTTTCATCGAGTGTTAAGGTCATCACCTTTTGTATGGAAGTTATCATACCTTTTGTAGGATTTTTATTTGCAGTTGTAAGGAAATGTTGGAACATTTCAAGAATAAGTGTATCACACTCTAAATCCAACATTGCACACAAGATTTGACCTTTGCCATATTGTTCAGAGTAGTGATCGACCTTTAAAACTTTCCACCATCAATTGAAATATTTATTTCATGATATTGTCACTGTATGGCTGTACCTGAGCTATTATCCTTGTAATTTCACTAATAAAAGTGATAGCTACAAGTTTCACATCCAAATCTGAATGTCTCAAAATCTTGGGTCTAGCCAAATAAACCACCAAAGGATTCATTGTCCAAAACATAGACTTAGAATCTGATTGTCTCATCATGGACAAGTATTTTGCTGCTTCCTCCAAAATATTGAGCAAAACATTTTTTAAATGATGTGGATGCTTAAGCTGTTTCCCAATCTATGAAGCTTTGTTCTGAATTCATCTTCACTCATTAACTCCATGATTCATAGACTATGCATCCAAATCTGTAAACACAAACCCTCACAGGCTAGACAAGATCGGTTCTCTGATACCATTGTAATATCTCCGAATGAGATGAATTAATGTAAAGGGGTTTTCCTCAAAATCCGCAAATTTGAAAATGCAATCAACAAACCCTAGATTACAAAACAAGCTCTCAAAACCCTTAATGAACCCTAGAAAACCTAGGCACCAAAATGATAGGGTTTTATGGGTAAAATCCAGCCAACAACTTCTTCTAAAATAACTGAAAACATGCAGGAAAAAATTAGAATTTAATTTCCGCAAATAAGTACTTTTTTTACCCGTTTTTTGAAGTTCAAACACCACAATAAGATGGTAGAAAATTCTGATTTATTATCAAAATTATAATTGCTGTTCGGAGTGAAATTCTTCTTCAAACCCCTACCAAAAATAGCCACGATCCTCCGAAAAATACTAGAAAAATTCCAGCAACCTATTTGGGCATAGAAAATGCCAAAATAGCCCCTCTAGGTCAATCGCCCCACTTCCAAAGTGTTGGAAAAAATGGCAAAAAATTATAGAAAATATTTTTGCCTTTTGCAAGTGGAAAATTCTTCGAAAACTATCAAATAATTAAATAATAATTCTAAGAATTATTATTTAATTTTTCTCCTTCAAACCTTTCACAAATCGTTCCAAAACTTCACACAAATAATAAAAAAAATAACAAATAAAATCAGATTTTTTAATTTGCAAATTTTAGATCAATTGAAGCCTTTAAACCCTAGATCCAAGCTCTCCAAGTGGTTCGCTCCACTTGCAAAAATATCATAATAAATTAACAAATTCAAGATGCAAGGAAAAGACCACAAAACCCTCATAAACTTGCACACAAATCCTCCAAGCAATTCGCCCCACTCCTTAGGGCAAGAACAAGATCCCCTTTAGTAATGGTGGTGTCAAAAGGCACCTTTTAGATTGATCAATTACCAATAGTAGCAAACCTCTATCGGGCATGCATCCCAATAGTTTCTTCAAGCATGAAGAACAAATTATCAAAATTCAGTGTATGCTCCATTGTAGCCTTCTCCATGTATTTATAACTTCCAAAGAGGGTGAACCACTTTGGGAAAATAAAATACCTTTTTTTCCCTTGCTTTAGCTCCCATGCCGACATCTTTTTTTTGAATAATATATTAATTAATTGCCTTAATTAAAATAGTAATTAAAATTATTTTTAAGGCAAATAAATTAATAATTAATTCATCTAAGCACTTTAGTGGTAAAAACCACTTTTTAAATATTCTATTGATTAATTAATAATCACCTTATGATAAAAATCACTATTTCGATAATTATAAAATAATATTCCCCAAAAAGGGCTCCTTTAGTCTATGGGGAATAGACTAAAGGTCTTCAAGACTTTTTTATTCATGATGTGGAAATGTGGACATCACAACAGTTGTCCTTAACCATCCAAGAATCCCCTAAAAGAGGCCCTTTCCAAGAGAGAGGAGCAATAAAAATAAATTTGAATTCAGCTTGCAGCTAGTCCTAAAAGCCTTTTGTTGTTTGACATTCCTAGAAGATATGATCAACTATTTCTTCTTTCCCACATACAATGCAAAATGCATTTGTAAAACTTGTCTTGGTCAACCTTGCTTTGACAGCGAAATCCTGATGGATTACTAACCATTTCATCACCTTATGTTTGAAGGATGTTCTTGTTTTCCAAATAACTTCAATGTTGGTGCCATCTCAGTTCAGGGTCCTGGGCTTGCGATTGTTTGTTCAAGTGAAAGGCAATGAAATTGCAATGGCGTATTTGATTATACAAGTCCTTTGACTTAATAGTTGAGATTTTTTTCTTGTGTTCCACTTTCAATCCCTCCAATATAAATTGCAATGGTGTATTTGATTATATATGGCCTTTGATTTATAGTTGAGGAGATTTTTTCGTGTGTTCCACTTCCAGTCCTTCCAATACGGGCCTACACTCTATAAATGCATTTTGAAAAGATAGTGTTTAGGGATCATATTAGAAAGCTCTTGAAAAGCATTTTTTTTTGTTAGTGAAAAAACTTGAGCCCTATTTAAGTCCCTCCAAGATTTCCATTGTTGTCTCCCGTTGTTCCAAAGGTATCCCTAACAGAAATGCCCTTCCTTGCCAACCTTTTGCCTACAAATAAACGCCAAAGCCCAACTTGTACACGTCGTGAGTTGAAGATCCAAATAGAACATGCAGCTAAATCCAAGCATCTTGTGGGCCCTCAAACTGCCAATGGAGAAAACCCGAGAGTTTTGCCAAGCATTATTCTCTTAAGCGGTGTTGATCCGACAATCATAAATGCACTAGTGTTACCAATTATGTCTCAGATTTGGAAGAGTCCCCTGATTTTATGGACATGGTGTGCATTAAGAATTCTATGGTGGATAAGGATCTGCCTAGGGGCATCACCTTCCACTGCTTGTACAATTCACTTCCTTGCAAGAGCTATTCCTTCTGCTCTTATGTCTGGAATCCTTATCACGCCTTGATCTCTTGGAAGAGTACAAACCCCCGGAGCAACAAGTGGGACCCCTTTTCTCCCTCCTTGTTTGCCCCATAAAAAACCTCTGAGAACCCTCTTTAGTGCTTTAAATGATCCTTGGGCCACTAACAAGCAAGAAAAGTAGAACATATGCCTTAGTGATAGGATTTTGTTAACAATGGTAGCCTTCCCAACAGGAGGAAGGTCAAGTTTATTCCAAATTAGCAGCTTCTTTTGAAAAAAAAATAGTATCCATTGCCATTGATTAGCTATAGTGAGATGACTACCAAACAAATTATCCAAATAATGAACAATTTTACCTGGTTTTATGATCTTCCATTGTCAGTTCAGCCAGGGTGGAGGGTTGTCTTGTCCAATGAGCAAAATTTCTGTTTTTTCTTCACTTACAATTGCACCAGCAGCCTCAACAAAAGTCTCTAAACAAAGCATTGTACCTTCAATGGATTTTTGAGTAAGCATAGGAGTTAGAGCCGAGTCATTGGCAAAGTGAACATTAAGGAGATGGCTGCCATGGTAAAATATACCTCTAATTTGTCCCTGAATTCTTGTTGCCTGTAATAAATAAACCAAGGGCATCAACAACAATGACATAGAGATAGGGGGCTAAGGACATCCCTACTTGATGGATTGCTGCAATTGGATAAGCTATGAGGGGATGCCATTCACATTAGCTCTTGCAAAAGCATGTGAAAACAAAGTTCCCACTGCCTTGTGGAAAAAGGAGCCAAACCCCAGAGAATCTAGCATGTTTAAAATGAAATTTCACTCTATCCGATCATAAGCTTTATCAAAGTGAATCTTCAAAAAAAGAGTCTTTTGCCTATTCCATATCCTCCCATGCATTAATAAGGTTATCTAGAACAAACCTACCTTCTATAAAGCCAGTCCACTCTCTTTGGACTATTCATGCCACCATTATCTTAATCCTTCTAGCAAGGGTTTGGCTAAAATTTTATAGGAAACATTAAGGAGGGTGATAGGTCGGCAACCACTTAACCACTCCCTTTTGGAGCCCTTTGGAATGAGTTTGATCAATTCTCCATTGACTAGCTCCCCCATGACTCCCCTTTCGATGCACTAGATAGATCTATACATTGAGTGGTTACCTCTCTCCCTTAACAAGACCCCATCGGCCCATTGGTTAAATCTAGGGCTGACCGTTAGCCATATTTATATATAAATAGGGTACGAGCTAGAAAAATGGGGAGATTTCAATATTGGATTGAATATGGATACGGGTCGGTAGATGGGTATTTCATTCACACCATTCTCTTCTCTATTTTTCGACGTTGAAAAACGGTTCGATTCTTTCTTCTTAGGGCATTCAAGCTCTTGGCTCAATCTCTGGCTAATCCTCGTGACTCGGCAACATAAAGACAACCTTTCTGTTTCACCATTATGTCTATGTGCTCTCCCAATTGACCATAGGTGTGATTGAGTGCCTATCCCCACCTTAAAGGTAACCAGGGAACTGGCCCTGTCCTTATGTCCACGTGGCTTGAAGTAGTCTCCTTCCAATTGATATGAGAAGCATGGACCAACTTATTCCTAAGACAATTTTAAATAAGCCGGTCTAGTATGTTAGGTCACATCTTTTAGAATTCCATTGGGAGATTGTAATGTCCCACTTTTAAAAAATAAGATAATATTATTTTTAAAATAAAAAGTATTTATTAAATACTTTAAATAAAAGTAATAATATGCATTAGTTGCCAAAAGTGAATATGTCGGCAACTCCTTTCTATTTTGATTTGTAATAGAGAAGAGGACTCCTCTAATTTGATATAAGTCAGTCCTTAATTTAGAAAGTATATTGGAGGGAAAGGATATAAAAAGGGGAAGGAGGTTCATTTTGAAATCTCATGTTATTATTTGTTGAATTGAATTTTGAGTTTGAGCACGGAACACTCAGCTTATCTCCATTAAAGACGAAAACCTTCACTGGAAACTTGAAGTTAAGGATGGAAACCTTTAACCTCATTTGGGCAGCTTCATTTCAGAGGTTGCAACAGGGAAAACAGATTAGTTTGGGATTCCTTAGGCATCATCTTGTGGAGTGCAACAATTGACTGGGTTCTAAGAGTGAAGTGTGGTTGTTGGAGACCCTCTTGGAGGGTGGCGAATCACTTTGAAGCGCTGTTTGAAGTCAGCGAACCATTTGGAGGCCTTTCCAAGGGTGGCGACCCACCTTGGGAGGAAAATCTGCATGTTATTGGGGGATATTATTGATATTTTTGTCATCAAACAATAAGAAGGTATTTATTCGTTAATTTTTAGACCTATATGTACATGCAAAAATCAAATTTGAAGAGATTTTGTGGGTTGTAATTCTTCTGGAATTTTTGACAATTATTTAATGGTAAAATATTACAATTTGTGCCCTAGTTTTTTATTTTTAGAATTTAGAATTTTTTGTTAGGGCTTGATATAAAAAAATCAGAAATTATTATTGTTGTGTTAGGGTTTAGTTGGCTTCACGCCAAACAGTGATGGAAAAGTGAGGTACTACGAGAGGGAAATCTGTAACAGCTAAGGCAAACTTGGAACAACCAAGGCAAACTTGGAACATAGATGACTCGGTTAGTGTTAGTTTTGAAATATTCGCCCAAAATCAAGAGCGGTTGGTGGAAATGATGGTTGAATTCATCCAAACCATGAAGGATATGAACGGACGCAAGCCTCACAATGGTGAAGGCAACACTTCCAAGTACATACAGCGCTCCCCCTCCACCTAGGGTGATGGTTGGATCTACACGAAGGCTTCCTTTGTAGGGAGGAAGTCATTCCAAAAAGGGACGAGCAGCCTTCTATACAGAATGATGTGGCTGCAAACTATGAGGAATGTGACTTTTCCACCAACAATGAGAGAAGATATAAGCCTTGCAGAATTTGTGGCAATGAAGAAAGGCAAGTATGGTTCTAAGGCTGGTCATAAACCAAGGAACAATCTAAGAGATCTTCAACATGGATTTGAGAAAGGGATAGGAAAAGAATTTCCAAATTGTAAGAAGAGATTGAAGAAAAATTTGAGCTGCAAGTAATTTTGAAGGAAAATGATGGAAAGTCAAACACTCGTGAGAATTCCAAGGAGGAAATCAAGGAGCAAGAGAATTTAGATCTGAAAGAAGTTAGTGAGCAGCCCATGAAGGAATCCACCATGCAAGTGGAAAGTGGATGTATGGTTCTTGATAAACACAAGGATGGTTGTGCCAAGGTAAGTCCCTCAAAAGCTCCTACTTCTAAATCCGAAAAAAGAAGTTAACAATTGGATTCCATACCAAGATATGAAAAGAAAAGTCATATTTCAGGTTTGTTGTTTCATATTGGGCCATTTCAGATTTATTGTTATCATGGACAACATAGTGAAAATGATGATAGAGTGATGAACAGTTTGAGTGGCAAAGGGCACATAGGTCCTTTCATACAAGTTCCAAATTGCTTGTATAGGAAAGTTTGGGATCCGAGTGACCTTTGGAGATACAAGAAGACATTTTTAGTCACTATATGGTTGATTCTAGTCCCTATATCATTGCCATTTTTGAATTTTGTAAAGAAATTAAAATATGACAGTTGTCCTTTTTTTTTGTTGCTATGTGCAATAGAACCAGCCTCTTAACAATTTTTATGACAGTTACAAGAGTATTTTCAGTCACAATTGGAAGGATGTTCTGCCTACCATCAATGAGGGATTATTTTCAGCTGCTATGGAAGAGTTTCCAGCCACCACAATGCTGATTATGAGTGAGAAAATGCAATGCTACAGCTACAGCTATGTTTGGGACAACAAGAATGGACCTTTGGAAGTCCATCACACGAATGGAAACTATGAAGAAGATGCAAGCATGGGAGGAGAGTTGAACAGCATGCCTACGAGGCATGGTGAAGTGGTTGGAGGAGTGGTGTGGAGATTTCTTGATTTCATTGACATGTTTGTGTATACACATAATATTTTCACACTTTTATTGATTACCGACACTTTGTATCTTGCAGGAACCTACCGAGTCTCAATCTCTCTGAGTGCATGCCTTAAGGGGTGCATCGGGAAAGGGGTGGGCAGACCTTTGGTGCTTCGTAAGATTGTTGTTCATTTTGCCACTTGCTATCTACACTCTTGCCTCCTACAACCTTGAACCCTAAGCCTATTTCTCTCTTTCTTATCTATTCCTACCATTTGTCATGCTTTATCCCTCATTTCTTACCTTGTTTCCCTTTTGACTTGTTCAGTAAGCTAGGTCGACCTAGCTTATTCTGCGGATACTTTGTCTTTCCTTGTTGCTTTGCATCCCGGTCGACCCAGCACAAACTTCAAACATTGGCTCGATAATGTGCTAGGTCGACCCGGTTGACCTAGCACAGTCGACATGTCCGAAAGTCTTTAGGGTGAGATACTACTATATATACAAGGTCATTCCTTACCATTTCATAAGAGAGTTGAATTAAGCAAAGAAGTGCGAACAAACATTTGCTTATTGACCATTCTACTTGAGGAATAAAACTTTAGGGTTCAATACTTTCTTTTGGAGCTCTGATCTTGTCTTGTGGAGAAGTTTTTTTGATGCTTAGGTAGGTCGTGTAGCCTAGAGCCGATTTATCTTGGTTGTCCTTACAAGCCACAACAATCTCTTGTGAAGCACCATTGGCCAAGGGAGAGGTTGCGACTTGGCAGGTTCGTCTTCAAAAGTAAGTATTCCTAACTTTATTTTTCCTTTGTAAGAGTAGATAGATAATGCAGTATGTATTCTTCTTTCCCATGTATTAGGATTTTGTATACATTGACATGAGTATATGTCTGCTATACATGTTTAGTTTAGTTGTTATTTACTTGTTTTGTTCTAACCCGTACTTTGTGCCACAAGCTTTGGTGAGCACTAGATTAGTTTACTTTTCTTGTTATTAAATTAGTTTACTTTCTTGTTTATTATCATAAGTGAATATAGAAACCATAAGACTCTTTTAGGGTTGTCGTGCGATTGTGTTAGACTGTAGGCTTTGGAACCCTGCCTAGCATGATGTGTTGTGATAGATGATACAAGTGATCCTCTAATCGCATCTAGTGGATCCTCATATTGGTCATGCTCTCGCTTAACAAGTGTATGCCCGAATTGGAAGTGTAGATGTGATTTATCTTATCCGATCCAGGATTGATTCATGCGCATCATGCAATTCCGATTGCATACAGTTTGTTCTATATGCAGGTTTAGGAACAACCCATATGAGTGTTGATAAAGAGACTCTTATGAGTCAAAGAGTGCATAGTTTGCATATGTCTAAGGAAAGTACAATGTTCATGACATGTGACACGCAGGGGTGGGGGCAACTGAGTTTGGTTTTCAGCCCACAGTAACAATGTGGGACCCATTGAAGCTCAAGGCTATGTTTATGAGGCAAGTGTTTGGGGTTGCAAGTTCCAAGATGAAAGTAGGATCCGAATATTTCAGAGATAATAGAAAATGGGCTTGTATTTGCTTGAGGGCAAGCCAATTTGGGAAGGGCGGACTGTAATGTCCCCTTTTCTAAAAATAAAATAATATTATTATTAAAATAAAAAGTATTTTTTAAATACTTTAAATAAAAGTAATAATCTGCCTTAGTTGCCAAAAGTGAATATGTTGGTAACTCGTTTTTATTTTGATTTGTAATAAAGAAAATTACTTCTCTAATTTGATATAAGTCGGTCCTTAATTTAGAAAGTATATTGGAGGGAAAGGATATAAAAAGGGGAAGGAGGTTCATTTTGAAGGCTCATGTTATGTTTGGTGAATTGAATTTTGAGTTTGAGCACGAACTGCTTGGCTTATCTCCGTTGAAGACAAAAACCTTCACTGGGAACCTAAAGTTAAGGATGGAAACCTTTAACTTCATTTGGGAGCTTCATTACAGATGTTGCAACGTGTAGAATTGATTAGTTTGTGATTCCTAGGGCATCATCTTATGGAGCATAGCAGTTGATTGGGTTCTAAGAGTGAAGCGTGGCTGTTGGAGACCCTCTTGGAGGGTGGCGAATCACTTTGAAGGGCTGTTTGGAGTCAGCAAACTATATGGAGGCCTTTCCAAGGGCGACAACCTACCTTGGGAGGAAAATTTGCATGTTGTTGGGGCGGATTATTGTTTTTTGATATTTTTGTCATCAAACAATAAACTGGTATTTATTCATGAATTTTTAGACCTATATGTGCATGCAAAAATCAGATTTGAAGAGATTTTGTGGGCTCTAATTATTCTGGAGATTTTGTCAGTTATTTAAAGGTAAAATATTGCAATTTGTGCCCTAGTTTCATATTTACAAAATTCTGAATTTTTTTGTTAGGGCTTGATATTAAAAAATCACAAATTACTATTGTGGTGTTAGGGTTTGTAGTTAATTTCTAGATTTGCATAATATGCCCTAAAGGGGATATTACAGAGACCATCAATTCTCGGAGATTTGTCATTCTTCATGTCTTTCATTGCTGCTTCTAGATCCTCTAGCTCCAGTTCTCTAGATGGAAAAAGCTTCTCATAGCTTTCCACCTTTTTAGGAACCACTTGCTTGACAAGATCCATGCAAGTATTGCGTAAAGGGTCAATACCCACAAATGTGAATGTGGCCTTGAAAAATCTCTTGGATTTGAAGTTCATCCTTTGAAAGATTATCATTAGAGTCTCGCATCACAAAAATTCTTTCTGCATTATGTTTTTGTTTTAAATATTGGAATTAAAATTTAGAGGGAATATCGTCTTCTGCAATCCAATGAAGATGCCCTCTAACTCTAGCTCCTCTTGCCCTATATTCCTCAAATTTTTGGAGTTGAGATTCCAATTCACTAGTTGCTGTTTGTTTTTCTACATTGAAAGGATCCCAATCCCAACCTGTGTCTATCTTGTTGACGCTGCAGTCGTGCTTCTTTTTCTCTCCCTTTCTGTGTCTTGGCAACCATCCGGGTCCTCCACCCTTGAAGAAACTTGGTAGTAAATTGAATGGCTGCTTCTCACCACAGAATCCACCCTTCGTCACCGATCAGGGTAGGCACCAAGGACCATATTCTAGCAATAACCCTTAACCATTTTTTCTGACTAGATAATGGAGAGATTTAGTTTGTAAGAGGAATGCTTTTCTCCTTGGATAACAACGCCAATTATCAATTGAGTGGAAATTGGTAAATGATCAGATCCAGTAGTAGAAGAATCCAAAAATATTGAGCGTTTGCCACAAGAAGAAAAAGTGGTATCTTGAGAGTTTGCATAGAACCTATCCAGCCTAGCCTTAATCCGGTTGTTTCCCGCTTGTCGATTAGACCAAGATTAGCAACCAACAGAATCTAGATTCTTTTGCCCCTCGTTAATATTAGAAATACCAAGTGTCCTCTTGTAATCATTCCAAACTTGTCCTTCTTCAAGTCGAAGAGTAGTTTCATGTCCTCCAAGCCGGTCCCCATCCCACTCAACCATATTAAATCACTACCCACAATCCATTCAGTAATGGGAAGCTAGTGGGCCATCCACTCCCACATCTGAATTTTACCAATTGTGTCATTAGGTGCATATACCAAACAAAAGGCCTGCACTTTAGCATAGCATGATTGTTATCCAACTACACTGTGACATGGGTTCCTCACCTCTATCAAGTATGTGAGGGCTAAGCTAAGAGACAATGGCACATATAGGCCCTCCTTTACCCTCCTCATGAGAGGTGGCAATACATTCTCCATTCCAATTGTTCATGAACAATCATAGTCGGAACACAGTGACTTTTATTTCTTGAAGGAAGAGTACATCTGTATGAAAGTTGGCCATGATTGATTGAACAAGAGCTTGTCTACCACTTCCAAATGCTTTGCTAACATTCTAGGCCAATATTTTCAGCCTCACAGGCAATCTATATCAAGTCCCTGCTCGAGGACTGCAAAAGAGTATTGTATAGAGGCTTCTTGTGTTTGTAATGTTCAATGAGGTGGTGGTTGGCTTGTGGTTTGAATGGGAAGGGCCTCATCATTGTTCGACTTGGAATTATTCATTTCCACATTTGTTGCCACATTGTTGCCCCCTGTGATTGGCTCCTGTCATTACCTCTAGACTTATCCTGTCACCTATGTACTCAAGTGTGTCTCATGTGGTTTCATTCTTGAGTTGCTAGTATCAAGTGCACCATTTATTTGAGAGTTCCTGGTAGGAATTCATTGCCTCCCCGCCTCGCTCCCTCGCCTCCCCCCCTACCCCCCAAGTTTTATCTTGTTGAGGCACTTGTTTATTATTCTTTTTTGTTGTAGTTTGCCACCCTTGAGAGTCATTTGTAGTTTTTGTGGGAGTGGTTTTATCACTCTCATGGGATTTGTTTTGCACATCAGTATTTGAGGAAGCTTTTTGTTTAATAGATAAAGGGTAGTCTTTAATCAAATGAGTGGGATAAAAGCATGCAAAACAATCATTGGGGAGGTTGAGATACAACACCTTTTGAATGAAGGGAGATCCATTGATTTTTTTTTTTTTTTTTTTCCAGATGGGAGTTTCCTTGAGATGTCCACCGCCACACAAACTCTAGCATTAGGTCACAAGGAGTGTAATCCTTTTTTATCACCTATAAGTAATCAACCAAAAGGCTAGACAATATTATCTATTTGTGCCTGAAAGTGTTTTGTTAGGTGGGGGAACTCCATCCAAAGAGGGTACTTATGTTGTGAAGCAGATTTCTGATTGAAATCCTCACGCCATAGCTGGATATAGGCTAAAGTTCCAACAATCATCCGAACCTCATTTCGGTAAACACCCTGAGCAACTTCCTCCTTGTCAAGGACACAAACACATCCTTTTTCCAAGCCCCAAGATGATTCCACCTTCCATCCTTGCCTCTCCCAATTTTCTGCGTATGGCTTGTAAAGATCCTTTTCAAACAACATTTGATGAGGGAAGTTGAGGATGATAGCCCTTTCCTTTAACTGCTCAACAATATTTTTAATCTTAGCATCATTTGTGAAGTCCGTATCAAATTCTCGCAACTGAGATTGTGCGTTGGCTTTAAACAAGGACGAATCCCCTTGTCTATCAATGACAAAGTCTATTTCTAAAAGATTTTCAGTTGGGCATGCAAGTCCATCTCTAATCCTCGGACCCGTTTGTGACTATAAGTGAGATTTTCCTTTATAGCTTCTTTCGAGGAAGGGATGTTTGGTGCAGTTTCAGCAGGTTGGCCCTTATGTTTATTGGTGAGTTGCTTAAAGTAGAATTTCTTTTTTTTGGGAGCAATCTCTTGTTGTCGTTGCCATCAAAGAGCCATACCTTTAATTTCTTGCTTTGAGATCCCCTATATCCTAGAATCTTGAAATACCTTAATCGCAACATTTTTAAGGTCAGCACCTGAAAGAGGGTTTTTATGCAATAAACTTTAGGTATTCCATAGAAAACCCACCTACACCCTCTTTTTCAGCTTCAACTTTAGAAATATATCTTTATTAGTAGGAGACATCATCTCCTCAATAACCAAGTGGGTCTCCATCGAAATCATCCTGCTTCATTCGTAATGTGAGCGGTTGTAATCAAATTGTGATTGTTTGTCTGCACAAAATGGAAATTGCGTTTTTGCTTGCACTTCATCCCTTGTCTTTCTAACTCATGTCCCCTTGGTCTTCACCTCTATAGATTTGTTCCTTTATTTACTACAAATAACAAATCTTCACTGCAGAACTGCAAGTCTTTTTAACTCATATCCCCTTGGTCTTCACCTCTGTAGCTTTTTTCTTTTATTTACTACAAATCAAAAATCTTCACTGCAGAACTGCAAATCTCCGTCACATCTCTTTGAAATCATGAATTTCGTGCCCTAGCATTGTGGAAATTGATGATGGCCACAGTTAGAAGATTAGGATCTTATCTTTTCTGCTTATTACCTGATAGTCATTTTACAGTTATAAAATAACGCAAACATGCATTCTTGATTTTTACAAGACATTCCAAAACCTAAGAAAATAGAAGAAATAAAATCATCAATCTTGTAAATGTGGCTTATTTTTTGCTCTAGAGCTTATTGGAATAACTTTAAGCAGCAACTCATGTACCTCTTCAGAATTCAAAGGTGGAAGATCCTCAGTAGGAGAGAGACTTCTGCACTCCTGTTTTCTCTTCATACCATTTTTTTCAGCTCTTCTAAAGGGGCACCTCTCTCTTTTCTGCAACATTATATGCTGAATCCTTAGGTTCTTGCATGCTTTGGGATTCTCCCTATGCTTTTTGAGGGAGACCGGGTTGATCTCTATCATAATTTTCCTTCTCTTGACTGCAAGGTGCAACACAAACATGCTCCTCTGAAGCACCCTTCTTCCAAATGGCCTTTTGTTTCTGTTTGCATTGCACCACTTGAAACTATTTATCAAAAGAGAGAATTTCCTTCTGACTTTATTTTTACTTGACTTCGTATGTGTGGGCAATAAGTAGCCAAATGTCCATATACAAAGCATTGCTGGCATCTAAAAGCAATGTTTTCATAATCCACTTTTTGGGTTCTCAATGAACCCACCCAAACCAAGGCAAAATCAAGAGGGAAGCCTTTGCTTAGATCCACCTCCAAAGATATATAGGCACACATTTTATTGAATTTATTCTGAGTTGACTTGTCAATGGAAATGAATTTCCCAATAGTATTTCCAATATGTTCCTGAGTCGAAGGTGTGCAACAATGCAAAGGCAGATTTGGCAGCCCAACCCATACAAGGATGGAAGAAAGGACTCAAGGAGAGGGTCAAAATCTGAATTCTAGGGCTCTATAAATATCCCTGCCCACTTATGAAATGAGGACCCCCTATTGTGAATCACATCTTGGTCCATCTGATCTACAACAGACACAGCGAAAAACCCTTGTGCACAAGGGTAAGTTTCCACCTCATCTGAAATGAGACGAGACAAATTTGGCATATCCACTCACTCAGAGCAGGAAGAGTGGGTCCAAAACCATTAAACCTACAAATTAAACCTTTTTCACTAAACAAAGAAGCAAACTTAGAGATCTCATCACTTTCTTGAAAAATAACAAAAAGGGGTGCAGCTGCTTTGTCAATGGTAAAACCTTGTATATGGGAAGGAAGGACAGTATGTTCTAGATTCATAGCAGACTCTTTGAATGAGGCGATACTTTGTTGATGTCGGACCATCTTTTCTTACTGCTTGGTCCCCATAACAAACATTGCATGTTATCTCGGGAAACGTTGCCACTAGATCCTCCTCAGAAGAGGTTGAGTCTCCTGCAGAGCACTTGTATGCAGCCTTGTCTGTTGTCTTGGGTAATGTTGCTGGTGAATCCTCCTTCAAATGAGTTGGATCTCCCCCAAGGCTCTTGCATGCGTCTCTACATGTTGTCTTGGGTAATGTAGCTGGTAGATCTTCCTTCAAGAAAGTTGAATCTCCTCCCGAGCTCATACATGCAGTCTTAGATTTTTATCTTGATTTTTTCCACATCAGATCTATGATTTTCATTTCAGTTCAAGAAAAAGGCTTCTTTTGTTCGTCAGTTTTCCTTGAAATTCCATTAGATTTTCCTCCATAATATAATGATATGCATACAAGAAGAGTTTTTGAATGAATGATGAAGCAGAGATTTCTAATTGATTCAATAGCTTGGTGGTTATATGCTCTTTTATTGGATATTAGGAAAGTGAGTGAGATGTAAATATCGTTTATTTCAGGATTGATCTGGAACTAAGACACGTGGTTTTGATCTTAAAACTACTTAAACGTTTTGGACCAACAAAATCAAGAATACTATGTACCTTATCTTGTATGTCTATCTCAAGATCTGCATTACTTTGCAACAGAAGCTCCCGCAGTCATGTAGGCAAAGATTCCTTTACAAATTGATTTTGTAAAAGTTCAGTTTCCATGGATGTTTGATGAACATGAACAAAAGTAAAATAGTGGCTTGAATGCACAAACTTATTTGCATTTGCATGCTATGGAAACACTGTTCAAGTTGCATTTGTTGATAGTTTTTAATTTTGTATTGATAGGTCGAAAAGATGGCAAAGGCTCTCCAAACATTTGGAATGGAAAGAGCATTAGTAGTTCATTCTGAGGGTTTAGATGAGATGAGCCCACTTGGTGAGCTTCTTTCTGCAAATGGATCTTTTGCATTGCAGTCTTGATTGAGCACAAAACAATTTGTTGTGTTTTTTATTCTTCTTTCCCGTGGAAAACTTAAATAGCACTTGATCTCCATCATAGTATGGGGATTAGAATATATATTCTTTGCTGCTTTAAATGCACCTATGTTTAACCGTCTTTGTGCAGGTCCTGGGTTAATCTTGGATGTCACAGCTGATAAAATTGAGAAGTTTTCCTTTGATCCATGTATCTTCCTCCACCTTAAATTTTACGCTTTTGCTACATTTTATCACACCAGTATTATTAAATTCATGTTTAAAAAAAAAAAATTGCTTATAAAGATGTAAATAAATATGCAAAATGTATAGCCTTGAAACATGATATTGCCAAATGAATGGAAATAGAAAGAAATTCAAAGAACAACCTAAATTACATTGCTTTCTACTCTTTTAAAATTTCTCTCAGAATAACTGCCTATTGGATTAACATTTAATAAGTTACATTTTCATATTTGCAGTGAATGTAAAGCTTGACCTTAGAATAATTTGCAGTGGATTTTGGAATTCCCCGATGCAATTTGGAAAGTTTGCGAGGCGGCGATCCAGAATTCAATGCGAAAGCTCTTCGAGATGTTTTGTCTGGTCAGAAAGGCGCAATAGCAGATGCACTGGTAAATGCCAGCTTTTATCCTCTTATTGCATCGCTCTTTGCACTACTTTCCATCACCCATGTGCATATAAATTTCCATTGGTTTATTTCTAATAAATGCATGCATGAGGACACAGAGATTAATAAGTAGAGCCAGCTTCTGGTAAATGCTTATATGTTAGTGTGAATTTATTGTCTTTTTAATGCACTAACCTTTGCATACCCGGAAAAAGTGTTTGCCCTACCTGAATGGGTGTTGCAGTTGGTTTAACAATTGTAAACCAAATTTACAATGGCACATTGATATGAAGATAAATAAAGTTAATTTGATTTTTCCCCAAGATTATATGTTAGAAATGTGCATGTGCCATTCCCCTCATAGTGCTTTCATAAGTAGATTGATACTTCATTTGATTAGACTATGGATAAGATGGATGTTGCTGAGCTAGATTGATCTTCTTGAATATCATTTTTTCGTACTTCTGTTTTATCTTTTTAGAGCACTAGGATAAATAACTCTGATACAACATTATAAAATATTGGCACAAGGGAGATCTAACATATGATAGTCCAAAATAGTAATTCAGATCTTCATTGGTGGTTGAAAACAGTAAATAAGCATGAAAAAAGAATTTTGATAAGCAATGACCTAAGAAAAATAGTGAAAGTGATGAAATGAACACACCTAGGCAGATTCTTGGGAATACAAGATTCCAGCAGTGGTCTGGAAGTGATAATGAAGCTGTGTGTAAAATTTGAAACCCTGACTGTCACTGAACAGATTTGGCGCTTGTCAGACTGCCGTTGAATATGCTCATGTGCTGTTACCGTTGAATATGTTCTGCTATGTCGGATTTGTATTGTCTCTTGTTCTGGATTCTGAGTTTTCTTGTGCAGGCAGGCTGACTAACCCCTTTTTGCTCAATCTTGAAATATCTGGATATATACAAGGGATTGAAAAACCTGCACTGCAATTACTCATCCTAGAAAGAGTTAAATGCATTATGTGTTATAAAATATATATAGCTGAAGCTTTGAAAATGCTTGAAAAATCGTATAAATCACATGTAACTATTGTAAAATGTCATGATGCAAAGCTCAATAGAAAGGTGCACATCCTCATACGATGACGAAATAAATGGGGGCAAATAATATGCCCCAAGGAATGCTCCAGATGCATAAGATATGTATCATAGTAACAAACCAGAGGAGATATGAAAGGGTATAATACCTAGAAGTGGCAAAGCAAGACGGGGACAAATTATATGCCCTTGATTTAGCAAATGTGCCTCTAGTAGGGGTGGATAAAACAACGAAGCACACACACAATAGTATGTCCCAATAGGTGCATGGTAAAGCCCTTGACAACTTAGGCACCAAGCATAATAATACCGCAAATAGTAATGTGCATGACAAAGACCATGGCACCACTCATAGTATATCATGCCATAAATCATGGCAACAATCATAGAATATCGCATAATTTTAACACAAGTATATAACTACATATAGGGAGTCATTGCGCGAGGATATGTGACAAGATATGACAACTAGAGGATCCCCTATGGGCAAGGACGCAACAAGACATTACAAAAACATTCTCAAGCTCATACAATCATACACATGCAAGCATTTGAACGCACAATTTAATAAACATAACCACCATATGTAACCACACAATGTAGATATCCATGAAAACACACAAGATGTAGGTACCAACGAGAAGCGATATAATCAATATAAAATAGCTCAGTATGATAAGATATCTTGTAAAATCTGTTGTATAGAGATGCCCCTAAGGTAGGGCATACCACCAATGCGAACATGCCCCCTAGGGTGTGGGCAAGAAAGTAGACATGTAGCATCTAATAGTCTATAATCACACATACCGTGTATATCCTACATCTCACCCACTCAAATAAATACCATAAGAAGCACGTGTGTAAATCATGAATGTGAAAAACCTCTAACATAGGCATATAAGCATGATATATATCCTTCAATAAAACAATTTTTTATTTTTGTATTTTCTAATGTTTTTATAGTTTTCTAGAAGAAATAATAAAGGAAGAATGGTAAGGGGCACACACAAGAAAAAGCAAGCAAAGCTCAATTGAACAAAAATAGAAGCCAAAGGGCATAATCAAGAAACAATGCAAATAGGTAGGCCAAGGGACACAAACTAACAAGAAGAAGAAGAGGAAGATTCCAAACAACTTACAACTTCCCTCAAAACTCAATGCATGCTAGGATGGAAGGTCTCAATATAGAGATATCATCGGAAAATCTGTGCGAATGTTTGGAATGAGATAAATAATTAATGGGGCAAGGGCCAATGCAACATAGGCAACGTTAACCAAGTGGCTAGAAGAATGTCAAAGCAAAATAGAAGGCAAGTGTGAAGGCGTCAAATCTAGAAGAAATAGACGGAATAAAAACAATTCAAGGGAGGACATATGAAAAATAGGACATACAGAAGAATGAAGCTATGTACAGCAAAAAACTATAGGACAATAATGATAAATTAATGAAGCACAAGATATGGGCTAACATAGTTAATTAATGATCTCATCTACAGTGTGATATCCTAGACTATAGGAGTTAGATGTGTCGTTTGGAGTATTGAAAGAGTAGTCAAGTGATGTGTAGTAACCAAAATCACCGTCCCAAAGACATATGTGGAGAGCGGGCTCGAGGAGCTACTTGAACCTCTTGAGAAGCATGCATAGGAATATGTCGTGATAAAACAGGGGCTTGGATATGATCCATAGCAAGAGGTTGTAATTCAATCTTGGCACATGGATGATTATGAATTGTATGTCTTGAAGGTGCAACCGTGGGAATTGGAGATTTAGGATCTCTTCCATTAGATGGTGGTGTCATAGACACAAATGTAGTAGGAACCATAGCTAATGGGGGTGAAATAGTAGAAAGTATCACATGAGTTTGAATGATTGGCTTCCTTATGAAACACACTAGTTGATCACACATGTGATCTCTAAGGTCAGATAGAAGTTTTGCCTCGAATGACATGTAATTTGTAATTATGCACAAACTTGAGAAATTGATGTATTGTAGAAAGTATTGCTCTCATTAAGTCATGGGCATCCAAGTAATAGATTATATGATCCTGTATATGATACAACGTAAAACCAAACTAGAAGGCTCTAAGGACTGATTGTAACTAGTAGTGTAATACCACCAAGAGGTGTGCATGGAATGCCATAGTAACTGCAAATTATTGTAGTCATACTAAGTAAATCTAGCTTAGTGTAGCCTTGACTAGATAAAAATGACATTGTAATTAGATTTTTGATAGAACCGTTGTCAATCATAATGCCATGTGTACTCGAAGGATGATAGTCGACCAAACCATGAATGTATAAAGAATTGTTGTTTGATTCATTGTTGGGTATCTCATGGTCTTAGAATGTAATGGAAAGCACTTGCTGTTGAGAACGCGAAACCATGCCATTGATGTTATCAATCTCATACTCATGTGGAATAGTCAAATGATGTATAGATGTCGTCATATGTGCTTTGTCTTGCTTTGTAGTATTATGATTTGGCAATGGATTGTTAAAGATTTGCAAGTGTTGATTAGGCGTTGTGGCTAATTAATATGGTTTAGGTAAAGCAATCACATTACATTTGAGTAAGCGTTTAAGCACTTTGTGAGGTGGTTCAATAATGTTTTAAATCGTTAATAGTTCCTAAAAGTAGGAAAGATAAGCCTATCGTTGGTTGGTGAAATTGTGTTTATGGTTTTGGCCTCATTCTTTTTATTTTTTTAAACAACCGAGCATTATATTATGTTAAAATCAAAAGTACATATTCGACTGTGCCAACCTTGAAAACTATTAGCCCAAGCTTGAGCATTATACAACAAAAGAAGTAATCATGATAGTGTAACAATCCTTGCCCAATCTGCCCTTAATTTTCTCAATTTGCTGCCTTGTAATTTTTTCAAACACTTTGTAAGCAAAGTGCTTCTTGCTGGTTTTTGTCACAGTTTTGATGATTTGTTTAAATGACGATGGATTAAAGCTTCAAGTGTTTATAGAACAATGCAAGAATGAAAATGCTAAGTTCTAGATGCAGGAATGACTTTTTTTTGTTCTTTTCTATGCAATTAGATGAATTCACAAAGCAAACTAATCACTTACAGCCAATGGACATTTAGTCGAACAGTTGGCATGCAACCTACTATCTCAATTCAAATGCTCAAAAAATAACTATAAATGACCAACAACTTGTGATTGTTATTTGTATTGATGATTTGATACAATGCTCCACTAGACTAGCCAAGACTCTTGGCATAAACAAGGATTACAATTATATGGTATGCTGGTATGAAGTACACACATCTACAGCTGCAGATATAAACTATACTAAAGGATGAATTGTATGCAATGAACCCTGGTAGGATTGAGACGCCCTTGAGAATAGATGGAGCAAGCAATTTCCCAGTGAAAGGATGATCTTCCAAGCCAAATCGAATTTTCCAAGCCAGCCGCCCCTGTTCTGGTCTGATTTCAAATTTAAAATAATATGCAATGAATATGCGCTGCCTCAAGCATCTAATATCATCTCCATGCTCCAGGGAAGTGGGCGCACCAAGCCAAGCAGAGAATCAATGCAAAATGGAACCCCCACAAGCAAAAACGTCCCTCCTAATGGCGTCTTTCCTTGACTGTAAGTATCTGATTTTTATTTCAAATTTCTCTACAAAGCAATCTTCTCTCTTAACCAAGGAAAATCGACCGATTTCTCCAAAATTAGCTCCAATTGAGATGACTGAAATATCACCTCCAAAATGCAACCCTTCAAGAGATATTTCACTCCCTCATTTATGCTATCAACGGGAGTTATTGTTCCCAAAGACAAATTGATTCATTGCAGGAAACTCTAGGCTCCACCAGCATACCACAACAAAGACAACATCAAATTGGGACAATTCATAATGGCAGCCCACACCTCCCTTTATACTCTTTTTTTTTCTTTCATTTGGGAAGCTTTTAGAAACATCATAATATTTTATTATTATTATTATTATTTTTCCTTTATATTTGCACTTTAATATAAAATAATGAATTATATCATAAAGCAAAAATATAACATCATCTTGTAACATGAGGTTTATAAAAATAGAACATTCTAATAAATCATTAGAAAACCTCCAGAATATGTCGAAACTTCCCCAAAGAAACCAACTGCCATTTGGGTAACTGCGGGGAGGACCCTCAAACCATGCCGTATTAGCCTACGAGGGCCACTGATAGGCTAATCATGTTGAAAGTACAATGTCTAACTAGAAGGGGACATTACAGATAGAGAATCAAGATTTAGAATATATCTGATATCTTCTTGAAGCTTGTTGGACCACCATGGAGGAAGCATGCTATAGCACAACAAGGCCTTATTATCTAGAGCCCAATTAGCCAATCCATCAACAACCTTGTTTCTTTCACGAGGAACGTGATTGAATTGAACTTCTTGAAATTTTCCCCTTAGTTGTTTTATCTTCCATATCTCTTTAGCAATACGCCAATTGGGAGAAGAAATCAGGTTGCTATCAAAAAGCAAATGATTAATAATTTGAGAGTTAGACTCAACCTGGATTTTATGCCATCCAATCTTCAAGGCTTCCTGCATGCCTTTATATATGGCTTTCACCTCAGCAAGATTGTTGGTAGTATAGCCAAGATTTAGAGAAAAAAGGAACTGCATTGCACCATCGACATCCCTACCAATGCCTTCCATAGCAGCTCTCCTTGGATTCCCTCTTGAAGCCCCATCCGTATTTATTTTACCATATCCAGGAGAAGGGTTCTTCCAATGTCCATCCCTTAAAACCTTCCTCTTATTCTGCAACCTTGGACAAGTGAGATCTTTAAGATCAATGTTCAGCTGTTCACATATGTTTTTCCATTCCGGAGAAAGATCTTGAGGCAAGGATATCTTATGTTTCAAACTTTCCGATAAGTTGATTTTGGTCTTCTCCCACACAAAAGAGTTATCTTTCCTTGTTTGCAAGAAAATTCTACTATTTCTTTCCTTCCATATGTTCCACAAGAGAAGAGAGATGATAGCACTCCATAAAACAGGAGTAAAATTTTGGCCTTTAGTAAGGGATTCTTTCCAGTATCTAAAAATCTGCTCAAGAGACTCCAAACTTATCCACCGCACCTTGAATATTGCAGCAAGATGCTGCCATAACGGGATGACCCAAGAACATGAGAAAAAAAGATGAGAAGTCACCTCAGCATGTAGGCACAAGACACATGGAAGAGGGCCATTCAAACCTCTCTTCATAAGATGATCTCTAGTTAAAACTCTACCATGAATGAGAAGCCAAAGGAAAAAGCTGACTTTAGGCCACACAGTCGGATGCCAAATGTTCTTGAAAAGAGATTGCAAAGGATGAGGATTTTCAATCACCAAAGAAGAATATCCATCAGCAACTGAGTAATTGCCAGTGCCGTTCCTTCCCATCCCAACTTATTCGGATCTGGTGATGCTGAAAAAGGACGAGTTTCCATAATATGAGAAATCAACAACTGAGCTTGTTGATCTATAACAACTGGCCATTCATCCATCGGAATCCAGGATTTCCCTATCTCCCATGGCTGATTTGTTGGTCTACCATAATGGGCAATCTTGATCCAATCCTTATCCCGCATTTGTACCATGATAGGTTTAAGTTGGGCGAATTGATGGATAAGAGGGGGCTATCCATCCCAAGAATTAGTCCAAAAGTTAGCACTTTAACCATCATCAACAATCCAAAAAATCTAATTCTTAATAATTTCTTCTCCCGTCTTGATAAATCTCAGGGTAGGAGATCCCTTAGTAGGTAAAGTAGATATGTTAATTTTCTCAGGAAGATTATTCTTAGGATACTTAGCTCTGAACATCACAACCCATAAATCATGAGGATAATTAAGCAATCTCCAATATAATTTAGTTGCCAAAGCCTTATTCTGCTTAGGTGAAGATCTAAATCCCAATCCTCCTAACATTTTTGGTCGACAAAGAACTTCCCATCTAACCAAGGACCACTTTTTCTCATCTTGAGTTCCACTCCACAAGAAGTTCTGGTAGATATTATCCACCTGTTTCAAAATTTTCCCAAGGATGTTGAGGACCGAAGCAACATAGATTGGCATAGCTTGAAGAACTGACTTAATCAAAGTCATCCTTCCTTCAGATGAAAGCCATTTATTAGTCCACTTAATTTCAGTTCAAACTTATTGATTAACCACTGCCAATCCCTTAATTTTTTTGAATCTAAAAGAACCCCAAGATATTTGCAGGGAAGACTTACTTTCTGAAACTGAAAATTTTTCAGAATTTGCTCTTCTTGTCTTTCAGAACAATGAAAAAGAAAACATTAGACTTACCCTTATTAATATTCTAACTTGTAGCAGCTGAAAATATGTTGAGAACTGTCTGAAACTGCTTAGCTTCTTGTTGAGTAGCCCTTCCCACCATAGAAGAATCATCAACAAATTGAAGATGAGAAAGTGGCTTACTATTTTTGTCCAGTTGAATACCATGAATTTTTTTCCCAACAAGCTCTATGAGTGAGTCTCCCCAAACATTCAGCCATAATTATAAATAGGAATGGAGATAAGGGATCTCCTTCCCTGATGCCTCTAGAAGCTGTAAAAAAACTAGAGGGAGACCCATTAACCAGCACATCATAAGAAACAGAAGAGATACAAGCCTTCACCCATTGAATCCATCTCATAGAAAACCCAAAACGACTCAAAATTTTACATAGGAAGCCCCAATCCACTCTATCATACGATTTGGAAAGATCCAGTCTAATGAACAAAGCTGAAGTTTTCTGACCTTACATTGAATGCAAAATTTCCTGGGCTAAAACAATCTCATCATGGATATGCAAATAGGAACAAATCCATGCTGCTCAGGGGAGATAATGTTGTGGAGAAAGGGCTTGATGATTTTCTATAGAGTATTTATATTTCTCTCATTTATATTTTAGAACATAATTTTATTTATAGATTTAAAGGGTACCTTCCATCTATTTACGCCAAACAAAGATTAAACATGAAGGAACAACGCATTACATAAAGCTATAAGATGGAAAGCAAAGACATCTTCCACTTCATTAGTTTTAGGAATCAAGGCAACGTAAGTCTTGTTTATCTCATCCATCAAAATATTAGTCATTCTAACTTCTTCAATCACCTGTAACAGATCTCTTTTAATAATGTCCCAGGATGTTTGAAAGAACTCAATAGGGAAACCGTCTGGACCCAGGGTTTGCCTTTTTTCATTTTAAAAACAATTTCATGGAGTTCGTCTTCAGTAATTGGTTGCATCAAGTGTTCATTATCCTGCTGCGTAATACAATTAGGAAGAACATTTAGAAGTTGTTGAGCATCCAAATCCAAATGTTGAGAAGAAAACAACTCCTTAATATACTGCTCAGCTACCTATTGCATCCCAAGCATCGAATGAACCTTTAATCCATTTCCTTTAAAAAGGGAATGTCTATAATTATGAGCTTTTCTAGCCAATGCTGATTTGTGGAAAAAAGCAGATTTTTTATCCCCTTCTTTTAGCCACAGAATCCAAGACTTTTGTTTCCACATTATTTCCTCTCTAATATCCCATTCCTGAAGATCAGCCTTTAGAAGACATTCTTTCTTAAAGAGATCTTGAGATAGACCAGATTGTCTATGAAGGACATTAATATCTTCCAATTGCGATAGAATTTTCTTTTTCTGCTCCTTAATGTCACCAAATTCATTTTGACCTCATTCTTATTTTGAAAATTAGGTGCATTGTTAATCTTAGCTTTGAATGTTGTCTTTCCCTAATATTTGGAGCTAGTGGATGTAGAAGTGATAGATGTATACTTCAACATATTTGCATCCATAAGTTTAATCTTAATGTTGCTTAGTGCATTCCAAAGTTTTTCAAAAGATTCGTAAGTATTAAACATGACTTTGTCCTTAAGCAGTGAGAGCAAACTATTCAAGAATATACTTTGAGGTTCACTATCAGGGATTTGATGTATCATTTTTGTAAGAATGGTTTTAAATTTAAGCACATACTCAACAAGATGTTCATTAGATCCTTGTTTGATTCGAGCAATTTGAGAAAATGTGATCTTTTGAGTAAATGTTTATATAAAAATGTGATAAGAACATATCAGCCAAATCGTTGAATCCGTGCATAGAATCCATAGGTATGGCGTAGAACCGATCTAAGGCATATCTGGTGAGACTTGTAGGGAATAGCTTGGTCATAAGTAAATCATCGTGGTGAAAACCAAGGCACAATGCAAAATAAGCCCCAACATGATATGAATGATCCCAATTGCCACTATATAATGTAAATTTAGGCACATGAAGATGCAAAATAAGCCTTAATATGATATGAAGGATCCCCATTGCCACTACTATATATTGTAGATTTAGGCACATGAAATGAAGGAAGCAAGGGGTGAACAAGAACTTCCATGGCTAAAGGGTTGTGTAATATATCATTAGATGAAACCACATGGCTTGGTTTGTTAGATGCTTAGATAATTGTGTAATTAGCAATTGCATATCATCAAGTTGCTATTCTACTGCTAGATCAATAGATGCATCACTAGGTGTATGATCATCAAGTTTGGAACCCTTTATGCAAAGACCCTGGGATCACACTGTGTCACAATTTCATGATCCCTTCGACCACATTTCACAGTTTGATCACAACAATGGAAGTGTTCTTTATTTCAATCAATTGATTACACATATAATGATATTGAAGACAACTCCAATTGAATAATAATTGCAAACAACAAACTCTAACTTGAAAGATGAGTTCCAAAAACTAATGTACAACAACAATATATCCAAACAATAAATGCCCACAGTCAAATATCACTTCACAACAGCCCCAATGGGACCTCAATAGGCTAATAACTGGCTACGTTAGAGTTGTTAGGTAGAATGCCAACTGGGAGATGGTCCGCAACCACTTCCAAGGATGGCGAATACCAAAAACTATGCACAGCTGTTCCCCAACGGTCAATGTTGAGAAATATATGTGGAACGGTTGTTTTAAAGAATCAATACAGCTGCATAGAGAGGTTACGACAGTCCCAACTATCACCAATCAACACTGGAAGCTGTACGGCAACAAGTGAATAGAAAGGGCAAAAGGGTGTTGTGGGTTGTGACGCAAACCTCCCAATCCAATTGATATTTTTGATGGTATGGCAGCCCAATAGTAACAACAATAAACCCCTATAAATTCCTTTGTAATCCCTCACAAATTTTGAAACTGATAATAATCCGCAACTAACCTGAAATTGATGCTTAACCCTGATCTATTAGCGCAATTGTAATCCTTGTATGGAATCACCATGAAGGAAATGAGGGTTTTCATTCTCAGATCCTGTACATCTGGAGGGTTTTTGTCTTTAGATGGAGGAGTTGAACCAAAAGCTCAAGCTCTGGAATAGGGTTTTGATTTCAATAATGAATGAATAATGACTCTTTTGAGCCTAGTTCTTCCTTTTACAACTTTCTCTTTTCTAATTTACCCTAAAAGTATTTAAAAATACTTTTAAAAAAATATTACTCTTTGGTGCATTTAATGAATATTACTTTTTGCCCACTTAATGAATATTAATTTTGGCCCACATAATGATAATAATAAATAAGTGCCCCTTTTCCATGTTATGAAATAAAGTAACTTAGGATGACTTAAAATATTATTATTAATTATTTCCATATTTAAATATTTCGAAAAAGGGACATGTCATTGAAAAATCAGAAATGAGCTATGATACCTTAAGGGGAAATCTCAAAAGATATAGGCGTTCGAAGAACGAAGGGGTTCACCAATTTGTTTTATTTTTTTAGCACACTTGGGTAAATAACTCTAATACAACATGATAAAACATTAGCACAAGGGAGATCTAACATATGATAGTCCAAAAAAATAGTAATTTGGATTTGCCCTATTGGCTGAAAACATTAAACAAGCAATTCGACAAGCAGTGACCTTAGCAAAATATCAAAGTGATGAAACGAACCCACTTGGGCAGATTCTTGGGAAACAAAGAGTGTAATAGTGGTATGGAAGTGATGATGAAGCTGTGTAAAATTTGAAACCCTATCATTGAACATATTCAACGCTTGTTAGCCTATCGCCGAATATTCCCAAGGTGAATTTGATCGTCGAAAATGCCCCTATGCTATCGTTGCCAAATATGATTTGCTTTGTTGAATCTATACAATGCCCTGTTTGGGATTATGGGTTTTTCTTGTTTATGTGTACTGTTTGATGTTGAATAGTCTCGTGTCATCGCTTTTTTGAATTTACGGGAAGAAAGTTTGATTTGATGTTGTCTTCTTCTCGAACTATTCACCTCAAACACACAATGAAGAACAACAAAAACAAGTTATTGGTGAGGAAACCTCCAGGGAGTTGCAACTATATATCCGACATGCTAGAATCAAACCCAATGTAGTTTTATGTGCTGTGTAAATAAAATATCGACCAAGGGCTTTGACCCCCTGTTCCCTATATGTGTGGCACAACTACATGAACATTCGCCTAAACCCTCTTTTGGTACAATCGGATGATGTCACAATAGCGTGAAGTGATGAATTTTCATTGTTGGCTCAATGTGCAGGGTCCCTCTCAAGTGTAGCAAAATATTTTATCAATGAAGACTCTAACTTAGAAAGGTTCTTGGTCCGATACTCACTTGGTAAATGCTTAGGAATGATTTATATATATAGGACTCCTTAGGACATGGCATGTGTAATGGCTGACAATGGAAAAGAGCAATAAGTGAAATCAAAGGCGTGGGAAATTAGGTTGAGGTGGAAGGACCCACACAAATACACTGGATAGATTTGGTGGTGCACTTATAACTTAGAACCAATGAATCTGTCCTTGGAGAGACAAATGTTCAGAATGGGGGCAAACAACTTAAAAAATAGGGCCGGAGAGAGAGTAGTGTGGGGTAGGAAATGTCCTAAAAATAGTAAAATAGACACAAGTGGACCAAGTGTGCAAATATGGATAAAAGACACTATGGAAATGGGTCTTGTACCAAAATTATGTATTTGCAACTTCCATCCTTTTGCCTCACTAGTACTTTATAGTTCCCCATTGAAGCTAATAGTTATATATATTAAAGATAACCATGAAACGAAATTTGCTATAACATTAGTACACTAGGCAATGGTTATTCGAGGCATGCAAGTTCAAGTGAGTTATAGATACCTTTAAAATGAAATAGACCCAACAAATAAATTTCTGAAGATCTCCACACTACATCACAATGAGACATTGATTCATTTCATTTGATGAATTTCAAACCTATGTCACAAGGTACGCCAAACTTTTATCAAAAAGGTTCAAACTTCTCTGAACTTTATCCTTGTTGACCTTGAACTCAAACTTCAGTCATTTTTTTTACATGGGAAGTTTTTGACATTCTTTTGCAACACACACACACACACATACACACACACACACACACACACATACACACACACACACACACACACACACATATATATATATATATATATATATGTACCAACTAAAAGCAATGGACGGAAAGCTCTCTCCACTTTGTCCCTCTGACATATTTATGCATTGTTTTTAGAAAATAAAAATGATAAAAAAATTCTTTATTTGAACTTAAGATTTTTTTTTCCAAATTTTATCCATTGGTGAACTTGAACTGAACTTTATCCTCATTGAACATGGTCTCGAACTCGAACCTTTTGTCTTAGTTCCAAACCAACTAAAGACATTTATTGACTACATTCTTACATTTCGTGGCTTAGTTCAATAAGTATGTGCTCATTTCAATCTTAATGTGGGCTTATTTAGTAATTTCATTAACCTTGCTGCTGCTTGTTATCTCTAGCTAAATATAAAACCCAATTGCCTTGCCCTACATTAAGTGATGAATACTGAACTTAAAGATTCAAGATCTCCTGATTGATCAATTTCTAAGTCTTGATCTTACAACTTATTGGGATCCATTTCATTATGAATGCAAGTAGAACACATGATATTAATTGGCATTGAAATGATGAACATGATATTAATTGGCATTAACATGATGAACATGATAACAAAATTAATTGTGCATAACATATCAGGCGAGCAAGATGTGCCCATATTTTTAGGGAACGACTGAGAATCATAGCTGACAAACTATAAAAGTATAACAATGTAGAATGGAGAAAAACTTCAATGAGAGTTTCATAAGATGAACAAAATTATTACACAATAATTGGAGTGGATTCCAAGTTATATGTCCTTGGCAGAAACATTTCTCTCACGTTAATGTAGGAAATAGTTGTGCGATAATATAGCATCTTGCAAGTACAGGAAGTTGACTTTCTATTCTGCAACGAAGTAACTAAAATGCTGTTGCAAGTTGAACTCTTTTGTTGAAATTGGACTTGCACAAGGTAACCAAAATTGTTTAAACTGTAAAGCTTCAAAGAGAAAACATAGTTGAAACATGTCAGTTGTAAGTAGCTTGTTTTAGGGAATCACAATTCACAAATTGCTTTTACATCGAATGTCCAAGGCTCAGAAGATGATGATTAACTCCATTTATTAATAAACTTAAGGGCTGTAGCGTGGATTATTTTTCCTTGGTTAGGTTTTAATTATTTGTATTGGAGTAGATGGAGTATTGAATCCTAATATTACACAATTTAAGTACAAAATATGGCATCTTTTGTTCTTTGTTATTTCTCTTCCTCCTTTTCTGTTTGTGTGGGCGATGGGTAAAACCATAAAATACAAAAACTAGCTTCCATTTGAAAATCGGTTTCATATATGACAATATTTCAAGATTATCCATATAATTTGTATCAAATGAAAGCTTTATACAAACATAAACCAATCATACTCAATACTTTCATAGCTTTAAAAGCTACCAATCTTCTAGATAATAACATAAATGCAAAAGAATATAGTCAATTTGGTTTTTGCCAACTTTTCCAAGCAAGGCATTGATTCATTTCCAATCACAACTGACTTGTTTTATTGCATTCCAAATGGAGTTGCACATCACTTGACCATGCATAATACAACCTTAGTTCATCATTACTGAATGTCTCCATCATTTATGCCTTCTTTACTTTTGGGTGGATTTTTATGCACCAAACAGCTAATGTGCCTTGTCTTGATCCCAAGCCTCATTGTTTTCTTTGCCGTTGCATTGCATTCTTTTGAACCTAAACATTATCATTGTTCATCGCAGACTTCTCCAAATTGTGGTCTAATTTATTGATACAATTCTCTTGCACTTTCCCTCTCTAGCCCCTTTATGATCCATGGAAGAGCCTTGGGTTGCCTTCACCTCTATTATATGTGTCCTGCTCCTTTTTTATTGGAAGTGGGAAACGAATCCACAAGCTGTCAGACTGCACGAATGCCATAGCACCTTCGTCGAAGCTGCCAAGGCCTGAAGTGTAACTCTTCTGCCAAGGTCTGTCTGGTGCTTGCAGTCGGCCTCATCCATTAATTCCTCATGGGGTACACATGTCTGGTCCTCAACACATTAGGCATGAATATAACTTTGGTGGGCTCTACCCTTCACTAGAGTACCGTGAGTACTTTGACATATTTGTCATAGTCTTAACTTGCTTTTTGTGAGGCTTGCTATTCATGCACATGTTTATAGATGTTTGAAGGTCTGGGATCTTCCGTGTTAGAACTTAGAAGTTATAAACTGACTTTCATCATTTTTTAATGTAACTATCTGTCTCACTAAGCTTGGATGGCAAGCTTTGTGAAAGACTTTTTTATTTCCCATCATTGCCAATACGTCTCCTTGTGGTGGGTGTTACATCCTCGGTTATTGTCACAAAGAGAAGCCATTAATAACACCCAAGAAATTAATAGTTTTTAAAAAATCCCAGGCTTGAGAAAAAGAGGTCACATAATCGTAAAAGGAAACCTTTGTTACAGCCTAGTAATAGACGGCGTGATGCCTCCAGTTGGGCCATATACATGCACTTGTTGACACTACACACAACACTAGTTGTGTGGACTTGATACACATTTCAGACTTGTGCACAGGAGCGTAGGTATTGTTGAGACTCGATAGTACGTTGATAACACAAGTGTGACTGAGCATTTGACAGAGACACATATAGTAGTATGGAAATGGTGGGAAAGTATGTCAGCAGGCAGCCAATGTGCCTAAAGGAAGAACATTGGATGGAGGAATAGGTGAATTTTAGTGCAAAGGAATTTTATTAACATTGCTATGCTGAGCCCGACTATGTAGTAAGAGCTAGAGTGGGGTCAAGGTTAGCTTGGTGCAAAATGTTTCTTCCAGTTGACACAGACCTTGATTCAACATCAAGGTTCAGATTAGATGATACTAGAAGGGTATAACAATAAGAGGAAAAATCTCAAAAGGTCCATCATTCCATTATTTGTTTGACCATTCAGTTTTGAATTTTTCAGGGGATACTCTTAGAAGTGTCTAGAGGATGTTTGTATGGCATATGAGGATTTGTGCAGCCTTGTTGATATTGCTTTTGAGGACTGTGATTAAGGGTGACTTTACACACTATCTTGGCGTATATTTGTTGAGTGGAATTCCCAGTTAACAAACCAGTGGAATTTAGAGCAAAGTATTTTGATTAACATTGCTATATTGAGGCCAACAATGCAGTGAGAACCAGATTGAGGTCAAGGTTATCTTGGTGCAATATTTTCTTTCAACTGACATGGACCTTGATGCAAATCAAGGTCCGCTTAAGGTCCAGATTATATTCTATCATTTTTTGGACTGTTGAGTTTTGACTTTCTTGAGGGCTACTCTTCTAAGAGGCCAGTAGATTTTCTATGGAACTTGATGGTTTGTACCACCCTGTTGTAATTTCTTTTCAGGATTGTGATTAAGGGCGACTTTGCACACTATCCTGATGTAGATTTGTTAATGGGAATTCCCATTAGCGAGTTGATAGAACCTTCTCCATTTATTTTGTTTTTTTCTGTGTTTTCATTTCTGGGTCATTTTATTCTTCTAACTTAGAATTTCTGCAAATTTGCCTCTGCGACTCCTGTATTTGACTACATTAACCATCTTGGAGAAAAAATTAATGTGTTTTTGACATGCTGAAGAAGAGTTTGACCAGAAATCAATTGAATAATGGTTGAATGCAAATAAATGAATAAATCAAATGTACTTTTATGAATTTATTGCCTGTTTTCATTTGCTATCTTGAATTGGCTGGGAAATGGAGATGGAATTTGATGCCAAGTGGCATAATCCCGTTTTCCAAGAAGACACATCATCCCACTTAGATTAAAGCTGTTAGGTCTTGGCTTGCAAGGTAACTCAATGGTTGATGTGTAACTGTCTCATTTCAAGGGGCATGTTAGGGATAAATCCAGATAAATGATAGGCAATGTTGATCTTGTGGATTCATTGCTTGGAAAATCATCAGTTGGATTTATCATGGAAATAGCGTTGATGTAATAATTGTTCATTTCATATATGGATTCAACAATGCATTAACAACAATGAAAAAGGTTTGCAATCAAGATAAAGCTTGTAAACATGGATTGCAACTTCAAATCTGTTCTACCTACTCTAACAGATATATAAAAAACAACAAAAGAGAAAGATGTAAGTCTATTTTGTAGCTAGAACAATTTTGATTCATTTGACTTATATGAACTCCATGGAACCAATCTGTTGCCTGGCCAGTATGCACACAACCACGAACAAACATGATGCAAGAGTGTGAGGTATTCAACTATGAATAAATATAGACAAAATCACCATATACATGTGCAGATAATGAGCAACAGTCTTCACAACCTTTCAATTGATAGATATTTGTTTGAAAAACAATGTTTGGCTTCACCATAATCAGAAGGAAGTACAAAAAATGCTTCACAACAACATTACTCACAAGTAAAACTAACTAGGAAAGCAAGAAACTGCAGGAAATAAGTGTTTGGTCTACTAATTTACTCTCTTAACACTAATCGACCAGCAATTAACTTAGTCTCATTGCTGGTCTTATATAGATTTCAACCACAGACGGAGACAACCACTCCACTCATGAGATGGGTGAAAATATTCAATGCATGGGTCAACATCAAAGGCCCATATTCGATGCATAAATAAATGATCTCAAGGCAACAAATGCCATGAATAAAACATGAAACTCCTCATTAAATTATGGTAACAAGGCACCAATGAAAGTGTTAAGATTCTCCATGCTCATCTTCAAGACAACGCCTCTTTTGAATGCACCGCTTTTCCCATTAAATGTTGGTAACAAGGTAATATTGGAATAATGCATTATTCCAATTTACATAGGTTCAAGTTAAATTCTACTTCTTTTGATGAATTAACGTTGTATAAAATGCTGGGGCAAATTTTATCCTCAAGCTGGGAACACACACTCCTCTTTACAGTTAACCATACATTTCACTATGGTGATCATGCTTGATTAGGGTATTTCTTTGTCTTTTGTGACCTTTGCTTGCCTGAACCTGATGTGCACACCACTATCTGATTCAGTCCACTATTTGATTTGCCTTGAACTCTGAGTTCCACGATCTCTCTTGTTCTAGACGTCAAGATATTCAATGACTTCATAGATCCGATTAGACTCATAGACCAATTTACGGATCTTGATGGCCTAGAAGGGCAAGGCAGACATCAAGTTTAGGCTTTTATCTTGTTCGTGAAGGTCCACATATCTTCCTTGGGAAGGTTGCTCCACATGTCCACTTTTCACTTCTCGAGAAAGCCAATATGTCCATAATACATTGGGGTCCTACGTGGTGACTTCTTGCTAGCTCTCAACTTTAATCATTATGCTAACTCGCAGCTCGAAGTTGGATTATGCCACTTGGCATCATCCTGGGCATCCAGAGGGTCAAAGGGCGAGCTCTTTGTCCGAAGTGCTTCAGAGGAGCGGAGCTCCAAGATCTTGACAGGTGGCAACTCTTCAGACGATCTGAATTTGCAAGACAGAAAACTAGTTGTTGGACTTTGAATAAAAAGAATAGTTGTTAATTTACGAATTTCTTGAAAAACAACTAAGTATAAAAGCTTTCAAAAGAAAAGCGAGAGCCATGAATTTAATGAATAGAAAGGGGCTTTTGCTAATCACACAACCAATTTAGTCCATTTAAAAGATGATTGATTGATTCCAAAAATTAAAACAGTAGGAAGACTTAGTAAATTTAAATCAAAGTAAAGCAGAAATGGACCCTGAACCAATAAACCAAACCGACTATACTTCTTAGACTGCTAATAGACCAAGGCTTTAAGGCAAAGTTACTGAGGTTCGAAATTAGACAATTATTCAACCTGGCTATATTGCTAAGAAGCAAGCAAAGTTTAGTCTGAAGATAGTTAGGAGTCCTACAAAGATCCGAGTCAATGGTGCCGAAAGGGAAAAATCTACAATATTAAGAACAAGGCTCTAAAATGACCAAATATTCAAAAGACTCACGCAAATTTTAGCACTTTAGCTCAAAGGGAACACATTTTGATCATTGACGATCTTGGCGGACCAGACGACCATCGATTTTAAGCATGTGTAATGCTGAAATGGATGTCAACATGTCGTTGAGTTGGCAGTTCATGCCACACAGCATCCATTCGCTCATCCGGGGCCAAATTTAGTGTTCACTTGGGCTGATGATCTTTATGATCTTGGTGAAGTGAGATTTTGCTTATTCGGGGCCTTGCGGAGGATTGGAAGCATATAGAACATCTTGGGGAGTGGAGAAATAGGATCGTGTCACTTGACATGATCCCAGGCATTGGGGAGGTTTTGGTTTGTTGAGGAAATTGAGGGATAACAGGATTGAGCCACGCATCCTCATCCCAAGCACCTGGAAGATCTAAGCAAAATGACTAAGTCAAAAGAGGCTTGGGAAAATGAATGAGCAACAAGTGATCGCTCCTCGTTTGCCCAGGGGCTCGTAGGAAGGAAAGTGACTGTTGGCCGAAAATGATAGTAGTCGTTAGACTTTAAATTCAAATCTTGAGCAAAATGACTAAGGCAAAAGCAAAGGAAAACAAGTCAGTGGAGAAAACACAGTCACTTGTCTAACTCAAAGCCAAAACCAGACCATTATCTGAAAGCAACTAAGTTTTAAAATGAGATTATGAAAATTGTTAGCCATTTCACTTTGACAAGGCGCAGATATAGGCCAAACTACTTAAGAAAAGATCATGAAAATCCTGAAAACACTTAGTCAAATTAACTCAAAAGGAACATAAGAGACTAAACAAAGATGAATAAGTAGATCAAATGATCCCATTTGATCAACACTACCAATTTAGTCTGACAATCCACTAAGATACCGAGTTTAAAAGTTAAGCAAATGCAAATGCTTAGGCAAATAAACTAAAGGCAGACAATATTAGGCTAGACTTCTCAAGAAAAACAACAAAAGCTTTGCAATAGTTAGATAACCTGCATAAACTCGAGGGGAAATGGTCTGGAAATGGAAACTTCAATGCAGCCCAAAACATAATCAGAAACACACTAAGACTTTTCATATTTTAGGCAAGTTCAGATAGTTGCGTCTATAGCATACATAACTGTAACTGGAGAATACTCGTCGTGGGGTTTTTTTTTAAACCAGAGAGTAACCGATGGGTGGGGTTGAATAACCAATAAAGGAAAAATATACTTAAAGTTATAAAAAAAACATAAATTTTATAGATATTGCAGTTGCAAAATGTATCAGATGAGGTTGTAAAACATTGAAAAAGTGTTTCTATTAGATTTGAACACAAATAAAGTACAAAATCGCATAATCATGCAAATACAACGGTGACACTGTCAAGTTGTCAACAACAAACTGATACAATGATATATACAAGAATCTACAAGATTACAAGTACAATTTACAAGAATCTATAAGTTTATCTTCCTAGCTCTCTAAAAAACCAAGGGACCCTGAGAAAGTTTAGTCCTCCCACTTGGCTGCCCTTCATCACTCTGCCTAGAACATTGTGGCTCCACCTCCACCTCTGCCACTGCCTCATCTTCATCCTCATCTTCAAGGATGTCATCTAACGCAATGTCTTCTCCCTCTATTGCAGTTGCACCCTCCATAGCTTGTCTCTTGAAATCAACAATCTCGTCCTTTGTGAACATGGAGGCCTCCCCTTGTGCAATCCAATTACTGTAGATATCAACTTCATCTAGATCGATAGGCACCTGTGATGTGTCATCCAACTTCTTGGTGCGAAGACGAAAGTTGTATTGCACAAAAACCAAGTCATTGAGATGTTGACTCGACTTGTGCTTTTTCGTGTAAATGACGTCAAACAAACTCTAGTTGTGTTCACATCTAGAAGTGCTACAAGGTTAAGATAAAATGTGGAGGACTAGCCTTTGAAGATTTGGGGTATTCCCACCTCAATCTTCTCACCACGGCCCTATAAACAAGATATTCAAATTTTTTACAGTAATCAATAATTGTAAATTTGTAACTAGTAAGGTATAAGTAAAGACTTTATTTTCTATTACCTAATGACTATGTGGCTCTCCCTCGTATAGTTAGGATTGAAGAAAAGAACCTCCCCTTAGCCTACTTGTAGTTTTGCAACTTTGAAATAATGAGGTCCCTCACCTGAACGTCAGTTGTCATACTCTCAATGCATATTGAGAGCCCCTCCATAACCTCTCCAATAGCATCTGCGAAGCCATCAAAGTAGAAAACATGGAGTTAAGGTAGTACTCCGCTGCATGGATGGGTTGGTGGAGTTGATTGTTCCATCTCCGATCAATCAATTCCCAAATGGGATCAAATCTAGCATGATCCCCCATATAATAGTTTTGAACAATTTCTTTGGCTTTATCCATGGCCTTATAAATATAACTCATTGGGTTTTGCTCTTTGTACACCAAATTCAAAACCTTCACCAAATGCTCTAACACCTACAAAGTTGCAAACAAATTAAAGTTACAAATTTATAAATAAAATAAATACTAAGTTTAAAAAATTGAAAATAAGAGAACTGACTTGAATATTAAATTGAAATTTCAAGTTACTTTGACAATCTCTTTAGCTCTTTTTTTGAAGGCCTCACTGAAAACTGCCTTCTCAACTTTGACTCCAACTTTCTTGGAATATGACGAGTCCATTCAAGCTTGACTCACAAACATTTGTTTCAAAGAAGTCAACAAACTGTAAATACTTTGCAATGTAAGAAAGTTTGTTGCAAACCTGGTGACCCCTGCTCGAACAAGCTCTTTTCCCTTGGTGTGCTCTTTCATCAAGTTGAGAACTCAAGGGTGATTGTATATATATTTTGTGATCTCTTTAACTTTTACAATCGATTGCACCCAATCAAGTTTGCCTATGTTTTCCAAAAGAAGGTCGAGGCAATGGGCTGCGTAAGGGGTCCAAAAAGATTGATGGATGTCTTTCCTTGAGAAGTCTCTTAGCCGTCACATATGCTTTTATATTGTCTGTGACAACTTGGACAACATTTTCGATGCGCATCTCTAAAACACCCTGTTTGAGCATCAAGCTCAAAGTTTTTACATTCTTTATCTTGTTAGATGCATCAATGGATTTAAAAAAAACCAGCTCACCATTTGAAGATGCCAAAAAGTTGAAGGTGCAGTTCTCTCTATCCATCCATCCGTCGGAAATAATATTGCATCGGAACTTATGTTATAATCTCTTCTGATCTTTTATAATTACTTTTGTATCTTCAACTGCATTCAGGTGTGATCTTCAACTCAAGTTTTTTGAAGAGGGTGCTTTGTACCCTTTCCTTGCAATTATCAATGCTATCACCAAATATTTTCAATACGGGCTTCTCGCCATGTTGAAGGGAAGGTTGTTGACGTACCAAAAATTTGCACATGTTTTATCTGCTTTTGCATGTGCCTTTTTATTCCATCTTGTACTTTGCAGCAAAAGTTGTGTCTCAAGTTTGTTTCTAGACACAAAAAAAAGTGTATTTGGTTTGGACTCGATGATGTGCTATGGCATTTATGTGGCTCACGAGTAGAACTCAAAATTTCTAACATAGTTGTCTCTGCTTCCTCTACCGATGTGAGAGCAATGGCCACTATTATGGTTGTTTTTTGTCCTCTCTAATTTATTTTCCTCCAACAATGTAAGCTCTACTATTATCTCTCATTTTGCCTCTTCAATGACACTGGGACAAGGCGGGACATCATGGTAAGGAATGCATGAAAAGTGGTACTTGAGGTAATTGATGCCCCCTGACATCTTCGTGCAAAATGAACAAACTAAAATCGTTTGAGACGATCCGACTCGCACAACATACTTCCCAGTAGCACTATAAGAATTAGGGGAGCCATTTGCCCACCGCTATTTGAATCTGACCTCGATGCGCTGGCAAATGCCATTGTTTGCTAACGGTATACGTGCAAACATGTTCATAACAATATAAAAAAATATTAAATAAAAAAGTTTAACACAAATTAAAATACAACATTAAAAAAATAGTTTTACATCATAAACTTATAAATTTAATTTTAAACATCTTGATTAAATAAATTATAATGATAAACGGAAACTATAATAGTTAAAAAAATATAAAAAATTATGCATAAATTGTAAATAGCATTTCATGAAATTGAACGGAATGCATGGATATTTATCAAACATGTTTAGAATTAAATTAACATTTATTGACATGCTAGGAAAAAGAAAACGTACTAATCTGAAAATATGTTTACTGAATTTTGAATTCTCCTTCCAATTCGCTCTTGAAAGCAAATCTTGTGTGAATGCAATGAGGGGGTGTGTTTCAATATATAAGACAAATCTCCTTATTTTTCAGTGTTTTAGCAGTGTTTTTTACGCATTTTGCCAGTCTAGACATGTGTTGGAAGCACATGTGTTGGAAGCGTCCAACACATGTACAGATTTTCAGGTAAGTACTCGTTGGGTGCTCGTGATTACTGGCGAGTACTTGCTTGTAGGCAAAAACCAATGATAAAAAAAAATATGGTGACTTCAATTAGCAGTTATTCATTTCAGGGTTTTTCCAACGAGTACTCGAGTCTCTGTCGAGTACCCGCTGGTTATGCAATTTATGGTTGCATTAATGAAGCCCCAATTGCAATCCTTTTAAACCAAGCACATAATATCTATGTTTCAGACTTGGTAAAAACATCAAAGCAACCTTAATATGGATGATTGTAGGATACCCCAAAGACTCTTTTCAATCAGACCAACAACTGCTACATAACCAAGGCACATACTTGCCAAAAGCAAAAGTCCAGATTCCTTAGCAAAAAAAGGTTCTATGATTTCTCAATGTGAAATTAAGACGTGTTGCATTGCGCAACAACAAATAGCGACTGTGTTGGAAAATACCTAAGTATTATGAAATAAAGAAACGTGTTTACGAACTTAGAATCTTTGGCTTAAGACAACACATGGAGCATGAAAAAATCATGAAAGGATAAGAAGGGAATGGTTGTAGAACAAAATTAGATAGTCACATTGACCAATGTATAAATGCTTTCATTCACTTCTCTAAAATTTGCAAGGACTAGTTACCACAATTGAGACCATCAAGTTAGTGAACTTTACCTTAGGATGAATAGCAGGACATTGCTTTGCTACCGGCGAGATGTCCATGGCTTCGACAAAGGTGTCTTTGATCCCACTCAAAGCCTTGCTCTATTGTTAGTCGGACGTCCATAGCCCCGGTAGAGATTGGTTGAATTACCCAAAAATGAAGTATTCTGGTTAATAGATTTTTTTTTGTTTTTTTTGAGCATCTCAATTCTGGGTTGGGGACCACCAATGCAAACGAGAGGTAAAATTATAGATTTTTCACTCTAAATCTTTGCTGCAACAATTTCATCCAAGCAAACCCAAAAATAAATGTGTGTTTTGTGTAAGGTTTTGAGAGAATATCATTCAGAAGTCAAACAATTTATTTAAACTCATCAAAACATGATTAGATTCAACAAATGCAATAATCCAAGTTTTTGAAACTAAAATCATAAACATAATCTTACATAACAAAATAATTAGAGATCTTAAGCAACAAAAACATTACCAAGGTTTCTTACCAACATCCTTTTCTTTTTTTATAACCAGCATGAATTACATGACTTAGAATCAGACAAGACCAAAATTAAGGCAAAGGTTGAAGACAAACCAACAACAAACTATGTACAACAAACATAAACAAAGAAAACAACAAACAAAACCAAAACAACAAGCACACAAGCAGAAAACTATGTACAAGGCCACCAGAAGCTGACTTATGCTTGGAAATAGTGCTTGAGGAATTGTCCATTAACAGTTAGTGGGACATCCTCGCCAGTCAAATTCGTTAAGTTTGAAAGCATTCTCGTTCAAAATTTCAAAAATTTGGAATGAACCTAACCAAAGGGCATCAAATTTACTATGTTGTCTATTTTTCTCATGAGCCTTATCCCATAATAGGACAAGATCAACAATCCTAAAGGCTTTTATTTTGGCAATCTTGTCAAACCATTGTTTGACAACTCCTTGATATTTGTTAAAGTGCAATAAGGCTGCAAATCACGTTTCTTCTAATTGTACTAAGTTCAAAAGCCTAGCTTTAATCTTGTCATCAATTTGAAGATAATTTGTCATGAACTTTAAGGTAGGGATTTTCAAATGCATAGGAAAAACTGGCGCTTGATTGTACACCAAATGGTATGGAGAAGTACCTAGGGAGGACTTAATTCTAATTCTATTAGATCAAAGTGTAAATTTCAACATGTTATGCAAATCCCGAGAATTCTTATCCAAGATTTTCTTAATCTCATCAATTGAATTCTTATTTGTAGATTCAACATCACCATTACCTTGCGGACAATAATTAGAAAAGAACTCGAGGATTATTTTATTATTGTATGCCCATTCTATGAATTGCAAGGAAGAGAATGCAAGACCATTATCACATTCCAAAGTAAATGGCATTCCAAACTTGGTAATGATATGCTCCTCAAGGAAGCTAATTACCACCTCCGTTGTGCAATTTCTGAAAGCTTGAGCCTCAGTCCAACAAGTACAATAGTCAATTGCTGTCATGTCCTCCTTTTGGGCATGACACTATTGAAGACCGTTAGCCTTATTTAGTTTCCCAAGGGCTAAGGGAAAAAAAAAGGAAACATTTGGTTTTCTTAAGAACACTTGTAAAAACACTTTATGGTTATAATTTCATTTAAGTTGGGGCCTTTTTGAGGGTTATGGGTACCCAATCCACTTAAATGGATTATAAGAGGTGTTGTTTTTTATAATTAAAAAAATCAAAAAGGTATTTTCCTCCACTTTGGGCGCTTCATTTGATGGAGTATAAAAGCATTTGAGGGTTCATTTAAAAAGGCATCTTGAATCATATTTTTAAATTACAATTTTGAGTACGAAAAAAATTGAGCTATTGACTTGGAGATGAAAACCTTCAAGCCAAAGAGTGGGGACACAAACCCTCATTTCTCATCCAGGGCAGCTTCATTTTGAGGTTGCATTTAGGCATAATATTCAAAAAAGACAAAAAGAATTGTTTGGAGGGTTGGTGACTTGATTTTGGGAGTGGTTAATTGCTTGGGAGGTTGGCAATTTGCTCTAAGAGGTTGGCGACTAGGGTTTGGAGACTCTAATTCTAATTTATGTGTTTGAAGACCCCTAATTTTAGAGCTGTGTTGCATGTATTGTTAGAAACATTAATTTTCAGCTAGGGTAACTTGATTGGGGAATTGTTCGAGAGGGTTTGGTAGGCTATTTCAAACCTATTTAATATTATGAATTTTAGTATAATTTTTTTCTATATTTGTCATTACTTTTTGGATATTTTTTTAGTAATTTTCAGTTGGAAAAAACTACAAAAAATCAACATTTAATTTGCTGTAATTTCTTGTATACTTTGCGCCAATGTGGCTGAGTTTATTGAGTGATTTGATGCTCTAAAATTATTACAACATTCAATAAATTTTATACTAGGGTTTCATCATTTATTTCTAGCAATTTATGAGTTTTGGCAAGAAAAATTAGAGAATATATTCTTTGGCTAGGATTTGACAAGGATTCCAAAATTCAGAAAATATCCACCTTTTGGGATATTTTAGTGGTATCAGAGCCATATATTGGCTAGCCATGGGTTTTCGAAATAATTCATGCACAAGGGTGACAAAGAACCAAGGTACTACTTTAGAAGCAAGAAGAAAGCTGAGGAAAATCAACAAGAAGAATCAATGGAACACTTGGATCAACCAAGAATTGATGGTGAAAATATCAAGGAGCAAAGGTTTGATAAGTACACACAAGCTCAAGAACAGATGACAACGATGATGGCAAAATTTGTCTGCATTATGAAGGAAATGAGTGACAAACCATCCAATGGAGATGGTAGTGCTTTTGGAAGTCACAACCTCATAGATCAGCTTCCAAAGGGGAATGGAGGAGCCACACGTAGGCGTAACCAGCCTAATTTTTGTAAGTAGCCATTGTGAAAAAGGAGCAACAACTCACCTTGCAGGATAGCTTATTGAGGGATTATGATGACTATAAAACTTATCCTTCTCCTTTCATGGATCAAATGGATTTTTTCGCATTCACATCTTGGAAGCATGGGCAACATGGAGGCAATAGGGCTGGCCAAAGACCTGGGGGCAGCCAAGGAGAACTCCATCATGCTTTGGGAAAGTTTTCACTTTCCAATTTTGATGGTTCTTCCAAGAGTTCGGTTAGGGCTTGGATTTAGATTATAGATACTTTTCACTTAGACCTATGATGGAGGAGGCTATTCAGTTTTCCACTTTGCACTTAGAGGGGGCTACCCATGGGTGGTGGTATCACAGGTTAACTACCTAAGGACATCAAATCATTCAATCTTATGAGGAATTCAACCAAAGGATCATTGAAAGGTTTGATAGGGTTGATCCAGAGCTACACTTCAAAGAGTTGGCTCAATTGAGGCAAAATGACACAGTAGATGAATATGTGACAGAATTTCAGAGGCTTTAGGTCATGGAAACGGATATTTTAGAGAGGAGATTGGTAGTTTTGTCAATGCTTTTGACCCTCTTTCTCTTCAAGGAGCCATTCAAAAGGCCCTTCATCTTGAGTCTTCAACACCCCAGGGTAAAATTCTGCCTTTTGTGCAACAAAAAACTAATTCTTTTGGACAACAAAGAGCAATAGATGGGGGAAGCTAAGGGGCAACTCTTCGGGGCCACCAAAACCAGCTCCTTTGGAGTAGCTAGGTAGGCCAAATCAACAAGGTTTGGGGCAATTTGGTAAGCCAAACAAGCAGGGTTTGGGACAGCAAAGGGAGCTGCCAAGATGGAACAATGAGACAAGGAACGAGCTAAGGAGGAAAAAACTTTGCTTTGATTGTAAAGATCCTTGGACACCGGGTCATCATTTCCGTGAGAAGGGGCAAGTGCACTACATTGAGGTGTATTCAGATGGAGAAGAAGAGGAAGAAGAGGAAGGGGCAACCACCTTTGAGGAAGAGTATTTGGAGATCCTTATGTTAGTGTAGGTTTTTATTTTTTCCTATTATTTAATTAGAGAATATTATATATTTGTGCATACATGGAGTTTTCCTACATTCATGGGATAGGCTAGATTATGTGGAGATGTGTGTCATAGATGTGTCATAAGTAACTCCTTTGACCCGCTGTTCCGGGTATGAGAGTTACTTCTCTATTCTTAGCACCTTGTCACCACCTTTCATGGAGGAGTTACAGTCTATTTTTGCGGTGCTTTGACCACCTTTTGTGGAGGAGTTACTTACGAGCTGTCTTATATGTATTCTTCATTATGACCATCTCATGTTTATCGAATATTGGGTTTTGCTCCTATTTGTCTTTTGCAAATTATCTCTTTCAGTGTTTTCACTTTGCTTTAGCTTTTTTGTGATGTGCACCAGCTTCGTCTCGTGTGATCACTTGATCATTGCATTCGCGTTATTCGGACCCTGGCAACATCTCTGATATGGTATCAGAGCCACCCCGGTAATTGTGTCTAGTTATGCTATTAGTTTATTTTGAAAACGTGAGGAGTGGAGTTCTCTTTATGTTCTTTTTCTTATTTCCAGATCTGATCTGAAAAAGCTTTTCAATATCATTTCTTGTGTTGCATTTATCTTTCCTATGGACTGCCTTTGTGGTATTGTTTTTTGTTGGTTTGGTTGTGGTTCTCGTTATTTGTCAGGACAAATCCATTTGTTGGTTACCAAGGAGGTTTCAACGGCTCATTTGCAGAGTTTCTCAGCTGTGTGAAGGATCTCCACGGCTCTTCCAACATCTTGCAAACCAATAGAAAAATCAGATCACGTTTTTTGCTCTCTAGTGGAAGTTGGCGCCCCATAATTTCTGTTTCAGCTCTGAAATGGAGTAAAAAAGCACTTTGACCAGTTGCAAACCCTTGGAAAGAGTTTTTTTGGCCTCTACATGCAGCCTCAGATCTGTGGGAGGCATTTTTTAAGGCTCTGACTGAAAAAACGTCCCTTCAGCGACGTTTTTGTATCAGGGGTCATTAAAACCCTGCGTGTTCTCAATCTGTAAGTCTTTGGTAGCTGCTCACAACCTTCCTCAACCTCCCAGCAAACGCCCTGATTCATCTTAGCCCTGCATTTCTCCTTTGACAGTGCCAATATCAGAAAAACTGCCAGCAAAAGAAGTTAGGGTTTGGACGCTTTATTTTTGGTGCTTCTCTTTGGTGGGCCTACTTCAAATCCAACGCAATTTGACTTTATGCTATTTATTTCTCATTTGAATTATCTTTATATTCTAAGATCAGATTTTATGATTTTATGAATTAAGTTATTTTTGAGAAAATAGCATTGAAGGGAATTTAAAGTTTTAAAAAAAACTTGTATCTTCGCTTGACAAAGACGAAGTTGAGGCCTGGATTGGCAGGGCGTTGAATCCCCCTCAAAAGACTAAACCAATTCATTCTTCGCTCCATGCCGAGTCCAACGAGTGGTTGGAAGGCCACTTTCTCTCTCAAAACAGGGCTTTTTTTAATGTTTTAGTGCTGTTTTTTGGCAAAATTACTAGTTTACGGAAAATTAAAACTTTAAAATCTTGCAAACGGTAGCTCGGATTCGAGTGCCGTCTTTTGCAAAAGTGCTTAGTTTTCAATTTTTCACAACTTAGGCTAGATAATTGTAAAAAACACACTACTTTATAAAGTGCCAAAAATTTGGGTCTCCTGAGACGCATTTTCCGTTGAGTCCGACGTCCTGTTTGCTTAAAGTCTTACACTGATTGCTCTAAGACGCATTCTCGGCTGAGCTCGATGTCTTTTGAGCGTGCACTTGCATATTTGGGGGGGGGCTCAACATTTCGGGGGGGTGTGATTGCTTTTTCAGCACTTGCAATCTTTGCTTTCATTCTCCTTTCTGCATAATTTCACAACTTGCAATCAACACAACTTCACTTAAATTCAGCTTAAAATGAATTTTTTTCGACTTAAACTCCTAACACCCTTTAACTATCATGAATGGAAGGTTAAAATGTCAATCATTCTTAGAAGGAAAGGGTTGTATAGGATCACCATGGGTGCTGAAGTAGAACCCAACACTGATGCTGAAAAGGTCAAGTGGTACAACCGTAGTGATGAAGCCTATGGATTACTGAGCTTTTCCGTGTCTCCAGAACTTCTCTTCCATTTAGAAACCTCCAAGACTCCCAAAGACATATGGGACACCCTAGAAGCCTTATTTGGGAAGCTTGATGAGATGAAAGGTCATGAGCTCGAAAACAAACTCATAAGTCTAAGTCCTAGCAACTTTGACACCCTATAGGACTTCTTCACTAAGTTTAAAGCCCTCAGATTGCAATTGAAAGAATGCGGGATAGAGAAGAAAGATGATCAACTCATCTTTTCTATTTTCGCTAAGTTAGGTCCAAGCTATTCAGTGTTTGTCTCCACTTTCCATGCCACAAAAAGTGCCCTTGGCGCTACATGAAAAATGCCTTCTTTGGATTCATTATTGCCGACTTGACTAGGGAGCAAGATAAACTAATCCAAATGGGCACAATGAAGTCTACTCAACCCCAAGCTTTGATAGCTGGAAATGGTAAGGATAAGACTTCAACAAAGAAGAAGAAGAAAAAGAACAAGGACTAGGAAAAGAAGAAAGAAAACAACAATCCTGTCAAAAACAACACTGAGTCGTCTTCCTCCAATGCTAAACCTAAGAAGGAGAAGGTTAAGTGTGCCTATTGTAAGAAGACAGGGCATGATGAACACAAATGCATGAAGAAACAAATAGATCACCTAACTCATCTTCTAGAGAAGCACAACATAGGTGTCCCTGAGTCCATCAAGCATAATTCATCTATCCAAGATTCTACTAAGGCAAAAGGCAAGGGTAAGGAGAAAGAAAAGGGCAAGGCCCTTGTAGCTACAACAACTTCTATATCTTCATGGGTCATTGACTCGGGTGCTTCTCACCACATGGGCTCTTTCCTAGTTGAGTTTTCATCTTTAGAGCCTTGTAGCATGACTTCAATTAGTTTGGGTGATGACACATCAGTTTTCGTTGCAGGGAGAGGGTCAGTTGAAATGGAAGGAGGACCATTCAATAATGTTCTAAGTGTTCTTTCTCTTTCAACCAATCTCCTATCAGTGTACCAAATCACTCACATTGGTCGGGGCATGAGAGTTGAGTTTTCACCAGATTCAGTGGCTATTAGGGAGTTGCATAGTGACACTACAGTGGCAGTGGATAGGGCAGATCACTAAGCAAGGTTATACACCTTCTCACATTTTGCATCAGATTCTTCTCCAACAGCATTGCTGACTCATTCAGATGGAGTTAGCAAATTATGGCATGAGTGGTTTGGCCACCTTAACTACCGCTACCTTGAACAACTTTGCAAAAATGACATGGTCATTGGCTTGCTTCGTGTCCAATTCTCAAAAGGACTTTCCCAGGGGTGCTCCCTTGGGAAGCATCCCGAATCAAAATTTGACAAAGGCAAAGCTTGGAGGGCTTCACAACCTTTGGAGTTAGTCCACAGTGATGTATCGGGACCCTTTCCCAAACCATCTTTCACAAGGGCTAAGTACATCCTCACTTTCATTGATGATTTCTCTAGGTACACTTGGATATATTTTTTCAAACAAAAGTCTGAAGTGTTCGAAAATTTTCTAGACTTCAAGGCTCTTGTTGAAAAACAGAGTGAGAAATCCATCAAGGTTCTTCGAACTGATAATGGAGGGGAGTATGTCAGCAACAGGTTTGAGCAGTTTTGCACCACAGAGGGGATTGATTTGCAGCGCACAGTCACTTACAGTCCTTCATAGAATGGGGTTGCAGAACGCAAAAATAGGTTCTTGAAAGAGATGGGTAGCTGTATGATTCACTCCAAATCCTTAGCACCACAGTACTGGGTCGAAACCATCAATTGTGCTTGCTACATTCAAAACAGGGTTCCTCACAAAGCTTTAAAAGGGATAACACCCTTTGAAACTTGGCATAAAAGAAAACCTGATGTTGAGCACCTTATGATTTTCGGATCCCTAGCCATGGCCCGTATACCGAAGAAGAAACGCAAAGCTATGGAACGTCAGTCCAAGCCTTGCATCTTTGTAGGATATCCGAATGGTGTTAAGGGGTATCGCCTTCTAGATCCGACCACTCATGAGTTGTTCATTGAGAGAAGTGTCCACTTTCAGGGGAGTCTTAGAGACTCAACACTTGGCACTTCTTCTCTCTCATCGGATCTACTTCTTCATGATGATTTTTTAGATTCGGATCAGCCACAACAGGTTCTTGAGCCAGAGACATCTTCTTCTTCGAGTTCAGACAGCAAGGACAGTGATGTAGAGTCATCCACCTCTAGTCAGTCAGAGGATGAGGAGTTAGCACCTGACTCGCCCACTTCCGGGCCACTTTGGGCCAGACAGACACTTGAGAGTGCTGGGACTTGGGCAGGAGATCTCGTAGATGACATACGTACTAGGAGGGATTTTCAGAGAGATCCACATGCCTTCTTTGCCTCAGTTTCGAATCAACAGACTTTTCGACATGCATCGGAAGTACTTGAGTGGGATAGTGCTATGGAGGAAGAATATTCTTCCTTAATCAAAAATCACACTTGGGACTTGACTTCACTTCCTAAGGGAAGGAAGATGGTTCGATGTAGGTGGATATATCGGACCAAATTTGCAGCAGATGGGTCGGTTGATAAGTACAAGGTGTGATTGGTTGCCAAGGGTTTCTCACAGGTGGCAAGCATTGACTACTCAGAGACCTTTGCACCCGCTGCAAAGATAACTTCTATCCGACTCACCTTGGCTATTGCCGCAACACATGGTTGGGATGTGCACTAGATGGATGTGAAGAGTGCCTTTCTTCACGGAGATCTAGAGGAGGAGATCTACATGGAGCAGTCGCCAGGATTTGTTCAAGATTCTTCTTTAGTATGCAGACCTAGGAAATCTATCTATGGCCTCAAACAGGCCGCTCGGGCTTGGTATGCCAAGATGGATTCCTTCCTTCTCAAAGTGGGTTTCACTAGGTGCCATTCTGACCCCAATGTCTACTTCTTGTGGCAGGATGATTCGCTCTTGATTTTGGTTCTATATGTTGATGACCTTTTGATCACTGGGAGTTCTTCATCGGCTATTGCAGCGGTGAAGGCATCTCTCCAGGATAGATTTGACATGACAGACTTGGGTTTGTTGCACTACTTCCTTGGCATCGAGATCTCACAATCAGATTCAGAGATTTCTCTTGCACAACCTAAGTATGCTCTTGATTTATTGTCTCGGTTTCACATCGCTGATTGCAAGCCATCTCCGACTCCCTTTCTATCAGGAGTCAAACTTGAGACTGACTGTTATTCACCATTAGTTGATGCCACTCGGTATTGACAACTTGTTGGCAGTCTCATCTATTTGACTCACACCAGGCCGGACATATCATATGCAGTGGGACTTGTCTCCATATTTATGCAGGAACCTCATGTGTTGCATTGGAAAGCAGCGAAGAGGATCTTGCATTACATACAGGGTTCACATAGATATGGGATTCATTACAGATTTGGCATAGAGGTTGACTTGATTGGGTATACAGATTCAGACTGGGCTAGCGATTCACAGACTCGCAAGTTCACTTCTGGTTATAGTTTCTCTCTAGGTTCTGGGCCTATCAGTTGGTCTAGCAAGAAGCAAAATGCTATTGCTATATCATCCACAGAGGCAGAGTACAGGAGAGCTGTTAATGCAGCTACAGAGGCTATTTGGCTTCAAGGGATACTTTCTGAGTTTGGCATTCCTATCAGGTAGTCCACCATCATTTATTATGACAACCAGAGTACCATTCAGATTTGTAGGAATCCGGTTCAGCACTAGTGGACCACGCACATAGAGATTCACATGCATTTCATTCGGGAGCTTATTCATAGTCCGGTCATTGACTTGATATTTTGCCAGTCTTCGGAGCAGGTTGCAGACATCTTCACAAAACCTTTCACCGAGAGCAAGTTCATTCATCTACGAGCTCTTCTTGGGGTGCGGTCCACATCTGCAGTAGCATTATCTTCGAGGGGGGCCCACTAGCCTCTTCATTTCTTGTCTTTTTTTTGGGGGGGAGGTTTTTTCCTACGGTTTTTCTCATTTTCTCTATCTTATGGGAGATTGTATTTGTACATGGGTACCTCATCAGGGCTAGTTGCCGGGACCCATTTTATATTTCCACACTGCCCACTTAAGCTGCGCTTATGGGGGGTGTTAGTGTAGGTTTTTATTTTTCCCTATTTTTAATTAGGGAATATTATATATTTGTGCATACATGGAGTTTTCCTACATTCGTGGGATATGATAGCTTATGTGGAGATGTGTGTCATAGGTATCATAAGAATGTAATAAGTAATTCCTTTGACTCGCTGTTCCGGGTATGGGAGTTACTTCTCTATTCTTAGCACCTTGTCACCACCTTTCATGGAGGAGTTACAGTCTATTCTTGGGGTGCTTTGACCACCTTTTGTGGAGGAGTTACTTACGAGCTCTCCTATATGTATTGTTCACTATGGCCATCTTATGTTTATCGAATACTGGGTTTTGCTCCTATTTGTCTTTTGCAAATTATCTTTCAGTGTTTTCACTTTGCTTTAGCTTCTTTGTGGTGTGCACCAGCTTCGTCTCGTGTGATCACTTGACCATTGCATTCGCGTTATTCGAACCTTGGCAAAAACTCCGATACTTTAGAGGAGAGGGGGGCATGAATCAATGTGTAATAATAATTTACTTTCTTTCTAATTAACTTTCATAAAGAAACCATTCACATAAGAACAAATAAATGCACAACACAATTTATGTGGAAAACCTTTGGTGGGGAAAAACCACACTTGAAAAGCTGCTTGGATTTACTGTCCAAATTCAACCATAAGATTAATAATTCTTTTTACAAAAGTTCTGTAGGCACCAACTTACTTGGAGACACCAATCCCCAATGCCAAACACCATCTTAGCAAGAGACATTGATCTCTTTTAATTGAAGCACCAACTTCACTGCCAAGCATCGACTTAACGAAAGACATCGATCTTTCTGTTTTGAGGCACCGATCTCACTTCAACAATTTTCACTTTCTCACTGTTGCTTTGTCAACAAATGATAGCACAATCAAGTTTCGCTCTTCTCCCTCTTCTCTCTTCTCCCTCTTCTTCTCCTTGTATATAAAAAAAGGAATTATTTCTTGTTCTTTTTCTCGAACATCCTTTCACCTTATATAGCCTTCAAAGACTATTCTCAAAGGAGGCGTCCCATCCAAGAGGCACCCCTTCACCAAAAGATGTGAACGTTGACAATTCCGTCGTCCGTCGACAATTCCATTGACAGTTCCATTAACATTTCTCTTGACATTTTTGTCGACATTTTGACATTTCTGTTCACTTTCGGCAACAATTCCTTTGACATCAATGACAATTATTCCAACAAGGACATGAGTGGCACTTTTGCTTCATTATCGGGGACTCCTAGATACTACCCCTTTCGTATGAAGAGAAAATTGAAAGGTAAAGATGTTCCTATTCTCATTGGTAGTGGGGCTACCCACAATTTCATTGATAAGAGTTTGATTGTTGTATGTGGGTTTCAACCTATCGAATTCAAGGGTTTCTATGTGACTATGACGGATGACTTCACCATCCTTTGCACCACCTAGGTTCTCAAACTTAGCATCATGCTGAAAACACACTCCATTGAGGATGACTTTTATGCGGTTGGCATTGGAGAGACCAACCTTGTCCTAGCCATCCAATGGTTGCACTCACTTGGAGAGCACACACAAAATTACCAAACTATGGAGCTCAAATTCGATGTGGATGGCAAAAAGGTAATCTTGCATGGTTTGAATGATAAGGCACCCTTGGAGGTGACCTCAAAAGCAATGGAAGGAGTCTTTCGCAAGGGAAATTCGGTAGGGGCAGCAAGAAAGAATGTTTTTTCTAATTTGGAGCAGTGACTTTTACTTATGAAATCTGGTCATTCATATGGTTTGGTGAAGGAATCAAAATTGAGGAAATGTTGTCTTTCAAAAGAGGTCAACAAAAGGCCAAAGGATAGCCATTGAGGTATGTAAAGAATCAATCAATTCCTTGTTTCACGAGCTTAAGGAATTCTGAAAATGAAGATACCAAGCAAGTTCATGAAGGGACTAATTTTCAGCTTGTAGGAAAGGAAAGGAAGTCTGAAATATGCATGGGGAAGAGAGTTAGGGTGTGCTTAGAAATTCTGAGTTTGTTTTGAAAAATCAGAATTGTGCATATTCAGAAAACTTTGAGTTTGTGTTGAAAAATCAGAATTATTCATACTTGGAAAATTCTAAGTTTGTGTTGAAAAATCAGAACTATGCATGTTTGAATTTTTTTGGAAAAAATGATTCATTCCAGCCTTTAGCTAAAACAGTAAAGGAAGGAGAGGATGGAACTTTGGGTGGCCAAACAAAGTGGAACTTTGAATTACAGGACCAACATTTCCAAGGCAAGATTTCGGGGTCTTTTTGGGACATGATAGATGTTCTACACAAAGTAAATTCCATTTCCAAACAACAAAGGTCAAGCTGGAATATTTCAGTAGGTTTGAAGGAGCTTACTAGGCAAAGGAATGTTCAGTTTTCAGTTTTAAGGGGTGAGCTGAAAGGTACCACCACACTTCTTCACAAAAGGATGGAAAAGGGAAAGGAAAGGCAAGGGGTTGGAGTGAGTAAACCATGGCAAGGGTGGTCACATCACCTTCAAGGTATGCATTTCAAACTTGCTAAGGTTGATTGTTGGATAAGGGTTGATTGTTGCATTGGGACTTTGGTTTTCATAAAAGGTCAAAAGATACACATGAAGAATAGAGTGGGCATGAGGGACAGCCATGGTAATTCTTTCCACCATGTTGCCCATGACAGTCCCTGCCCTTTTTTTGGAAGTTTGAGGGCCCCAGATGCTTGGAGATTGATGATTTCGTAAGGACACCCCACAAGGGTGAGTTGGGAATGACCGAGTCCTCTTTGAGGGGTCATAAGAGGTCTGAAATATGCATGCACAACCAACTAAGCAAGAAGGAAGTGACTGATTCTACTCTTCTTTTGAGGTACATGGGCACTTGTTGGTGGTCAATTAGCAAAGGATGGAATTCTAGCATTGTGATGAAGTTTCTAGCTCTTCTAGTTGGAAGGTTTCTGAGTTTTGAGGCAAATTTTGGGTGTGGGGGCAGCATGGATATTCCTTCTATGTTCTCAAGGGCATCCACACACATGTTTCCACCCCCTTCACACTTGGAGGGCATTATCGGATATGCAAACATTAAAGGGAAGCGAAGAACTTTTGTTTTGACAAATGTGTGTCTTGTGTAGGTGCTGATATAGGGGCAATCAAGGCTAAAAAATCTGAAGATCTCCTTGCTGGAATACACTTTTCCAGCCACCACAATGTTTCCATTTAAGAGTTGTTCCTTTTTAACATCTTTTTTGGTACATTCAAGGTATAGGGCCTCCATGAGATGGGAAAGGAAGGTTGGAAGCTGCTGTTATTTTATTTCCAGATTGTATAAGCAACCAAGACTCTTCATATACAACAGTAAGGAGCTTCATCAAGAGGTCTTCTTTCCATGGGAAGAGTCAAGGATCAAGAATTGCATAAGGGCCATGATTAGGACAACCCATTGGTTGTTACAATTGCTTGAGGACAAGCAATTTTGGGTGGGAAGGATTGTCATGTCCCCCTTTTGGGCATGACAGTATTGAAGACTTTTAGCCTTGCTTAGTTTCCCAAGGGCTAAGGGAAAAAAGAAAAAAAGAAGGGAAACATTTGGTTTTTTTAAGAATACTTGTAAAAGTGCTTTATTGTTATAAATTCACTTAAGTTGAGGTTTTTTGAGGTTCATGGGTACCCAATTCACTTACGTGGATTATAAGAGGTGTTCTTTTTATAATTTGAAAAAAGATCAAAAAGGTATTTCCCTCCAATTTGGGCGCTTCACTTGAGGGAGGAGTATAAAAGCATTTAATGATTCATTTGAAAGGGCATCTTGAATCATATTTTGAAATCACAGTTTTGAGCACGAAAAAGCTTGAGCTATTGACTTGGAGATGAAAACCTTCAAGTCAAGGAGTGGGGACGCAAACCTTCATTTCTCATTTAGGGCAGCTTCATTTTGAGGTTGCATTTGGACATAATATTCATAAAAGACAAAAAGAATTGTTTGTAAGGTTGGCTAATTGCTTGGGAGGTTGGTGATCTGCTTTGGGAGGTTAGCGATCTGCTCTAGAAAGTTGGCGACTAGGGTTTGAAGACCCTAATTTTGATTTGTGTTTGAAGACCCCTAATATTATGGTTGTGTTGGATGTATTGCTGGAAACATTAATTTTCAGCTAGGGCGACTTGATTGAGGAATTGTTTGAGGGTTTGATAGGCTATTTCAGGGCTATTTAATATTATGAATTTTCCTATAATTATTTTTGTATTTATCATCACTTTTTGGAGATTTTTCAGTAATTTTCAATTTGGAAAAAGTATAAAAAATCAACATTTAATTTGTTGTAATTTCTTGCATGTTTGGTGCCAATGTGGTTGAGTTTATTGAGTGATTTGATGCCCTAAAAATTATTACAACATTTAGTAAATTTTATACTGGGGTTTTGTAATTTATTTCTAGCAATTTGTGAGTTTTGGCATCTAGGGTTTGGCAAGAAAAATTAGGGAATATTTTCTTTGGCTAGGGTTTGGCAAGAATTTCAGAATTCAGAAAATATCCACCTTTTGGGATATTTTAGTTGCCATTAACATAAACTTATGACTAACTGATGAATTATCATTGATAGCGCCAACAAAGCCCAGTGCCCATTTTGCAAAAGGTTGAACCTCAATAACGAGCTGCAAAATCATAGCAGGGTGGCATTCTCTATGTGTTGCAATTTGATAAGTATGGCAACTTCTCACATATGCATCAGCATCCTTGAAAATATGTGGCCAATAGTAACATGCCCAGAGGATTTAATGAGTTGTAGCATTCCCTAGACCATGGTCATTTTCAAATTTTTTATGAAAATCTTTTAGTACTTTAGTTGCTTCAATTCTATTTAAACATCTTAGGTAAATACCCTCATGATTCTTTTTGTATGAAATCCATGATTTTATCATGAAATTGTTGCTCTTTAAGTGTAATGATCTTCTTTGAGTGGAGTTCAAGTAATTGGGACCGTTGTTATTCAACAAATATATATTGTCTTGATACCACTCATCATTGTTGATGAAATGTATTGTGTACTTTTAACATACAATCTGAGAATCAACTTCAGTCATCATTTTACTCAATACTTGACCTCTTACTATTTTCATTGGCGGAATTCTAAATCAAATTCTTATAAAACAGTCATCCACTTGTGCTTTCACCTAACTCATTTAACATCAACATTGCCTTTACAATAGGATCAGGTACAATGGCAAACACTTTGCTACACAAATTGTAATGTCTGAATTTTTTAATTGCTTTAATTAAAACAAATGCTTGTTTATCAATAGTAGAATACCCGAGTTCAACATTTCAGAGTGGAGAACTCATGAAAGATATTGGTTTCTCATCTCCAACTTCTTGTCTTTGAGTTAAAACAACACTTAAATGCTTTGAAGCAAAGGAATAAATGTAAAAGAGTTGCATATAATTTGGATTGATTAGCACTAAGGTGTTCACAATGGGTTTCTTGATTTTAGAAAATTTAGCTTGTGCTTCACCAGTCCTTTCAATCTTAGCACCCTCCTTCAACATGTTATTTAATGGTCTATCTCAACAAAACCTAAAATGAATTTGCATACGAAATCGAACTTTTTGAAGAATGATTTCAACTCCCTTTTGTTACTAGGCAAGGGAATTTTCAGAATTGTTTCTCCCTGATCTGGATCTATGGATATGCCTTTTTTAAGGAATAATATGGCCTAATAACTTGCCTTCAGTAACTCCAACTATACACTTCTTTGGGTTCAACGAGATATTGTGCTCTCTACATCTTTGTAAAACCATTTTCAAGTATTTCACATGATCTTTTCAGTTCTTTGAAAGACAGTTAAATCATCCATATAAATAACAATACTTACTAATCAGATCCTTGAATGCAATGTCCATAGCACGTTGAAATGTAGCACTTGCATTGATTAAAGCAAATGACATTCTCTTGGATGCAAAGGTTCTTCATTTTGTGGTGAAAGTTGTGTTTATTTCGTTTTCATAGTTCATCAATTCTTGAATTTAACCAGAATATCCATCTAAAAAAGATATCATTTGTGAACTATTCACAATTTGTAATACGTCATCCAAAAATGGCTATGGGTAATTATCTTTGTCTGAAGTTTTATTCAGATACCTGAAATCCACACACAAGCGTATCTCTCAATTCTTTTTCTGCATGGGAACAAGATAGGCACCCATGTAGAGTGCCTAATAGGGAAAATAATCTTGGCTGATAATAACTTTTGTACTTCCTTGAATAAAGGTTCTACCAAAGGATTCACAGAGCTCTATCTCTTACGAAAAGGCTTAACTCCTGACTTGAGAGGAATGGTATGAGTGAGAATTGAAGTGTCAAATACCTTCAAGTCTTCATAACTCCAAGTTCTGATGTCCTTGTAGTCTTTTAAAACTTGTGCAAGTTCATGTTTCTCTGTTTGAGTACAAGTTGTGCCGAAGATCACTTTCTTTGAATTATTTCCATTCTCAAGATTACATGGATCATGCATCATTACTTTGGAAGGGGCTGCCTTCTCTCTCTCTCTCTCTCTCATTCTCTCTCATGTTGATAGTCCATGTCAAACAATCTTTCCAAAGAGACCATAGCTTTCGGGATGTTTGTTTTCAAGTTCAAGATGCCGCCTTCATCTATCTCAATGTCATTTCTATCAGCTTCATCAGTGATTTGAGATTGAAACACATCTGTGTTCATGATAAAGTCAATAATATACTGATCATCATTGAACACTTGATAATTTCTGATATTATCTAGAATAGATGGAATGGAAATCAATTCTACTCAAAACCTCTTCAAGCAGGGATTAACAATTGGCTCTAAAGTACTTGCAGCTATTGTTAAAGCATTTGTTGTGTGATTTCTCCTATGAGGTATTATTTGCATAGTAGAAAAAAATGGAAACTATGGTTACTCAGCAACCAAAAATTGTGACCCATACTCGGGACTAGTGCATTTACTTGGCAATTACACGGCAATTATTCGACACTTTTATGTAATATTAGTTAGATAATATTTCTTTATTCCTAGGTGTAGTTGCTCATTTATTTTTGTCTTCTTGTGTGTAGTCCCGTAGGAATCTGAATGAACTACTTGGTAGGTGTAGCTTAAGAGTCATTTTTTTGGCTTTATAATGTTTGCTTTGCTTCATTTCAAATTGAATCGTAAAATACAATTTCATTGCCATTCCTTCAATAATCTTTCTGACCTGTCATTGGTATCAGAGCTCAAATTTAATTAGTCGTTTTTTTCTTTATTCCCTCTTTTCTAGCTGTACAGATATTAGAACTGCATAAGATTTATTTTCTTCAAAATCTGTGTCTTTTGTAATATTGGTAGCATATAGTTTCAGCTGGCAGTGTATAAGACGCTTTGTCCAACCAGCGTATCAATCAGTGTGGAGGTGTTTGGGTTGGACGACCTGTATAAGATGCTTTGTTTGTATTTGCAACTATATTCTTGTAAGGCGTGGCTTGTCATTGAAGTCTCTGGGTTTCATTTCTCCCTGACAAGATTGATCTTGTTCCTTCCTGCATGGGTCCTTCACACTTAGCGCTATTGAATATTCTTCTGACCTGCGTATACTTTGGCTACGTTTTTTTCCAATGGCGTTTTTGTCTTGAGCGGCGATCTAGTGTGACATTTCAGTCTTGAGTGGCGTTTCTATAGTTGATCATTGCATTGTACTTTGGCATGACCTGCCTTGGAAGACAGGGCCGCGACCTGATATTATTTACTTCACAGGGGCTGTGTGGCGTTTCTACTTTTGGTGTTTGGCTACATGTTTTTGCTAAGGTGTTTCAGTTGACAGAATGGCGTTTTAATTCTCTATATTGGCGTCAACTCCAAAAGACTTCTTTTTGAGATTTTGTTTCCAAAAGGCGCTGAATATTATATTTTGAAGATAGCCGCACTTTTCATTTATCCCAATATTGGAATATTCTCAAACAAAAGGAAAGAGGTATAAAATTTTAAGCTTGTTATTTAAAAAGCAAATTCCTTTTTAAATGTTGATTTCAAATTTTGAAAAATTTAAATTTGAAAACGTTTGAAATTTGAGCAATTTTTTTAATTGCTTTGAGGCATGCTACTCTAAGCGAATTTGAAAAAATAACAACCAAATTTCGCATTTCAAGGAGAAATAAGGGGAGCTACTCTTTTTACACATTCGTGTATGTTGAAAAACATAAATTCGGAAATCAAGAAAAATCAAGTATATTGATGTATTGAGGTTTATTTTTCTAAGCCGGTGTTAATGACAAAGCAAATTTTTTCAATTGCTTTGCGTATATAGAAAAGAGGCCCATTTTGGAGTGATAAGGAACCAATTAGGGTTAAACAAAAACTCAAAACCTCCAAAAACTCAAAACAAAACTCAAAACCATGCATTCTATCAAATCCATTGTTAGCACTACCTTGACTGACAAAGATAGTTGGCTAGAATGGTCTTGGTAAGTGGAGAACGCACTCATCTTCAATGATCTATGGTTCGATATTTGTGATGGGACAACACAACCAGCTGAACCAATAAGGAATGTAAAGGACATACAAACATGGAAGCAAAAAAATTAGAAGGCTTTGGCTTTGATGAGGGCATCAGTGGACGAAGATGTGTTTTGTCATATACATGGGTGCAATAAACCATGGGAAGCATATCAAAAACTAAAGGACCTATATGACTTCCATTCAGAGTTGGAATTCATTCAGTTGCAGTTGAATTTGTTCAACTTAGAGTTGAAAGATGGTGATGTGATAAGATTGGCTTCATAGATACGTGTTATCAAACATGATGTTGAAGCAACAGGGGTCAAAATCGACATATACATGACCGTATTCATAAAACCCTTTCTTCCCAACTATTCAACCTATTTGGAGTCTCTACAAGCAAACAATTAGTTGAAGACTTACATTTGACCAGTTGGTTGAAAAGATGGCCAAAAGGGAAAAGGCATTTGGAAGGAAAACATAAACCACAACAAGTGAAAGTGTGTGCTATGTCAAAACAAACTCTTTCAAAACATCAAATAAGGTCACTTTTTCCAAAAACGAAGGCAATAACAAGTACAAAAAAAATACAAGGGAAAATGTGGCAAAATGAAAATCATGGTGGTCAAAATAAAAAATAGAATGATAAACAAAATTTATATTGTGAACGGTGTGACAGAAAAGGTAGCCATGAGACTCATGAATGCAGGACTCTATGGGAGAAAATTGAAGCATACCGTAAAAAGAAAGAAAAATTCAAAGAAACAGTCAAAAGAGTCAAACTCAGCGCAATTCACCAGTGAATGTGTGTTTTCCAGTACAGATGATGAAGCAAATAATGTCTCGATCAGTTCCTCATGGTTTGATGCTTGGGTTCTTGATACTGACGCTACTCAACATGACTTTTCGAAAAGACTTCTTTGAGGAGTACATTGAAGAAAGTGATAGATCAAGCCTACAACCATAGGGAGGAGGTACAATTCGACTTAAGTGTCTAGGACTTCCAGATTACAAACTTGAGAATGTTCTCTACCTTCCTCAACTGAAATGAAACTTGTTGTCCCTAGTGCTCATAAGGCAAGAAGGCCATTCCATTTTGTTGGATAATGGTGATGTCACAATCAAGAGAAAAAGTGACAATGCAGTCGTCTTGACTGAATGAAAAAGGAAAACTACTCAAACTGAAGGGTGAGCCATCAAATTCAAGGAATTATGCTCATCTTGTGGAAGACGAAATGTCTCCAAACATGTTGTGGTATGCTCGATTTGGGCACACTCATTATAACAACATTCGTGTATTGCAAAAGAATGGTGTTGTTGGCGTGCCCACATTGTCCGCAAAATCAGTGAGAAGTTTGAAACCTGCATTTTGGCTAAACACACAACATAACCATTTTCGAAGTCACAGTGGAAAGCAGATAGAAAATTGCAGCTTGTTCATTTAGACTTGTGTTCTCTTCCAATCCTCTCCGTTGGTGGTCATAAGTACTGCATGTTGTTCATTGATCACTATAGCAAGATGACATGGATATACTTTCTGAAAAAAATCAGAAGCTTTCGATACTTTCAAAAAGTTTTGAACAATGATTGAAAATGAAACACAAACCCGCATCGAGACACTCAAGATAGATAATGGTGGTGAATTCACATCAAAGAAGTTTGAATCCTATCTTAAGAAAAACGGGATCAAACACCTCATAGTTCCTCACACTCCACAACAAAATGTAGTTGAAAAAATGAACAGAACTGTGATGAATATGGTTCGTGCAATGTTGTATTTCAAAGGGGTAAATCTGCACTTTTGCTCTGAAGCTGCTAAAACAACAGTATACCTTCACAACAGATCACCATCAATAGCTTTTGAATCAAAGACTCCGTATGAGATGTGGTGTGGTCACCTCCCTTCAGTGCGACATCTTCGGATTTTTGGATTCACTTGTTACGCATTGATTCTAAAGGAGAAGAAAAACAAATTGGACCACAGGGGTCGAAAATGCATTCATTTGAGATATTCTGATTCCTCAAAGGCATTCAGGGTATATGATGAGAAAGAGAAGTTTTTTGTCGCAAGAGAAGTTATCTTTTGTGAAACTGCAAAGGACAAAGAGCATATTGATTGGCAGTTGAGTCGACTGGACAAATATGCCAAGTTTGATGTCTACAAAGAGAGTGATTTGAATGTTCCAGACAATGAGTGGGGGGCACAAAGTTGGGACTCTATTGATTTTCTATTGTCTCTTGTACATGAGTTTGAAACTCCTCCTGAAGGAGAGAGTGAAAATTCATTAGATATTGAATAGGGGCCAACAAAATAGAGGGCAAATAGTGAAAGAACTTCAGAGGATGAACCTGAAGCACCTGCAGCACAGAAAAAGATGCCTAAGTGAGCCACTCAAACACTGAAAGAGTTGAGACCCGATGAAGTTGGAAAAACAAACACTAGAAGTGCACATGCAACCTCATTTCAACTAGACAATTCTATTGATGAAATTCAGGACATGATTGAAAAACTCACATTGGATGATTTTCAAGAGGAACTCAATGTTGCGTTTGATTCAGAACCAACAGCTTTCAAACAAGCTGAGAAGCTTGACTCTTGGAGAAAAGCAATGAAAGATGAGTATAATTCATAGGTGAAAAATGGGACTTGGAATCTAGTTGATACACCATATGGTTGTGGTTGATCCATCATATGGTTGCAAACCAATTGCCTGCAAGTAGGTCTATCGCAACAAATACAAGGCAAACGGCTCACTTGACAAGCACACAACAATACTTGTTGCAAAGGGGTATGCTCAAAAGAAAGGAATTGATTACAATGAAACTTTTGTACCTACAACAAAATGGATTACCATTCAGACCATGTTAGCTCTCGCTGCTTACAATGGATGGAAAGTTCACCAAATGGATGTCAAAATTGCATTTTTAAATGGAGACGTCAAGAAAACTGTGTACATGACACAACCTGAAGGTTTTATAATCAAGGGACAAGAGCACAAGGTGTGCAAACTGGAAAAATCGCTATATGGTTTGAAACAAGCCCCTAGAGCATGGTACGAAAAACTTGCTAAGCACCTCATGAACATGAACTTCAAACGTTTTGAATTTGAAGATGCAACTCTTTTTGTCAAAATAGTTGTATTTGTGGTGGTGTATGTTGACGATTTGCTCATCACAGGGAACAATGAACGATACTTTGTAAAATTCAAATCAGAGTTGATGAAAAGCTTTGAAATAATTGATTTGGATTATCTTCATTACTATTTGGGTATTGAAGTAATTTAGAAACCAAAGTATTTCTTTGTCACTTAGCAGAAGTATGTTGCTGACATTTTGAGCAAGTTTGGAATGGAAGATTGTAAGCCTCTCAATACATCCATGGAACAGAATCTCAAATTGACCTCTGAAGATTCAACAGATTTGGTTAATGCCACTAAATATAGACAACTCATTGGAAGTTTGATTTATGTGACTATTATTCGATCAGATATATCATATGCAGTTGGTGTCCTCTCAAGATTCATGCAACAACCCATGGAGAGTCATTGGGTAGCAGCAAAAAGGGTCCTTAGATATCTCAAAGGCACACAACATTTTGGGCTCAAATACTCCAGGGCATGAGACTTCAACTGGTTGTGTATTTAGATTCCGACTATGTTGGTGATCATGAAGATGGAAAGTCCATCTTGGATAATCTAATGAATTTGGGAACAATAGTTGTCAATTGAAAATCCAAGAAGCAATCAGTGCTGGCAATTTCTTCAACAGAGGCAGAATATATGGCCGCTTCAGAGGCAATTATAGAGATCTTGTGGCTTAGAAGGGTTCTTTCAGATTTGCAGGAGCAAAGCTTCGTCAACACCTCTCATGGTTGACAACACATCCACAATTCAGATGGCAAAGAATCCAGTCTTTCACGATCGAACCAAGCACATCAATACCAAATTTCATTTGATTTGGCACTATGTGAAAGATGGCAGTGTCAAGTTGCGACATTGCCTGACAACAGAGCAACCAACAAACATCCTGACAAAGGCACTTGGATGAGAAAAATTTGAAAAGTTCAGAGGAATGCTTGGTCTGACAACCCCTGCGGATTAAGGGGGGATGTAATATTAGTTAGATAATATTTCTTTATTTTTAGGTGTAGTTGCTCATTTTTATCTTCTTGTGTGTAGCTCAAGAGTCCCGTAGGAATATGAATGGACTGCTTGGTAGGTGTAGCTCAAGAGTCACTTTTTTGGCTTTATAATGTTTGCTTTGCTTCATTTCAAATTGAATCGTGAAATACAATTTTATTGCCATTTCTTCAATAATCTTTCCACTGTCATTTTATTGCTACTTTAAAAAAATATATAAATTCATAAAATACAATGAAATACATAAAAAAATGAAATGAATTTAGAGAAATGATTGTAGAGATTCAGAGAACACAACTCAGAGTCATAAACATGCTTTATATTAGTTTTTAAGCAAAAAATAGTACAATATGAATGTCGAATGCTCTATTTTAAACAAAAAGAAGACTAAAATGGCTCATGGAAATTCTTCTCTCCAACTCCTTTGTTGCCTCGTAGAAGTGGAAGGTAAAGACCGCTCCACTAGAACATCCACAAACATATCATCCAACTCCAAATCCTGGCCAACCCCTCCAAATGCCTCTGCTTCTCCTGCCGCTATAGCTTCTTTAAATTTGTGACCTCCTCAGTAAACATGGGCTCCTGGGGCACAACATCAGACTCAATGATCCAATCTAAGTATGGATCAATATCATCTAAGTCAATTGCTTCGCGACTATTCGTTCCTTCCACTTGTTTCACACGGAGGTGAAGATTGTACTGCACAAACACAAAGTCATTGAAGCTTTGTGTTGTCAGCCTATTGCGTTTCTTTGTGTGAATGGCCTCAAACATGCTTCAATTTCTTTCACACCCAAAAGCACTACATGGCTGGGACAAGTGGATGGCTAATTTTTGAAGATTTGGTGTCCTTGCACCATAATCTTCCCACCACAAATATGGAACAAGAGATTTATAACTTCGTTAGTCAACTAAGTTGCATTTATAAATAAATAACAACATTACAATGATACAATGACAATCAATTACAATGATACAATGACAAGCATAAATGATTAAATTTGAATTTGTTTTTTTACTTGGTTGATGGGTCGTTCTTCTTCGAATGCATAGAGGTGAAGAAAAAAGTCTCATTTCTATATTTTTGTAAATTTACAACTCATCCACAATTATGTCTCTAGTGGCTTCGTCAACCACCATCCTCTTTATGCATGTATTTAGGCCATCCATGATCTCCTCATCTGTCCTAAATGAATCTTCAAAGAAAAACTTGGGGTTCAAATAGTAGGCCGTTGCATGTATATGTCGATGGAGTTGGTTGTTCCATCTACGATCAATCATATGTCAAATGGGCTCATATATATATATTTATTTTGCCCATAAAAATTCTCTATGCTCTTCTTGGCCTTGTCCATGACCTCATACATAGAACTCAAACCAAAGGCTCTGACACTGAAAAACAAATAACATATAATTTTAAAATTTAAATTAAGATAAATTTGAGCTGTTTATTTAAAAAGAAATAAATCATAACTAAAACAAGTTAATTCCAAGTTACCTTTATGACCTCATCCATGGTCTTTTCAAAACCATCACAAAAAATGGTCTTGTTGACTTTTTGTCTTTTGACCTTTTTGCTATATGGAGACTCCATCCATTGTGTGCTCACAAACATATGTCTAAGAGATGTTAGGGACGCTGCAATATGATGAAGTGCATAACAAATATCGTGACCCCTGATCGCACTAGCTCTTTTTCGTTGGTATGCTCTCTTATCAAACTCAGCGCCAAGGATGATTGTAGATGTACTTTGTGATATCTCTTGCCTCTTCGACCACATTTTTCATTCATGACATTTTTCTTAGGTCCTCAAATAGGAGATCAATGCAATGGGTTGAGCATAGGCTCCAAAAAAGTGACGGGTGTCTCTCCTCAAGAAGTCTCCCCACTACTACATATGTTGCTGCATTATTGTTCACAACTTAGATGACATTCTCCACACCCACATCTATGACTACCTCGTCCAACATATCACACAAAGTTTGTCCATTTTTCACTTTGTCAGAGGCATCAATGGACTTAAAGAATACTAATTGTCCACTTGAAGCCACTAGAAAATTAATCAAGGTGCAGTTCCTTCCATTTGCCCATCCGTCAGACAAAATGCTGCAACCCTTCTTGCGACATACTCTTCTTTGCTCAAGTACAATAAGTTCTATATCTTTCATAGCATCTTCTAACAGTGGGCCTCTCAAGTCACGAGGAGTAGGGGCTTTGAACCCCTTCCCAGCAACGATCAAAGTAGTTACCAGAGTCTCTTAGTATGGGCTTCTCGCCACGTTAAATGGGACGTTATAGCACCAAAAATTTGCCACTACCACCCTTGCTTCATTATGCAGTTCCTTGTTCCATGCTGTACCTTCTAGTCAAGGTTGTGCCCCAAGGGTATTATGAGGAACAAAAAAACTATGTAAATGTGAACTTGCACTGCCTCCATTAGGTTAGGCTTGTTTTTGAATCACTCTTGGGTCAATAGAAGACCCACACGCTGCTAACTCATCAGATTCAACTCTTGCTGCCCTCCTATTTGATATGGCTGCAAGTGCATCAATAGTCCTTTTGTTTTTCCTCAAACATTGATAGGACAACAATCATTTGCATTTGAGCCTTAGGTGGTGCTTTGTCACATATATGCACATCCTTCCTTGGAATTTGTGCTATGTGGTACTTCAGGGGATTCACCCCTACACTCATCTTAAACTCGAAGTAATTTCATATCACAGAGTTGAGCTCTGGGCCTTCAACACAATGTTTCCAGGTTGGGTCATCAAACTTCTTACGTTGGTTACTGCCATGAAAACCAGATGCCATTTTGAAGTTATAATATGTCAATATGCAATTTCAAATAGTGTTGGAAGTTGGAGCTCAAACTTAGCTGATTACAATAGCATACGATTCGAATTAGTGATTACGAAGTTAATTAAATACTCAACTTTAGAAACTCAAGAGAATAAGATAACAATAATAAATATGATAAAATGTGATAACTTTCTATTTACTGTATTCTGGAATCTGAAAAAATACATTAAAAATGTTTAGAATTTATATTAAATTTTAATATATTATAATTTTTTATTAGAATGTTATTACTATTTATAATGTATATTATTATATACGGAGTCTACTATCTGATAATAATATTGTAGCCTCCCTAATTTATTATTTTATTTACTAAATTACTATTATTTATTATTATTAACAATTGTAGTCAAAATCCAGATAATTAAATATTAGAGTATTTAAATTTTAGATATCTTAAATGATAATTAAATTTTTACTATTATTTATCATTATCGTTGTCAGATAGAGTCCAAAATCCGGATAGTCTGATATTAAAATTCAGCATGATAATAAAAGGCAAATTGGGAAAGCCGCAAAGCAATAATATAAAGTTTAAACTTGAATAGTATGATAATAAATGGTAGCCCTGAGTCCACAGTCACCATTGAATGGAGCTCAGTCGACGACACATAGTCACACTCACGCACAACGCTTGCCAAATGCAACCCAACAAAAGGAAAAAATCGAGCTTCAATCTATCCCGACCCAACGAAGCAGCAAAGGGGAAAAACGACGGCGGCAGAATAAACCAATGGATTGTGATTTTTTTTGGGGTTTTACTTGTATTTTTTAGGTTCTCGGTTTTTGACTGGTTCCTAGGTCAAAAACCGCGGTTTTCGGCTCGTAACCGGCCCACAAAACCTGTGGCTTTTGGGCTGGTAACTGGCCAGCGGGTAATCGGCCGTCCAACCTTCATGGTTCAAAATAAAGGGTTTTGGCGGGTACCAATTTGTATGTTAAATGCATCAAATTCCTATATTAAATTCTATGCTCTACTGCGGTACCTTGACAAATGTTTGTCATTACATAGTGACTTTTAACTTGTTTAACCGCAAGCTTTGAATTGCTTAACACCTTCAGATACTTGACCTTTCTGAGAACAAATTGAAGTCCATGAAACAATGCTTCATATTCAACAACATTATTTGTACAATCAAACTGCAATCTGAATGCAACCAAATAAGCCTTCCCTTTTGGTTTGATGAGTTCAACTCCGACGCCACAACCTTGTTTGGATTTAGAACTATCAAACTTTAAGATCCATAATAGGCTGTCCTTTGTTTGCTTCTGTTTTTAAGATATGAATGCTACAAAAATATATCAGTTTCATTACTTCTACTCTTGATATCAAGAAGATATAAACACTTTGTTCTTCACTTGACAACGCTCCCTTGGTTCTCTTTTAAGTAGCTGAAGTATGAGTAGAGTTGTTCAGTGTCGAGATATTTCCAGCCTTGATCATTGTTAACTCTTTATCTTCATTTGGATTGTCTTGTTTAGAACTGCCCACTGTCTCTATTTCTATTGTTTTCAGTGCTGAGAGGTATAGTGGACTGCGGTACTTGTTCAATATGATGCTAATGTCCAAATGTAGGGTCATCAATAGATGACAATACTACCTTTAGATGCATAGAATGAATCTTCTTCATCAAGTTTTTTTAGCTTCTCAATCTTGTCTGTTAGCTGAATACCTGGAACTTCTAATTTTTCTTGCATAGATGAAATGTTAATATTCAAAATTTCAAGAACTACCTCATCAGAAACAATTGTTTTATCATTAGCACCAACACCATTAATATCCTCCTCTGTCATCTCTTGTGTAATAGGTGAAACAACATCAGTGAACAAGACTTCTTCAGCGCTATTTGCAACAGTATAAACACTAAGATCAGATTCTTCATGCAGGGTCTCATTGGTCTGATTGTATTCAATGATCAAATGTTTCATTTTTGGTTCCCTCTGAATCTTAATCTGATTTGGCAAAACACACCATAGAAGCCACACATAGGAAAAATCGGTTGCCATATATCCGTTCAATGTCCTAGACCAATCTTTACTCAGGTGTATACTGTACGCATTGGGGATATTAACTACCTGGATATCAATGAATTGTTATACCTTTGGATCTCAAGCTAATTGCACGTGAATATGATTCAACTCGCCAACGACTAACTTTTGATTTGCCCAGCTGCACCACTTCCCTGTTTGACTTGACAGGGGTCAATTCTAGCTTTTGAAAAATTGAGAAGGGCATGACATTGCTTGAAGCATCTGAATCCACCAAACAATTGTTTAAGTTTTTACAAAAGTACATATTGTTAGAAGAAAAGGAGTTTTAGTTTTTATATTTATAAACAACATATGCATTCGCTACTTTACTAATTTCTTTTCCTTCTGGAGGAGACAAAGCTCTCAACAATAATTTTTTTTGATTAGACATTTGTAACAGTTCAAACATAGATATGTTAGCTTTAGTTTTCTTCAAGTCTTTTGTAGTGTCTTATCGGCTTGTAGTGGAGTAACATTACCCTTTGTGACTTATTTGTTGATGCGTTAGGCCCTTTTGGAGGAAATGAAGTACTATTTGAGTTTTCATTAGGTGGGACTTGGGTGTTACTTGGAGGAGTAGAAGTTGTCAAAGATGTTTGCAATTTGCTCATCAACAACTAATTGTTTCTTCTTTAAAATTGCCTAAAAGCCTAAACTTCATGTAAGTTATTTTTCGTCCCATTGTCACCCTCACTTGGGAATTCATAAGTTTCTAAAACTAAGACTATACTTGGGTTCATCCCAGTTTGATCTTGGTTATTTTTAGTTGTAGGCACTATTTTCAAAAAATTTATTTCTTTTTGAAAGATGTTTGAGACTGACATAAAATCTGCAGTCATTTTCGGCATGATTTGCTGTATCTTGCAATCTACATCAACTGGGTAAGGCCAAATCTGGGAAATTTACAAAATTTCCAACATTGTTATTGGTTTGACTTACCTTGTCTAGTGGAGTAGGTACAGCTCCATTATTAGCTCTAGTATTCCATTGGCGATTAGTTCTTTGGAAATTGAAATTATTGTTTTGAGGAGGGTTATTCGTAATCTGATTCTGAGGTACCTGTCTTCGTAAATCAACTACATCATTTGTCAATCGTCTAACCAATTATTGCAGGTTTCCTATCTCGGGATTTTCATTCGTATTCTGATTATATTTCCACTACCATTCTACTGATTTGTGTTGGCTATAGGGGTTGCAACGTTCAAAAATGCAGGTATAGGAGGTGTTATTGGATTATGAATTGTATTAGGAGGTGTTCGATTATTTAAAAATGATGGGACCACTTGTTGATTGTGAGTTGGATTAGGATGAACAGTGATGTTGGGTGCAACAACAGGGTTGTTGTAGGGTGTAGGAAAAAGTTGGTTACATGGCTGCGACATCTGATTTGGAGGAACAAATTGACTCCTAGGGATTTGATTGAAGGGGATTGGATTGTATGTCATGGTTTGATTTGGATACATATCTCCTGGGATTGGGTTCATCACTAATGTATTATGCTTAAGTGCTTGATTAATCATTAGGATTTGGTTGTATGCTTTTAGTTGTTATAAGTATGGTAAAGGACCAACACCATATCTTGTGGCATCATTTGTTGCTCCATATTGGTAGCTTCGTTATAGGCTAAAGATAATGATGCAAGGGCTGCGTGAGTTCTTCTAAGAAACATAGATGTCATTGGGTCTAACGCTCGTAAGTAAGTTTGAATAGAAACCACTTCTATTTGGGTATAGGGGTTTTTCAACCTCTTGTACAGCTAATGGAAACAGGGGTTAAACATACTCATTGATTCATTTGGTTCTTTATTGGTAGCAACAAAGTGATGGTACAAGATGTTAGGGTCAATAGGTACCCTAAAGTGATTGACAAACACAGTTATTAGATCGTTCCAAGAAGTGATGGATCCATCCAGTAGGCTAAAATACCAAACATAGGCCGTCTCATCTAAGGAATAAGGAAACAAGTGACAAGCCACATCCTCGTGTTGAAGTTGATTTCTTATGATGACATCTTTAAAAGCATGAATATGTTCTTTAGCAGCCTGAATCCCACCTTGCACATATTTTGGATAGAACTTTTCAGGATTCTTTAGTAAATTATGAGCAATCCCCAAAATGTTTACAGGGCAGTTACTTGCACCAAGCCAACCAACAACCATTGGTGGGTTTAGAGGGGTAGCAAAATGATTGACAAAGGAAACTATAGCCTTATGAGAACTATTGGTTGAATGAGTATATTTAATCTTGGATTTCCCTTTGTTAAATCCGGTTTTTTATGCTCAATGAGGTATAACAGTTCAAAGTCACCTTCAATAGACTTTGACCTTGTGATAATTCTTATATTTTCCAGCTTTGAAACTTGAAATGTCTCAGCGTAGGCAAAGTTTCACCAATACTAAAAATAAATCTTTGGTTTCAAACCATAACCAATCTTAGATCTTAAAATAATTCTAGTTCAGGCCCTCCTAGCATTAATTTATTGATAGGTTGTTTGGCACACTAACTTATGTATGGTGGAAATCCACCCAACCTCTCCTAAAAGGAGACAAAATCTCCACAAGGTCTATTACTACTAGGTATTGGTTTGCAGTGTAACTCAATGGTTGATGTGTAACTATCCCATTTCAAGGGGCATGTTTAGAATAAATTGAGATAAATGGTAGGCAATGGTGATCTTGTGGATTCATTGCTTAGAAAATTATCAGTTTGGATTTATCATGGAAATACAACTGATGTAATAATTGTTCATTGCATACATGGATTCGACAGTGCATTAACAACAATGAAAAGGGTTGCAATCAAGATAAAGTTTGTAAACATGGATTGCAACATCATATATTCTACCTACTCTTAACATATATATATATATATATATATATTAGCAAAATATGAGGGTAAAGAGAAGAATATAAACTTGCTTTGTAGCTAGAACAATTTTGATTCATTTGGCTTAAATGAATTCCATGTAACCAATCTGTTACCTGGCCAACATGCACAAAACCATGAACAAAGACGATGCAAGACTCTGAGGTATTCAACTATGAATAAATATGGATTAAATCACCATATATATGCATAGATAATAAACGACAGTCTTCACAACCTTTCAATTGATAGATATTTTCTTTAAAAACAATGTTTGGGTCCACCATAATCAGAGGGAAGTACATAAAATGTTTCACAACAACATTGCTCACAAGAAAAACTAACTAGAAAAGCAAGAAATTACAGGAAATAAGTTTCTGGTCTACTAGTTTACTCTCTAACACTAATCAACCATCCCCTAACTCAGTCTCATTGCTGATCTTATATAGATTTCAACCACAAATAGAGACAAACACTCTACTCATGAGGTGGGTGAAAATATTCAATGCATGGGTCAAGATCAAAGGCATGTATTTGATGCATAAATAAATGATCTCAAGGCAACAAATGCCATGAATAAGAGAAGAAACTCCTCATTAAATTGTAATAACAAGGCACCAATGAAAGTGTTAAGACTCTCCATGCTCATCTTAAAGACAACAGTGCCTCCTTTGAACGCACCCCTTTTTCCATTAAATGTTGGTAAGAAAGCAATATTGGAATAATGCATTTTTTCAATTTACATAAGTTCAAGTTAAATTCTGCTCTTTTTGATGAATTAATGTTGTATTAAATGTTGGGGTAAAGCTAGCAACACTCCTCTTTATAGTTGATTGTACACTTCATTGCGGTGATCACGTCTGATTAAGGTATTTCTTTGTCTTTTGTGACCTTCGTTTGCCTGATTTTGATGTGCACACCACTACTTAACTCAGTCCACTATTTGATTTGCTTTGAACTTTGAGTTCCACAAACTCTCTTGTTCTAGATGACAAGATATTCAGTGATTGCACATATCTGATTGGACTCACAGTCCAATTTTTGGATCTTGACAGCCTAGACGGACAAGACAAGTGTCAAGTTTAGGCTCTGATCTTGTTCATGGATGTCAACGTATCTACCTTGGGAAGGTCGCTCCACGTGTCGACTTTTCGTTGCTTGAGAAAGCCAACATGTCCATAATATATCGAGGCCCTGCTATGTGGTGACTTCTTGCTATCTCGCAGCTTTGTTGAGGGTCCTAGGGTCTTGACTTTTCTTTGGACTAGGGCACATCGATATCTTGACAAGTGGCAAGATCTCGCTCACTCGTAGCTCTACAGGGCCTCACTCGATGTTAAGTGTCTTGACTGCCCGGAGCCTCGAGATAAATGGGAGGACTCAGATATACATCAAAGGTAATATCCTTGGTTGTGGTCTATAGCAATTGCATGTGACTCTATGACATCATTTGACTAATCCAATTATGCATTACAAATATTATTTAGGACACATGATTGCATTAAATCATTTTTACTTAGGTTCCTAGGATGTCCGCTTAGAGTAATTGTGAAATGTGTTCCTATATTGCACCCTTGAATGTGTCAACCCCATATTAACCTGTTTGAATTAATTTCACATATACATTGTTTATTCGAGGGTTACTAGGAGATAGGGATGGGAGACGGGTACTAGGCCAAGGATGCCTTCTTTCAAAAAAAATGGGTACCATAGTGGGTGGGTTCTGGGATGTATCCAAATTTCAAAATTGCCAACATTCACATAGAACAAGCTTGCATGCATGAATTGCCAATATTCACAAAGAACGATCTTGAGTAAATGCAACCGAAGGGGTTGTGATGTAATGCATATAACTTATTGTTGATTATATTTGTAAAGAAAGTGATACGAATTCAATTCCCTTTTGGGTAGGATGTGCTCTAGCACCCGTGGGGGCTGAGCCCCTAGTAGTGGCCTAATGTGTAATGTCCCCAATAAGGGACAAGCAAGCAATAATGAGATTGGACACAAACCCCAATCAAATAATCGGAAAATAATATAAGTAGACCAGCCACTTTAGGTGTATCAATCAAATCACAATACTCCCCAATGAAATCCAGATTCTAGATGCCACTAGGGCATAAATTAATCCACAACTACAACGATAAATAATCACTTCAAATACTGAAAATACACTATGAAAGCTGAAGCAAATTGCTGTAATAAATACCTAGGTTGATGCTCACACCAGCTGGAAATAAATACCCAAAAAACCAACAAACCCAAGCCTTCTTTCCCACTCGCCAAATCTGTTGTAAAACTCCTTGAAAATAGTTTGCAAAAATAGGTAAGACCAGCGATTAATCCCAGTGAAATAAATCTGAAATTAGGCCACCAAAATGGCCACTAGATGAGAAAATCAGATCGCCAATCTTCACAAGCAAGCTGAAAAATTACCAAATAAATTCACCTTACAGTATCGTGAACATCAAGTGATTAATGAGGTCAAAACCCTCAACCGACAAGCTGGAAATTATCAGAAAATCTCACAAATATTAAAGATAATATTTGCTCAATAATTTAGGGCAATCTCACAAATATTAAGGATAATATTTGCTCAATAATTTAGGGCCTACAAGCATCCCAAATCTTTGCAAATTCCCCTTCAAGTGAATCGCCCAACTTTTGATTTTAATTGCTAAAAATTCTAGAATTAATATCGTCACCTCAACTCTCTGAAACCTTCCAAAACCTTGTGATTTTATCCCAAATAAATTAGAATTAATATTATAATTTTACCTTTTCAAATTAGAGCCCAAAAGCCTTCCAAAAAGGCTCACTTCCCAAATCAATTTGCCACATCTCAAAAATAATTATAAAATAAATCAGAATATTTTGTCGCACCAATTGATCACCAAAAGTCCTCTTATGATGCTCTAGGCAATTCGTCCAAGTGGAATAATTTCGCAAATAAATCTTCAAACCCTCAAAGGGGTCTTTGTGTAGCGCAACCCTCTCAAGAGGGGTCTTGCTCTTGACCAAATAAACTCGCCACCCAAGGGAATGGCTCCAAATCATGCAATCAACCTCCCAATGCAAGTTGCCAATCTCCAAGACCTGCAATTTATCTGAAAACCAGTTCTCTAGAGGGTTTGCAACAATCCTTAATGAAGATGGTGTACAAAAACACCCTTGTAAGTCCACTTGTATGCAACCATGCAAATTTGAAGCACTACTATAGCTCTTGAATAGAGCTGCCTTGGAAGTAGGAATGGAGGTTTTCGTTCTCAAACCCTTAACACATTTGAATTTTTTTGTCCTCAAGATGTGATGAACAAGCTTGACATACTTGATCAATGATTCAATATTCAAAATAAACATAAAACATTAAATGAATGCTGAATTGATTTTATACTCATCTTCCAAGGGTGGTGCCCGAGTTGGAAGGATGTGTCTTTTGAATCATAAGCAACTTTACCTTTTGAAAATTCCTTTTTGATGGTTAAGGCTCCCATGACCCTTAAAGGTCCCCTACTTAAGTGAAAATTAGATAAAAAACACTTTTTGCATAACTCAATTGAAAATTAGAATACTTAAGTTTTTTTCACCTTTTTGCTCTTTGAATAGCCCCCTCATAGTTCCCTTCTCTTTCTTTCCCTTATCCTTGTGGGAACAGGACCAAGTTAAGGGTCCATAAGCAAGTTATGTCAAAAAAGGGGACATTACATAATGCTTGTGAGATTCACTAAAAAGTCCTCGTCAATCCCAAAAAAAAAAAAAAAAAGCTAAATTCAGATTCATGTTGGATAAAACTATAAACGAATTATATGGTGTAGTTATAGGAAACACAAAAATATGTTTTCAAACTAAGAAGCCTCGTTGAATATTGAGGTGGTTTATGGAAATATTTTCCAAGCATAAGAACGCCCCTTTCTCCTATGAAGAGAAGAGGGAAATCCTTATGACTTGCAAACCGAAACATGCATAGGAAATTGGATAGATTTGTATATTGCCTTCATATGGACTCCATATAACTCTAATGAAGATTTCCTAAGGTTTTATTTAAAGAGAGAAACTTCTGTAGGGAACTTGTTGATTGGTTACAATGTTACATAAGTTTCTATGATGAGGGCACAAGGGGATGCGATTCAAGGAAGGCAAAAATTTTCCGCTATTTTGGGGATGGTGGGGTGAAGGCTACCAAAAATACATATAAAAATAATATTTGAATATTAAATAAATAAAATAACATTATAAACAAATTGAGAGACTCTTAAATTAATTTAAAATAACATGAGACATTCACGACCCAACTTTGATTGATATTGTCACATTACTCATGACTCATTAATGACTAAAATTCATTACATAGAGTTGATTTGCTGAAGTTACAATGACAATCCATCATCAACAGTTAAACTACAAGTATGGACTTGTGAAGTTACAAACTAAATAATGAACAAATAAACAAATGAGGGTTGGGGGCCTTGGTGGGCTCCTCTTTTAGGTTTAGGTTAACATTTTTTTTAATTTTAAGTGTTTTTTAAATGTGCTTTTTTTGTATGGTTGAGGGAAAACCTAACATCCCCATGATGTCCCGGAGATGGTAGGACATCTCCTGTTCTGTCCCCATGATGGGGGAATGTTCCCAGGGACGTCTGAAAGTCAGGAGATGCCCCCTTTTTTTGGTTTGTCAAAGAGGATGCAAGGGGGACGCTTCCTCCCCCAAAATGTCTGGGATGGGGAAAAAATTGGGGGAACGTGTCCTTGGATAATCTGATTGGACGTCTCACAAGCAAAGCACATCAACTCTTTGCAACTAAACTTTTATGACAACTCACAATGTTGAAATAGCCAGACTTTCTCATAATAGGTTCCTGCCAGGACAAAACTTGTCTTATAGGCATCGGATGAGCATGTTTTTTAAGTTTCATATAATATTCCAGTCTGGTAAATCTTGGAAAGTACTTGGAAAAGGCGCCTTAAACTGTAGTGTGAAGGGTATTGAATACTGTTTTCATCAGATTCTCTCTCTCTAATCTGTTTTGTAATACATAAAAGGTAGTTACTGGGCATCAACCTAGGAGAATTCGTCAATTAACTTTCATTTCACATCTGTTGCAAACTTAAAAGTGAATTTATTTCAGTAGTTCATAGATTCTTTTCTTGTTAGAGAGAGAACTTGTTGCTTATGGTGAGGACTTGGCTAGTTTTATCACCTCAGCAAAATGAGTCACTGAGATTTATACTCTGTTGAAACTCAGTGAAATTGACTTTGATCAATTAATATTTGCCAACACTCATGAGTTCTCAGCGAGTAATTGAATACACAAGTGCTCGATGCGTCATTGAAAACCTTGGGAAAAACTTGCCAATAGTCAGAAAAACTTGCTAATACATCCTTTATAAAAATATTTCCATTTTTTAGGAAATTTAAATATTGCCCATTTTTTAATTTGTCGAGTACTTGTTGCAGTTTTCTCGAGTATTTGCTCAGTACGAGTTGTATTCTTACTCTTCAGCTTCACTGAGTCCCTATTGCATGTGAATCAGGTGACTTGCTCTTTCCAACTGGTTGTTATCTCAGGGACCAAATTGGCTGCATCTGTTAAATTATCCCCATGCATAGTGTATGTTTGTAGCCACCATACCTCCCTTTATGATAGACTGCTAGTTTAACATAGTTCTGTATCCTTACACGCGAGGGATGCGTTTTCCATGTCTTTCATGCTTTGGGGGTGGCCTGAGAATGTCTGTGATCCAGTCAAGGAGATCCAGGGGGCATCAATACTTGCTCTGAGCCAAAGGAAGGGGGTGGTGTAGATGGCAGGGTTGATGTGTAGCCACCACCCCCCTGCAGCTGCAGAAAGAAAAAGAATACGGAATAGAAGTTATTTAAAAAAAATCTATCAGGGGCCCGCACTTCCCCCCTTTTCTTTCGCCCGTGATTATATTTTCAGCCCCACTTCTTCTGTGGCATGCCCTGATATTTGGGGGATCACTCTAGCCATCACCAAAACTCATCCCAATACCCCCCCATTCCCAAAACTTGGTGTAACATTGCTTCATATCTACTCTTAACAGTAATGTACTTGCAGCCAACACTACTAGTTATTGTTAGCTTGTTCTATTACTTCTTTATGTAGTACTAGACTACTAATTCTGATTTTTACATATTGTTTTCAATCATGATGTGCTGGACGCTCACGTGTGGTCATATATGATTATTTTGAAATTTTCCTTTGTTTATCATAAAATCTGTTCCAACTGGCACATCAGTTTTTAGTTGTATACAGGCAGGTACGTGTCTCTATCTATTAGGAATACAAAACATGTTTAGAAAACCTTGTATAAGATAAGGCTAACATATGCATATATAAAAATAAAACAATACAGTAAAACAAAAATTTCTCAACCGCAACACGTCCAATTATTAGACCAAAGACATGTATGCATGTGAAGAGAGGCATTTTTCTCTTTAGAATTGGCACAAGTGTGCTTGTTTTATTGCTATTTTTTCTTTGCAGGCTCCCCCCACCTTTCTGTAGGGCACGGCCCAGATTCTTAGTCGACCATATCTAATACTTCTCTCAACTACACTTGGACCTTATCCGGGTTTTGCCCAATCTCTATTCATGTGGGGGAATGTGTAGTTAGGAGGGGATGAGGGCATGTGGAGAGGGGAAGGCATGGACATATCTGGTAACAAAGGTATTAAGACAGGCCCTTATTCGTGGTTGGCATATTAGCAACTTCTCTGAATATTTTTTATTGTATTTTGATTTTTGTGGTTTACTTTGACGTGGTTCAGACTTGAAGAGCATCCTTTTGTAATACATAGTATGTCATTGTAAATAATCACCAATACCCATTTAGGCAGAGTTTAAAAAAAAACATATCTTAATGATGCAGTCTCTAATATAATAAGTGAAGATTTTGATACTGCCATATGAAACACCACGAATTGTAAAACAAGTCACCACTTCATTAACATTCATATTTTGTTGCTAGTGGTAAAGATTAGTTTTATATAGAACATGTACTATAATTTACAGTTTTGTTAGTTGGTCATCATATTACTGATGCTCAGTGAATGCTTCATTGCTGGAAAACTAAATGCATAGAAATTATGGCAGGTTTTTTAATTGTTTTCTATGTTACGTGCCATTTTGTCCTTCAGATTCTCAATGCGGCAGCTGGAATCCTAGTTTGTGGACATGTTAATAGAATTGAAGAAGGTGTTGCCTTAGCAAGAGAAATACAACAGTCCGGGAAAACATTAAATGTTCTTGATTCTTGGGTTCATCTATCACAGGTATGGCAAATTTTAGGCAATTTTTTAACAATGGCTGAATTTATGGAACAACTTACTATGGAAAGCATAGCAATACATCATAATTACTTCTTGATACTAATGTTATTTATGGGTTTTTTAAAAACATTTTTTTTTTAGTGACTGCCAAATTCAGCAATATGATTGCAGTCATTTATCCTATTTCAATGCTTTATCATGTTTATTAGGAATTTGAACTTGTGGCTCTACTTGGAAAGCCTTGATGCTTTACCACTGAGCTCATCTCATTTGACAAAACATTTATGTGAGTTTAAAGCAATGCGATATATCACATTCAAAAGTTAATGTAAACGTTGGCTAATATATTAAGAAAACAAATGTTCAGCGGCCAGTGCAGTCTTTGTAGTGAGGACAGGATGCTAATTAACAAGAATAAAAAAGTAACCAAGAATAGGTGTCAAGGTATGCAAGCTTTAATAGAATTAAAAATGCACGGACCATGCTGAGGATTGCCAGTCCAATAACAATCAGAATATCTGAAAGGTAAAAGAAGTCCTCCTTTCTCTGTGTTTGTGCCAACATCACGATCTAGCTTTAATGTGTTTGATATGTCACAGTAGCCATTAAATACTTCCTCTTTCCATTGAAGGAAGTCAAAGCCAATAGAGGCACATTGGTAATTTTGTGGTGTCATAAAAGTATTGTTGTTTTCTCAAGCTGTTAAAGTTTTCCTAGTTCTCTTTTTGGTTAAGGATGGCTACCATGATTAAGTAAATATTCACAGGATAAAAATTTATAAAATAACACGTTATTTTACTTTTAATAAATTTGATTAGGATGCATAGCTCAGAAGCATAAGGTAAATTTCCTACGGTTCCCCTACTAAAGTCCTTTAATGCAAGTCTTCCGTCCTAGCACTACTATTTGGAATGTTATCATGTTAAGTATGTTGCTGACAGATTAAGTTGTAAGGATAGGATTTTGATGTTCTAGAATCCATTATTATTTAACCTGGTTAATGAATACTGAGTTAATTTGTTATTTTGTTGAGAAGTACAAGTAGTCTGGTTACATATCAGTAGTCATGTACATTTTAACGCTTCTTACTATTTACTTCTGTGGATTTGTATTTCAACAGAAATTGAAAGCAGACGGTGTCTGACCCTTGAGGAATATTAATATCTCGGATACCAAGAAGTTTTAATGGAAGATTATATGCTGGCAAATTGCTTTAGAGGAATGAAGGAACCAGTCTTTCAAGCTTTTGCTTAGAGAATACAATTTTTTTGTTCAAGTATGTGAGCTATTCAAGTGGCATCTATCGAGATCATATAGATTTGATGCTTCATTCCCTTTTCATGAATGCATACATAAGAATATTTTTATTTCTAAATAGCATAAAATCCATCTATTGTTGATGGCTAAGCCATAGATTGGCCGTGATAGTTATGTTTTATCCAGGAGCACACTGTCACAAAAACAAACACTGTACAATTCGAAAACATCAAAACATAAGTGCATTTTTTTTTTTTTTTTTTTCTGTTTCGCTTTGGAATCTATGCTAGCCTGCAAGAAAGGATACCTGAACTTTTTCAAACAAGCATAATCACTAGCAATACCATTCTCATTTCTGAGAATCTAAGGGATACAAGCAAATCACAATTTTTTAAATGGGATTTTGAACTTCCTTAAAAGTGAATGCTTATTTCTCGTACCTTATTCATTTTCTTTTTTAAAGAATAAAGTAAAACAAGTTTTCTTTAAAATCCATGTTAGCACTTAAGGAATTCATAGAACAAAATCATATAAGAGACATGTTAGGAGAGAATGAGCTTCATCTTCAATTTCATTTGAGTTATACAGATGTACATATTCTTTTTTCTCAAGGTGTTTTTGGGAGTGGCTATCTACTGGTTTCGATATTGTAGTCATTGCTGTTATTTATATATAAGCCATCATCAATATGACTAACAATAACTATCACTGAATAATACAATAAAAAAATTCATTCATGGTTCTAATGTATAATAACCATTATACATACAAATTACATTAGAGAAAGTAAAGAAAATTAACCTTGGAAATAAAATTATATAAAGTTGTAGTAAAAATATGTGGACCTACTCCAAGATGTGTAGCTTTCCTGTCATTTATAAAATTGACATTAAAATTATAATTTGCAATAACCAACATATACCCACTCTTGTGTAGCCCTAACCGTAATTTATATGATAGATATTAAAATTGTATTAAGTCCTCAATCAAGTAAATTTTTGAAATTCAAATAATGTGCCATGCTTATTTTATGGTGATCTTGTTCCATGGGATTTTAATATTTTGATTAGTATAAAACTTAATTAAAAATTGTTTCCTAGGTCTTATAATGACACTTGAACAACATAATAATTTTTTAAAATTATGTGAAAATTTTATAAAATGATTTGATTTTGGTGCAAACTATGCGTGCATGCCATGGCAACTACTAATAATATTAAATGTTGCTATTTACATATATGCTACCCTTCACGGTTGTGTATATTAATTGAAATAGTTAGATTGACATGGATTACAAGCATGTAGTTTGTCTATTTGAATTAAAATTATATGATTCAACAATTTGAACTAAAATAATTGAAAGTTTAGATATATTATATTTTGTTGGGTTTTTTTACTACATGGAATGTTTTCATATTTAAGTTATCATCATGATGGAATGATGACTATTTCCAAAGGTATGAATTTTCATTCATGTATTTTATTAATAATCACGAGACAAAGATCTACAAGACATGTAAGCACCTCAAAGTATTTGTTATTAGGAAGAATATTGTTTAAATCTACTCCTTTGGGCTTTTATCTTTCTAAAGTCTTTTCTCACTTATAATTTAAAATCATTGTTTTCAAAAGTTTGTGATTAAATTCAGCATGTGTGATGATTTTATTCCAACATTTTGGTTACACGTCAATCAAAAGAAATAAAAAAATAAAAAATAAGGTATAAAATCCTTTTCTTCATTTTGACTTTTGTAAACTCCACTTTTTCTCTTGGCATGCTACTTGTGCTCTATCATCCCTTTTTTTGGTGTGCTTCCATTAAGACATCTTAGAGTGCAATTGCCTCTCTCAATTGTACATTTGCGTTGGTCTAATGATGAAGAACTTGTACTCTTAAAAAAGGGGTCACAAGTTTGAACTCTGTAGAGGGCATCCTTGAGGAGCATAGTGAGGCTCTCATGTAATATCTAAACAACTTACATACTATTAAAACAAGTTACTTTATATATTATATCAAGGTGACATAAGTTGACAACTATATTCTAAATACTATTCTTATATTTATAAACATGTGTGAATAATGTACATTGTAAATCATATTAATTAGATGGTGTTGTAAGTTTAACAACTATATTATATATTCTTTAATATTACATCATTCTCAAATTTATAAACACGCGTGAATAATATATATTTTATTCAATTTGTAAAGTGTAATTACACTAGTGTATATTTAAGTTTAGATATACATTTAGATTAAATATTATTACGCTTTAATTTATTAACTTTTATTGTTGGAGGGTATTGTAAATAAATTTATTAAATGATGTGAATCATCAACAATGTTGATCGATTTGTAATCGTCAAAATGTTTTTGCATTTATTATCATTAATAATTAATAAAAATATAAAAAATTTATATAATTCAAACTGTCACCAACACACTCAAATTTAAATTTGAAGCCGACACCTTCAAAATGTAAACGAAACATTTTAATAAAAAAATATTGTGTAGTATAAAATACATCTTTTTTCTAATGATAAGCATCTTATTTTTTATTTTATTTATTTTTAAATATTTGTTTATTTAAGGAAGAAGATTTAAAAAAGATTTTGTTTAGATATTTAATTTTGGTACAAGTTAACTTTTTGTTGCCTCATTGTCATGCTTTTCCACCCCTGGTTTATTTGTGTACATTCGGCTCTTTTTTGAGAAACTTTCCCTTCATGATGGACCCTTCAAAACCTTTTATCTTTATAATTTCTTCATAAACACTTCAAGTTTATCAGTTGCCTATATCAGGTTCCATTCACACATCTTTAGTTCAACTTGATCTCTGTTACTGGGTTTTTTTTTCTGCCATGACCAAAACTAGTCGTATGATTAAGGTTACCTTTCCATAATTGCCCATACAATTCGTCACTTAAGTTTTGTAGGTATTTTTCGTGCCTTGATTGTTAATTCTCAGTATTTTCCATAGTCAATTTATATGCGAATGTGTCTAAATTTGAATTCAAATGAACATGTGTATACATATGTACCCTAATTCATATAGATGAATTTGAGATCTAACAAAAATTACACCAATTATATCTTCCACACGCTTGTCAAGGAACATGCACATTGATCCTTTTTTTTCACTTATCATTTGTTGAAGTCTTGTTCCTACACACTTGTACCAAAATACGGTTTACATTGTGAAACATATAGTTGCATTTGATTACCTAGGGACAGGTGGTGAAGTCCTTTCTCTCATTTGGGATGAGAACACTCACAAGCGTTAGAACTACATTGAGCGTTAATTCGGAGCCTATGGGATATGTAATTGCAATATTCAAAGAGGCCCAAACAACCTAAAATTGCACATTTTCTATAGTCTTGGTGTTTTGTGTTGAATTGGGGTTACATATAGGAGAAGCTATTCTGACATTTGCAAGGGTCATAAGATCATTCTAAGCAAGGTTTTTGTGTGTTAGTTACCGGTGAATAATTCTAGAGAGTTTTAAACTTGTTGGACTTATAGAGTTGCAATCATAATGGGATTTCACAATTGACACCAATTTCCAAAATCGGTCATATGATTCGAGTATTTTTGTCATTGATTGTGTCCAATTATAGTCGTTTGCATAGAACATAATTTGACTTTTCGATATCGGTATGCACAGTTCAAGAACTTTCCATTCTACATTTTCAGGGACTGTTAGAACCCAAATGTGTTCGTTGCAGTTATCAATCTTTATCTTTCTCTTTCATTTCATTTTTATTGATCATTTACAGTTCATGGTACTTATCATTTCCCTCTTGATCCCGTGTGGTTATGAATTGTTTTTTATTGCTGTATTTAGCTTGATTTATCTTGTGCCATAGTTTTACTTAATTGTCATAGTGTGAACACTTGTGCACCATTTTTTTAAAATATTTTGGTGAACCCAACCATTTTCGAACCTATCAACCTTAGGGTTTCATGATCTCTTTTTCTATAGGGCTTGCTATTGTGGTTGTTTTAGATATAATTTCTTTTATAGGATGGTGCTTTATAATGATATTACTAGCTCTAGCTTATTGTGCATATCTTTCAAATTGTAGTATACATGTCATGGCTTGCTCTTTGGATGTTACAAATACTTTATGAATGCAATGTTTTTTGTTGTTCATGCTGCTATAGATGATGGTAATGATGAAATATATTTTTATTATGATGGTGAGGATGATATTAAATTAAAACAATTAAATTTCAACTATATCAAACCAAATATAAATGCAAATGATATGAATGTCTTAGGTGTTGATTGTCTTTCTTTGATTCTCATGGGTATGGGATGCTAATTTTTTTTTATCTATAAATTAGTTACTAAGGAAAGATGTGTTAATTTTAAATAAAGTAGTCTAGAGCAATTTGGTTTAATTTTAAATAAAGTAGTCTAGAACAATTTGGTTTTAAACCTCAATGTGTGCAATAGAATGTTGATTCTTGTGTTAAATGAAACTGTCTAAAATGCTTGTGTTTCTACTCTTTTTTTGAATGCAAATGATGAAACTAATAATACTCCCACTCTTCCTTCAATACAAATGTTGAAAGTGATTGTGTCTCATTTTTCTTTGAATGCAAATGCTGAAAATGAGTATTTGAATGCAAATGTGTCTCTTCACACTCCTTCCTTGAATGCCCATATTGATAATGATGTATCTCAAGATGAAAATACGAAGGCAATGAATGAACATCATAGTCATGATTTTATTTGAAATATTCAAATGAATGTTATGGATGATCCTTCTCACATGGCTAAATTTATTGAAATAATGAAAGAAGTATCTAGCAAAAATCTGTCATGTGTGTTAAATGATGTTATTATTCTTTTTAACGATTGTCCTTCTCCTTATAGTTCTACTGTTCATATTTTTGAAACCAATAACACGATTAGACCCTTGAATGAACCCCTTCATAGTTTGGTTTTTCCAACCCATGAGATTGTTACTATGATGCATGCAATAAGGGAGCTACAAAGACAAGTACAACTTTTATCTTTAGAATATGTTGCATCTAATTCTTGGGTTGATTCTAATGCTATATATGGCCTAACTATAGTACACAAGATTCTTGATTCTCCTCTCTTACATGGTTTTACAATTCTCAAGTTTTTCTTATTCGATGGGTATTCTTATTTACATCTTAAATACTTTTGTCCTTCTCTAAGGAAATATTGTGTTAATGATAGGATATTGCTTAAGACATTTCTCATAAGTTTAATGGTCCATGCTTTAGATTGGTTTCATACTCTACTTAATGGTTCTCTACATATCTTTTTAAAATTGTAAGGGGATTTATTATCACACTTAATTAATAATAAGGGATTGCATGTCACATTTGAGCGTATTCCAAGCTTTCATCAAGGTTAATATGAGCCTATTAATGATTACATTGTCAAATTCAAGGGTAACAAACATTATTTGATATATCAACCAATATAAATAGAGAAAAATGCATATTTAGTGTAAGTCTTTGACCTCCTCTCAAGGATAAAGTACTTTATGAGGTTTATAAATATTTCAATAGTCTTTGTTATGAGGTCATGACACTTAAGGATAAGTGTTTATAATCACATGTACTTATCTATGAGACTTACACTTCACATTGTGCTTCTGTTCATCATACTATAGATCTAAAAAATATCCATGTGTCAATCAAGAAGAGTCCTTTAACATTGACTAATTATAAGGTGACATCTATGAATAAATTTACACCTTATTCATATAGGTCACGACAATCTCCAAAACTCAGTAATAGTCAATGTGTTCCATTGAACAAGTTACTTGATAAGAACATGATTATGTTACCTTTTATTAAACATTATAATAAAACTCATTTTTCACAAACATATGATGTAAAGTCTTTTTGGTGCTTATCATAGGATAATTGGCCAAACAACAAATACATGCTTTTCCTTGAAACATAAAATCCAAGAACTTATTGATAGTGGTGACATTGAGCTTAACATACCTATGAAACCATAAATTGCAAATGCATCTTCCAATATAAAGTGACATATACAACTACTTGTTTCATCTTCTAAATTAGATCAATATCAACATAAAAACATTCCAATCCCAGTTTCCATTGAGACTACATTTACTCATTCTGTCCATGTAGAACATTTGGTAACTATTGTTTAAAAAAAATGAAAACAAATATATAAAATCATGATAAATGATCAAACAACCATTAACATTTGCTCTATCAATTTCCTCAAGACACTTGGATACAATTCAAGCAATTTAACTCGAGTATTAATATATTTACCTAAATATATAGCCAAGACATTGGGTCATATCACATCACTTGTTACAATATACATTTCCTATATTATTTCTTGTGATGCCTACTATGACGCCATACAATGCTATACTTGGTACATAGTGGTTACAAGAGATAAAAGAAACAATTAGATAGTACAAGTGAGAATATTACATTCTAATATAAAAATAACACATTTAAAATCCAAAGAGATGGAACACTTGTAAAGCAATATTTAAAGCATCCTAAAGCAGATCTTGTTACATCTCAAACAATATTCATATGGCTACCTATGAAAAAATTGCATCAAGATCAAATTTAAACATAAAATAAAAAATCACCTATTAGTATATCTCCAAGGAAAACTAATTTCAAGTATTCATATTCATGGGCCTCAAAGACATTAATTAAGAACACGATGATTTGTTGATAACATATCCTAATTTTGTTAAGAATGTGTTAAGTATACCTCAAAGTATTATCTAGTTCCATACATGTGGTAACTGATGTAATTTTAATGATTAAAACAACTTAGTTTACGATTTATATTACACATGGTAGGTTTAGAATTTTTTTCCTTTGATATGAGTGATTTGCACGATCATCCCTCACCATAAAATGGGGGTATATATCCATACTATTTTATCACCAGTTACAAATTCTAGTTGTACCAGTTGAACTAATAAGACAAAGTTACACTGTGAGACACCAAGAGTCACCAAATATATACTTCTCTGATCAAGAAATGAAGTTTTTCGCCCCTATTCTATTGAATTCAATTTTCAATTCTAGCTTCATTTTCAATACCAAATTTTCAAAAGTGATAGCATGGTTCACATACCCCTAGGTGTATTTGTTCCTATGATCATTCTCCCAGTTGCACTTATTTCATTTTTTATATCAACATGAATTTACCATGACATTAATTTATTTGCATGCATTTAATTTTACTCACAAGTACAATCGAATTATTGACATTGGAGTATGAGTGAACCAATTCCAAGAATACAAAGTCTTCATTCTTCCATCTCTATAATGTAATGCTCAAGTATGCACATAATTTTGTTTAAATTTTATATACATACATGCATTCATACACATACATCAAAGTGAGGCATTATGTAGACACGTAAGTTTGGTACAAGTCATGTTTTTATCACGTCTTTGTCATGCTTTGCCACACTTGGTTTATTTGTGTACATTTGGCTCTTTTCAAAACACACTCTCTTCCCATTGGATCCTTCATGGGCTTCCATTTTCCACATTTCCTCATGAACAGCTCATATCTATCAGTTGGCTCCATTAAGATCCATTTAGTCATCCTTAATTCAACTTGATCTCTTGAAAGATCCCTGATGGATCTCCTCGGATGATCTGCTGTAATTTTGTTGTTTTTGAATTGATTTTTCCTGTTTGTGAATGTTTTCTTTCCGAAATACACGGAAGTTGCAGAAGGGTTTGATTATTTTTGTGTTTTGATGATTTTTCAGCAAGTAAATAATGAAATACAAGAACATGAACAATTTTGAAATTAAATACCTAATATAACCAAACAAATTCGCTTATAGGCAGAATTCTAGATATTAAACCAAATAGGGAACCAGATACAAATTTTCAATAGTTTTAGGGAGATTACAATCACAAATAGACCCAACCTGAAAAACTGAAGGAGAATTGTACACCAGAAGAAAGCCGCGGCAAGAGTCCAGCCCTTAATGCGCTACACGTGGGAAGGAAGTTGGCTGCCATGTATAGCCGTACAGCTGCAAGGGCTGCCAGGTACAGCCGTACAACTGCAAGATCCTCTCAATCTGAAATAAACCCTCAAATGCCCACTAAACTCTGTCACAATCCCTGCGCCTACCAGAAGGAATACTGATCAATCTCCAGATGCTATTGAGCAAATCAACAACCACTGAAATGGGGGCTACGTCCCAAATAGGCAAGCATTGGGGTTTGGCGTCCCAAATACTGAAAGCTCTTCCAGAGCTAAAGCGCAAATTCCAAAGTTAAAATGTCGAGAATGAATTAGAATTTTGTTTTAACATCCTTATAACCCCTTCACAATTAGCTCGAACCCTAAAAACAATCCCATGTGGCGTTGAGTTATAAAATGTTATATTTCTCTTTTTTAAGTGGTCAAGTACATAGAAATTGACCCTTTTTTCAAATAAAGAGAGATCCGTCCATCGAAAGGATCTGAGTCAAGAGAGAAATATTTAGAAAAGTCCAAAACCTTTCCAATGAGCTATTACACCATGGGATACATATCCAGATGAGGCCAAAAACCCCTTATTACTCCAAAATGGCTATAAACTTAGCCTTATTTAATTAAAAGACGCTAACTTAGGAAATATTAAAAATATACCCCAAATAGCGATAAAATGTACCAATGACACCACAAACCAAAAAGTCACCCTGCCACCTGTCTGTGACTGAAGTCAGAAATCAAGGATTCACTGGCAGTCTCATCCCTAAAATCTAGGGATGCTCCTAGAAACTAGGAAACAAACCCTAATCCTCTGAAACTGAACTCAAGGAATAATCTCATGGAGACCCACCCCTGGGTATGATCATACCCTCCTAAAAACTAGGGGTAACCCCCATAAATTTAGGAACTGCCTCCTAAAAAATAGGAATGTCTCCAAACTGATCAACGACGGCTAGGACACCAAGTCCCCAACACTGTATAGCCATACTGGGTCTCTATCCAACAATGTCAACCTACAAGACCCCATAATAAGCTGACTCACATGTCTCTGCTAGACCGAGCTAAAGAGGGGACATGACATCTCTATTATTGGGTATTTTCTACCATGACCGGATTTGGTCATATGATTATGGTCACCTAATATAATCGATTGTATGATTTTTGGCACGTACCTTTGTGGTCCTTTGCACCATATGCTGATTTTGTGTGCCTTAGTTGTTGGTTCCCACTGTTTTCCATGGTTGGCCTACACACAAATGTTTCAAATTTGAATTAAAAAGAGCCTATATATACACATGCACCCTAAGCCATTTGGATGAATCCGAGGAGATCTACTAACCATGAATTACATCGATCATATCTTATTAACACTTATCAAGGAGCCAACAAATTGATCCTATTTCGACCCTTATCATTTATTAAAGTCTCATGCATGCACACTTGTAACAAAAGAATGTTACATTACAGAGCATATAGTTGAATTTGATTATCTAGGGAGAGGAGGCAAGTCATTTCTCTCATTAGGATTAAGAACACTCAAAATCACTAGAATTAGATTGAGCTCTAATTCTAAGTGTGAAAGATATGTATCTTCAACCCTGAAAGGGGATCAAGCCAACTAACCTTGCATATTTTATATAGCCTTGGTTTTTCGTAGCGAGCTAGGATGACATCAAAGGAGAAGCTATTAAGACATTTGAAAGTATCATTAGATCATTCAAAGTAAAGTTTTTGTGTGTAAGATGCTAGTAAATAATTCCATAAAGTTTTAGACTTGTCGGAGTTAGTTAAAGAGTCTCAATTGTAGTAAGATTCCATAATTAGGAGCAACTGCCATAATTGGTCTTACGATTCTGGATTTTTTATTATCAATGATAGCCAATTATGGTCATCTACATAGAACACAATATGACTTCTAGATATCAGTTTGCACAACCTTCCTCTATGCATTTCTAGGCACTGTTAAAACCTAGGTTTGTTCATTTTAGTTACTTATATTTCTCCTTCTCTTTCATTTCATTACTATTGATCATTTATAGTTAATGGTACTTATTATCCCCCCTTGGCTCTAGGTAGATCTAAATTTTTGTTTACTACTTTATTTACCTTGATTTACTTTGTGCCATAGTTTTACCTAATTGAAATAGTGTTTTGAACACTTGTGTGCCTTTTTAAAAAACAACTTGTTAGGCACAAAGTTTTAATATTTTATAGTTCGTCTAACTTCATTGGCTTCAACATAGAGCGATAATTATGTTTCAACAGTCACTATAAAAGGAAGTAAGGAATGTTAACTAAACAGTTTCAACTATGCCTCTTCAACTTCCACTTGCTTTCTTGATCATTTTATCTCTTTTTACTATGAAAATGCAGCAAAAAAAAATATATATATTATTGAATTTTTTTATGATTTAATTGGTTCTTCTTCTAATTTACATCTTTGAGCTCTCAAGTTAGCCACAAAATTTACAAGACTCATAAATTACTTCCTTGAATATGTGTGCTTGGAGAACAATGTTAACCTTAATAACAAAAAAATATTTCCTATGATCTACTTCAATTTTCATACACTAGAGGTTCTTTCAAACCTTACCAATCAATTTAGAAGGTCTAAAAATTTATAAAACAAATATCGATTTAGCTTATTAAATTTTTAGAGATTTTTATTTATCTTTTATATCATTTCAAAATTATTTCCCTAATGAATTTTTTAAAAATATTTTTATTAATAATCATAAAAAAAACCCGCTTAGCACATAACCAATATATATATATATATATATTAGATTGAATAAAATATATATATTTTTGATAAACCAATAACTAATGTAATCCACCACATATGGTTATTATTTTTATTAAGAAAAAAAAATAAAGTGTCAAAATTATGGTTTAGTTAATGTCAAGCCTGGAAATGATAGTGCCCACCACCAATGGCTGCTATAGTTTGCTTAAGAAAGGATGATGAGTGCCAAAGTTATGGTTTGGTTAATGTAAAGCCCGGAAATGATAGTGCCAATCTGTCATAATATGGCTATCAGGCTATACTTTAAAAAAATGAATATTTACTGCATAATGTTGCTAATTGAAGTGTTATCAATGACTAAGTAATGGTCTGTCAAAAATGTCTGGAAAGTCATTTTAAAAAGTGAATTTTTGTTGCATAAAGCTTTTTTTTTAAAAGGGTAATTTATTTTCCATTGTGTTATCCTCAATTTTCTTTACATATTCACAAATTTTCAATAGAATTTGATTTCATCTTAATGTGCAAATAACACTTCAAAACGATGTAGCAACATTTTCTGGAAAACCGTGAAAATGGCCAAGTGACAGTCAGTCAAAATATGGTTGATAGACAATTTTCAAGAGAGAAAATATGATGCTAAATATGCAAATGAAGTAATTTTTTTCATCTGTTCTCACAATCCTTTATATTTATAGAAAATTTCAATGGAATTCGTTCATTGTACAAATCACGCCTCAAAACAACGCATCAACATTTTTAAAAAGAGAACAATGAAAGTGGGTAATTACTGGGCTATCAAAATATGTTTCTTAAAGGTGCGAATGGATTTAATTTTGTTCTCACATTTCTTTACATCTTTTTAAAAAAAAAGAAAAACATTCAATGGAATATGAGTTCATTTCATTAAGCTAATTGCAATCAAAACATAACATTTTCTGAAAGACATTGAAAATGATGTATTGGATTATCAAAATTCTTTCTCAAAAAATGCATCGATAGTCATTTTTAGAAAATATGTGAGATTTAAGATAAGTTTAGAGATAGGTTTTAAGATTTATATAACTAAGCTTTAACATAGTTTTCATGGTATTTTGTTGAGCCATCTTCACTACAAGATGGTCCTTTTTGTTTGAAGTAGATAAAACCATGAAATCTAAATAGAGATCATGAAAATAAAATGAGAATCTAAGAACTATTTACACACGAGAACACTAAAATATTAAAAAACAAGTGCTTAACAAGGCCATTTAAAAAATATTCCCACCTCAAGAAACAAAGACAAGAAAACAAGATGCCATGCATGAAAAATAAATAAATTTAACACACTTACAAAAGTATTTGTAATTAAAATGTTCCATTTAAAGTTTGAAATAGGTGAGTTCTAATTTGTAAAAGTTGAGTGTGTTAGTGATAACACTCTGAATAATATGATTTTACATTTTTTATTATTATTTTAATTTTCTAAATAAAAAATAAATATTAAAACGTGATAATGATAAGAAATTGATCAAAATTGTTAACGATTAATTTTACTTAAAAAATCAATGTTAATAAAATAAATATTAATATTACTTAATTTAAATGTAATTTAAGTGGTGTGATTTTCATGCTTACACGGAAATGAATTATTGTCAATCTATCTATTTTGTAAGTCAAAAGGTATCATTAGTCAAGTGAAATTACATTATAATCGAGTGCAAAGTAAATCCTAGTGTTACATTCTGATTCTTCACTGAGCAAACTATTTGATTATTCGCAGATATTTATAGTTGACAAATTTGGATTTGGTTATTTTTTATTAAGCTTTGAGATATATGTTGTTAAATTACATATTGCATTGTTGTGAGTTAACTGTAGTGTATGTGCTTACATTACGAATATTTTAATGTGTTACTTTAGTTATATTTTATGATGTATGTATATCATGTTGATATGGTCTAACTACATGCGTGTTGTGAGGTTGATGCAAGAAAACTCATCTCTCAAAGTGTGATGGAGGGAGAGTATCATCGGAGACGGTGACAGATGGAAATGTTGGAATAAGATAGAGAAACCAATTAAAACGTTGTACACACTATAGTAATTAGCATATGTTAGAATGCATAATGAAATGGGTAACATAATGTGTTTATTACTACATACTTTAGATAGTTGTTTGTCATGATTTGCTAAGTATAGATTAAATAGTTTATAAAACTCATTTTGCGTAATTAACATGTGTAATCATTAAATTACTATGACATTAGAAAATATTAATTAATTTAAGAAAATTACAAATTTTGATAATTAATGTTAAAATGTATAAAATTTAGAAATTGCAATTTGAAGAAAAAAAAATAAATTAAAGAGAAAGGGCTAAATTTAAGAAAAACTAAAGAAAAAAACACATTAAACAATTTAAAAAAGAAAAAGAAAAACCAAGGAAAAAATATACTTATAGCGAAAGCTACGCCCTATTAATCTTAATGGAGATTATAAAAAGAAGATCATAAGTATTTTGAAAAGGGAGTGCAATGCTAATAAAAAGGTAACACGGAAGAAAAGGGAGTAGAAGAAGGTAAAATTAGAGCAAGAGGGAACGTAGAAGGCAACAACATCTATTAAAAACTAGAGAGGTTGGTGATGTTATTAAATTTTAAATTTTTACAAATATTTAGTGTGCAAATTTTTAGTGATATATGCGAATTGTCAGATCATATACATGTGAAGCTCTCAGTCCAAACCTTGTAGGGCTTAAGTATAGAAAAATATAATTATATAGTTTTAGAAATCAATCTAATGCATGTTTCATCCTTCTATAAATAATACGAGTATCTTTGACACTTAGAGTTCAATAATCTCTATGTCCAACCAAATCTGACATCTGCACATAACAAACCAAAATTTATTTGATGGTTTGTGCAGGAGATCAAATTAAAATGCAACGATCCATTTAAATATCAACGACTTAAAAATTGGCAGCAATGACCTGTATAAAACCATGGTGGCTTGACCCTGTTGTGTGGCAATTATATGTTAAATGCAGTGATTAAAATAGTATAAATGCATTGATAGTACAAATATAGGGATTTAGAAAGTGTATATATATATATATATATATATATATATATATATATATATATATATAAAATGATTTTGTTATTTCACTTGGTTGGGTAAAATATAATTGCAACAATTTATTATTAAAATAGCAATGCACTTAGTAAAACATCAATTCACCCTTGCATAAAAGCAAAGCAATAGCGATTTATATGAATCTTAGGTAGTAATCAATAATCGTTGGATCAATAATCTATTGAATATGAATCCTGATTTAAAGATATATTATCTAGATTGATGGATCACTATGATGGATCACTATTGAAAATGCTATCAGTGGTGTATGATAAATAAATAATAGCGATTCATACTAGCCTTGCATACCAACATGATAATATACTCTTTTGAATATGTCAACAATAGCGATTTATGTGGATTATTTATAGTCTCTATGTAGTAATATAATAACAGACTATATTGTTATAATCAAAGCTATTATAATAAAAAGCCTTATCACTAAATAAACTTAGTAAATGTTAGCTAAATAAAATAATTTGCTTTCGGTTCAAAAATTATTTAAGAATGCCATACAAAAAGTATATGACGTCAAATTAGTAAATTATAGGTCTTAACCGTGTATATAATATGTACTTTTTTATAAAGAGGTATATATGGTTTAGATAATGTACAATATACATGAATAGGATGTCCTCCTTGTAATGATGGAAGAATATAGGCAAAAAATAGTTGTTCAAAAGGGAAACAATGAATGTTTCTTAATCTATATGCATGTCCTTTCTAACAATGAATCCTTCATGTGAAATAAAGTGGGTTAAATTTAAGGCTTATGGAAGTAAGGAAAACCCCTTATATAACTTGATGCCCTTTTCTCAGTCAAATATTTGTTAAAGGCACACTAGATTACTTTTTAGAGAAATGAGGAATATGGTTAGTTGGATTAAATGATAATCATGTATTTAAACATACGCTTTATGTAGTGCATGTTATGCAAAGTGCATGATATGAGAATATAGATATTTTTATCCATATAAAGCTTATATACACTGGGATGCATGATTGTAAGTATAGATTCAGATTAGTATATTATCATAACTTTGGTGATTCATATATTTATATATTGTAGAATATTTTGAGTATCATTTCAGAGCAATTTGCATACTGTTGAATACTTATATGTGAATCTTGATATGAAAGACTAAGTAATTTTGAGAATTTGTGTACGATTTATATATGCTTTGTTTATATCAAGATAAAAATCTATTTAGTTAGGGATAAAACTATGATTTTTTTTTACAATGTTGAATCCCTTATAAATCGTAAAAATGTTTATGAACATGAGAGTTTTATGGATTGTTGAAATCATATGAAGTTCTTGATTAAAAAATATGAATGAACTTTGATATAGTATTTTCATATCGTTTGAGTACTTTGATATATAACAAATATACCTATAGCTAGATTAATGGATAAATGAGTCATAAGGTGTCTGAGGGATTGAAACTCTAACCATATAAAGACAATCTCATAGGAATGTAATTATGTTATTTAAATGAAAGGTTATGGTATAACTTAGTTATCTGACTCTTTGAAAATAACTTATTTGAATTGTTGAATATATTTACTTACAATAATGAAGACTTAGGTGTAATACATATTATGAATATATTTAATCAAGTGTTTAGACATATATAACATATAATAGTGCATCGTGATGTGCATCTATAAGTTATGTTTCTTTTGAATGTTAGTATGCAATTTAAACATATGGTATATCGGATGGTATAACCTGTACTTAATTATTATGTATGATTATGAGTTTGATTCTTCATGACTGATTAGGGTGCTCAAACACAATGACATATGATATTATGAGATGTCATAAAGGGTTTTAATTTAAAATTTACAGTCTAATGTATGTTATACCCAGGTGGCATAAACTGTAATTATAATGTCTAGACTCACATATACATTTAATATATTAAATATATGTGTGTTGGTTGTTACTATGAATAAAATGTCTTATGACAATTAGTAAGACTTTATGTATGTGTGCATACAACCCCTGAGAGTGTAATGAATGCCAAGATAGAATATTATATGTTTCATGAAACTGTGACTTATTTTGTTATATCTAGTTGCTCGAATAAAAGCTTATGTTTCCATGTATTTAAGACTATTTTATTATGTCTAATTGTGAAAAATTAGTAGTTATGTCTTAGAACACTAGACTATGATAATTTGAGTTATCATAAGGTGTAGTATGTTTGAAAACTAATTATGCTAATTAAAATCTATAGTTAAATATATATTTTATCCAGAGGATATAAACTGTAGTCATTATTTCTAGTATGGGATAGATAATAATGTAAGATTCATTCATACATTTGATGGAATAAATATATATATATATATATTTATTACTCTTATGCTTAACATGTTATGTGATATGAATGTTAGTAGGATGTACGTTGTATGAATCCCTTGGTTATATTATGTTAACCAATCTCTCATTGTTGATACTGAGTAAAGAGTGAGACAGACTTCACTAGATTGTTAGCATTACGATGGTAGATGAAAGTAATCTGATCAAGTGATGTATATAAATTTTGGCTGATCTATAGATCACTATTATTTATTATTTTTAAATTTTTTGACCAAAGTATGTTTAGTGAGACATTGTCATTTCATAAGTATGATTTACAAGTTTGTACGATATTTTGTAATATAATAGTTTTCTATGACACATTGCATGTTTAGTTTTATAAATCATATAGTATATAGGTACTAGTTTGTTTCTCTAGATTTTCATTCTATCACTATCTACTCATCCGTGAAGGGGGAACCCATTCCCTGATGAGATTAGTTCGAGAGATCATTGGTTCATGTTTGGTGTAGAAAAGTGCTTGGATGATGCTCTCCCTACCCACAATAGTCTTAATTTTGAGATGAAACTTAAATATTGCCACATATACGAGAGAGTCTAGGGAACTCATACTCTAAAGAGACATGTATCTATTTATTTACATTGTATTGTATTTTATTTATTATTAGAAACATTATCATGAAGAGCTGTAATTACCTATTTACTGTGGATTGATGACAGTGATTGTATATTGTACTAGAATTTGTTGGCTATTTATAATTAATTTCTATATTAATATTATGATGTATTTCATATGTTGTTAATGATCAATAATTATTAAATATCACATGTGTATTTACAATTTTCACACTTGAAGTATTTTGTATGATCATCGATTAGATTCTTGTGATGTAATCTATTTAAAGTATATGTTGTCTAGAAAAAAAACTCCCATGTTTCTAGTTAGGCCCCAATAGGGTTATTACAACTAGAAAATCCTTTCATGTTCTTCATGAACCACAATGAATTAAAATATTTGGTGAACATGGTAATGCTTAGTGGGTATATTTTACATTGACTCATTATTTTTGAGAACTACTAATTCAAGGCTATACTAAAACTAAGAGAACAAATGTGTGGTTCAAATCACTTGTTGCTCATCAGAACTTGGGAGGTTAACTAACAAAAAAATTAAATATGATCTGCCAAACACAAATAAATTGCATTAGGAATTAATGGATATTTTCATCTTCTTGGATTTTGGAGTTATATTAGAGACATAACCTATGTATAATAATAAACAAATGGTGGTAAGATTTTCACCCTACCAATTGATCAAAGGCAAGACATACAAGCTTGGGAACAATAAAGTGATACGAAGACGTGATATGTGTTGTCTCCAAAAATGAGTGACATTTTTGGGACAACATATGAACTATTTTGGTTCAACAGGCCAAAATTATCTTTTCCCTTCTAAAAAATTGTTCTGAGCATTCAAATCTCTATTATTCAAGATTTTTTAGATTTCTACGAACTCTACAGGCTTGAATCTACAGAATCTGCAGGCTTGAAACTGGCAGGTTCAACGGGTTCAATGGCCTCATCAAGTAAATTCTCTCAAAGGAGCAAGTTTCTAGCACTTAGGCAATTTCAAGATTGGTTCAACGCCTTGGTTCAACTAAAAATGTTCATCGACAAGCTTCTAAGCAAGGATTGAACCATTGAACCGTTGAACCTTGAACCAAAAAGGTTCAACAGGTTCAACGGGTTCAAAGGTTCAACGTCGTTGACAAGCTTAAAGAGTTAAACGCTTTGTCAAAAGTTCATCAAGTTCAACCGCTTCAAGGTTTAACAGCTTCAAAATACTAAGTGAAAAGAAGAAGGCTTGAATTGTTGAACCGTTGAACCTTGAACCATTTTGGTTCAAAGGTTCAACGGGTTCAACGGTTCAAAGGTTCAACGCGTGATTAGTCCAAGTGGTCAAAAGACTTAGCCAAAACAAAGGATGCCAATAAAGAGATTGAACCATTGAACCAAAGTTGGTTCAATCGGTCAGTTCAATGGGTCGATTCAATGGGTTAGTTCAAGGGACTGCCCCAAAGCCAAAGGAACAAGTGCCCTTGCGGAGGGCAGCGAACATGGGTTCAAAGGATCAAAAAGTGACTAAGGCCGAAAGGGAACATTTCCTTTAGAATTTTTGTCCGAGGAAATTACTAAGTGAAGGAACCGTGAAAATTCCTTTGGGAAGATTTTCCTCAAAAAAATAGATAAGGCAAAGGCAAATTCTTTCAGACAAAAAGTCTAAAAGAATTCCTTCAAACTTTTGTCTGAAGGAAAAGCCCGAAAGGAAAAACTCAAAAGAAAACGGAAGAAGCCAAGGAAGATTTCCTTTGGACATTTTGTTCGAAGGAAAAGAACCGATGAAGGCTGCTCAAAGGAATTAAATCCCGAAGGCCGCCCGAAGGACCCTGAAGTGTATGTGCCCTTGCGGGGGGCTCTCAGCACCAACAAAAATGACCTTTCTAAAAGCCCGAAGGGACACCTTCCCTTCGGGGTGTTCTAAAGGCTTGATAAAGACGAAGGGAAAGCTTCAAAATGACTTAGACTAAAAGGAGGCTTCAAAGAACAAGGATTGAACCATTGAACCTTGAACCAAATGGTTCAACGGGTTCATGGGCTTAAAGGTTCAACATTTCAAGGCTTCAAGAGACTTAGAAAAATAAAAGAAGTAATGATCAAACCAAAGCTGAGAATGAACCAATGAACCAATTGAACCTTGAACAGAAAGAGTTCAAAGTTCAATGGTTCACAGGTTCAAGTGGTTTAAAGACAGCGCCAAGCAAAGGAAGAACATGGATGATTCCAAAGACCAGTTCAAAGGATGGTTCAACCAGACAAAGCAAAGAAACAAATGAACAAAGGTAGCGATTAAACCATGAAGCTGAGAAAGATCACCTGAACCATTGAACCATTAAACCAATGAACTTTAGCAGGTTCAAAGGTTCATGGTTCAACATGGTTCAAACAACCAACAACCATTGACGGCCTCGTGGACGTCAAAATTAAGGTAATGGAATATCTGTTAGTTTTTGAATATGGCACGAAACTTAAAGAGTAAACAAAACAACCAGCTAAAAAGAGAACCCAAAAGCTCAAATTGCTATAGGGAAGAGTAGAACAATATAAAAGATCAAAAATATCTATAAGGGAGTTATTTTTAGTAGGTGAAACAGTTCACCAAGTAGTCATCTAAGCATGCCAAATCAAGGACGCGGCTTGTTTTTCTTCCATGAAGTAAGGCAAAGTGAACAACTTTGCAAACATTAGAAAAAGAACCAGACAACCCCTGATAGGGAGGAGACATATGAAATGAATAGACACGCCATAATTAAGGCCAATACACTGTTCCAAGCATGGTCCCTCAACAAAATTGAAGGCATTGACCGTAGCATGGGCCATTTCATGGAAAGAAGTGCCAAGCCTTTCTTGGCTGCTATACATTGTAATCTCTTGAAAAAATGACGGAGAGACTTTTCAATTATAGAAGTGAAACTCTGTCCAAATTGAAAGGTGAATACTGAGACTTTGAGCTTAGATTATTGTTCATATTATTTTATCTGAATGAGAAAGCAAGTTACTTGTAGACTTTGTGCTGTTATAGCTTGTGCCATTCTAGGAGATTGTTCTTATGTCTGTCTTCTAGATGCATTCTTTTTTATTTAATTTAACAAGCAGAACTAGTGGAAGTAATTAGGAAGGTGTCCTGAAACCAATTGTGGAAAGACTTTGTGGTCTCACAGTTGTCTTCAGTGTGTGTTTTTAGATTCTTTCTGTGTAAAGGGTCTTGGGATGACTTTGTGCCCCCATTACCCTTCGTATTTCACTCTTGGGCAGTCGAGGTGGAGACTTTGTGCTAGATCTCAATTTGCTGGTTACTATACCCTTTGTTACCAGATACTTGTCACTACCTAAAAGAACTGCTGTTGTTTCTTGTAAGATCACTTCTGAAAGAAGAGAAGTGTTTTTAGTGTCTTCACCAAGATTTATCATTTGCTTGTGAACATCATCTCTGAAAAAAGAGAGATGGATGGTATAATCCTATCCCTGAGTGTTATTTTTTGCTTATATTTATAATATATAGCTCCTCATATTTAACAAGGAACCTCCCCTTAATGAGAGGAGAGATTTGTCCTCTTTTGATGTGATAAACCTGCACACTTGGCTGACCAATCTCCTTTGTTGTGGTTAATAAGACCTATTTTACTCATCAGTTAGCTGATTGATAAAATATTCACTCAATAGTTTTTTGGCGACTCCGTTGGGGAAGAACACACAGTTTGAAGCCTCAAGCTTCAAACTAAAATAGGACCAATTCTTTTCCATTTTTGTTCTACAATCTGGCAACTCCATGTTATACCGGAAGCCAGAGAGTTCTAGGTGTTGTTGACCCTATCTTTGAGTTGGTGTAGCAAAGAAATTTTGATTTGTTTCCTCCACAACTTCAAGTTCAACGATCTAGGCATGTTCTTCCTATCTGTACCAGATCACCAACACAAGGTAGATCTTCCTTTTCTATTGTTATCAAAACTTTATCCATACATACTCCACCCAAATTTGTTATCCCCCTTTTCCATAATAAAATCATGGTGGCACAAGGCCCCTGGGGTAACTCTTTTGGTCTGTTCAATCTTACTCCACCTCTACATGAGCTTTCATGTAGTTCAAGGAAGAATTTCTCCAAATTCTCTGGTGACGGGAGAGTTCATCCTGATGAACACATTGCAGCCTTCATCATAGCCTGTGGCGTGATAGGTGTGGAGTATGAAGACATAACAGTCAGGCTATTTATGGAGACACTACAAGGAGCTGCTGCAGACTAGTTCTACCATCTGCAAGCTTGGTCAGTGACTGATTGGGACAATCTTAAAGATAAATTTGAAGCCAGGTTCAAGCCTGTAGAAGATGCACATGCCTTGCTAGCCCAACTCACACAGATGAAGAAGGAACCTCATGAGCCTATGAGGGATTTCATAGCCAAGTTTGACAAGCTGAGGAACAAAATTCTTGCAATTGCTCAGCCAACACCTAAAAACCTCAAATGCTTCTTCATCAACTCACGACTTCCTGAAGTGAGTTTTTTACTGAGACGTACTGGCCACATAGACCTTGCTGCTACTCAAGATTTGGATACTAAGGTAGAAGATGACCTTATCTTAGCAAGAATGATAAAGAGAGATCCTAACAGAGGTAAATCCTCTTCATCTTCTGAATACTCACCTACAGCCACCACTGATCCAATGGTGCAGAAATTGGCAAATGAATTTATAGCTCTTAGAAAGCAAATGGTACAAGAAATGTCATCTTCTCCTTCATACATATATGCAACAAGGAGGACATTCCATAATCAGTCATACCAAGGCAATGCTGCCAGGAATCAAGGGCAAGCAAATCATCTCCCTCCCCCTTAGAGGAATAACCTTGCCATTGAAGCACCTCCAACCAATTCAGCAATTGGATATCTTGAGGTAGAATCATATTTCTCCTTCCAACTTGAATTAGACCTAGAAGATGATGCTAATGTCTTCACAGAGGGAGAAGAAGAATTAGCTGGTGACTCCAACATTGGTTTCCTGAATTACCAAGATGAACCCAAAAGTGAAGGGAAAGTAGATGAGGGATCATATGCTATTTTCACCAAGTCTAAGAAATAGTCAGCCCAACAAGTTGATAAAAAAAGATCAGATGAATGACCTCAACCAATAATTTCAATTGCTAAGTGGGGGACCACTCTACCTTTCTAGCCAAAGGACCTGGTGATTACAAGGAAGGTAAGTGCATCAAACATCCCTACACCTTCTACTTCAAATTCATAGTCCAGTCCTCCCCCTTCTAAATACCAAAAGGATGAAATTCCATCCTCTATTCTTATTTCATTTTAAACATTTGATAGAATTGACCATATAAAGAAAACCAAAATTCAAATGTCTGAATTTGAATTCCTGCAATCCAACCCTGATCAGTTGGATAAGTTGGTTCAATGTGTAAAGAAATAAAACATCTTAAAAGACAAGAAGCTAAGAAGGTAACTCATGATCCCCCAAAGAACATGTCTATCCCAAAAATCTTGTCATTACTCCTTCTTCCCCTAGGAAAATAGAGCCTTTCTATGTTTCCTTGTTGATAAACGGTCGCAAGCTGAGCAATTGCATCATTGATTATGGAGCTTCAGACAATGTCATGCCTACCAAAGTGGCAGAATCCCTTGGTCTCACACTGATCAAGATATTTGGGAGATGTTTCTCCATGAAGAACAAACAAGTGCCACTACTGGGACAAATCAAGGATGCCCAATTTGTATTTGCAGCATTCCTAGACAAAAAAATCAAGATGACTGTCCTGGTGGCTGACGTCCCAGCATCATACGACATCTTTCTTGGCCAAAATTTATGTAAAGATGTTGGTGGCGAGTTGAGCATGGACTTCTCTAAAGTGAGAATCTCTGTCAAAAGTGCTATGCAAAGATTGCACCCTGAGAAGGAAGCAAAATATGTGGTTACTCAAACATCAGCACTTGAAGCTCAAATTCTATTTGAGTCTTCAGGCATGGGTAATTACTTCTTGTCCATAGAGGAAGTCCATGAAGTGCCTGGTGAAGCTCCTAAATGTGATAGCCTAAAAATACCTTTAGTTGGAACAATAGAAGAATTAGTGGAGCGTAGTGTAAGTGCAAAAGAATCTCCCCCTCCAAATGAAGAATCCAAGGAAAAATCAGTGTCTAATGAGGTATAGATTCTTGAATTTGATGGCAGATGCTCCTCTAATGATTCAGGAGCTAGGATTGTGTTGATATCTCCTCAAGGAGATATTTTTCCTTCATCATATAAGTTGCAGTTCAACAACACCAACAACACAACTGAGTACGAGTCTCTATTACTTGGATTGAAGACTACTCAAGACAAAGGCATCAAACTCCTTCATGCCAAAGGAGATGCTAAACTGGTGGTTTGTCAAGTGAGAAACCTTTATGAAACCAAGAACGAGAGATTACACCAGTACCAAAATCTAGTCTGGGATCAAATTGAAAGCTTTGATGCTTTCAGCATTTCTATCATACCCAGGGAATTCAATGATAGAGCTGATGCATTAGCTATTTCAGTAACTCTCTTGATTCCTCACCCTGACTTTAAAGGTGATAGGTACACTATTGAATTGGTCTATCAACCAAGTGTACCTAATAATGCCAATCATTGGCAGGTGTTTAACAATGACAACCAAATCATTTCCTTCTTGGAATAAAAAGATAGCTTTGAATAGATTCATTTCGAAGGCAGTAAACCTCAAAAGCTTGAACTAGCCCCACAATCAAGTGCAGATGCAGGTGAAGAATTCTTGCAACTTAAAGGGAATAAAATTCCAAAAATCTTGGTTTCCCTTAAGAAGCTATTTGACAAGCATGATGAATTCATCAAATAACAGCAAGTAGATTCAAGCTCCTCCCAAGAGTTTGATCAAGTAAATCTGGGTATCGAGGAAGATCCCAAGATGGTGAACATTGGAAAATGCTGCACTCCTGAGGAGAAGTTCAAGTTCACTGCTCTGCTCTGCCAATATATGGACGTCCTAACGTACTCCTATGATGATTTGAAGTCACTCAGGCCTGAAGAAATTTTCCATGACATTCTTCTCAAAAGTGATTTAGTGCCTTACAAGCAAAAATCTAGATAGTAAAATCTAAAGATATTAGGTACTATTAGAAAATGCTGAATGCTAGGATAATTTTTCCAATCCATCATTCCACATGGATTGCCAATATAGTTCCTGTGAGTAAGAAGAATGGTGAAATTCACCTCTGTGTAGATTTTAGAAACTTGAATTAGTCATCCTTAAAGGATAACTATCCTCTGCCAATCATGGATCAAGTTCTTCAGATGGTGACTGGTTCTAAGATGTTATCAATGCTAGATGGCTTCTCAGGATATAATCAGGTCAAAGTTGGTAAAGCAGACCAGCACAAGACTGCCTTCACTACGCCTTGGGGCACCTTTGCCTATCAGAGAATGCCATTTGCCCTGATAAATGCTGGTGCCACTTTTTAGAGAGCAATGGACCTTGATTTCAAAAATAAAATGGGTAAGTTCATTATAGTTTATCTTGATGACTTGACCATCTTTTCCAAGCATCACCCTGATCATATATGCCACTTACAATAAGTGCTGGAATGCTGCTGCCTGAATGACATTTCTTTAAATCCTAAGAAGTCTATTTTGGAGTGACAGAAGGGAAGATTCTCGAATACATTATGTCTCAAGAAGGCATAAAGATTGACTCAGATAGAGTCAAGTCCATCCAAGAGCTTACTCTGCCCACGAGTAAGACTGCAGTTCACTCTTTCTTTGGAAAAGTGAACTTTTTATGAAAGTTCATCCCTAAGTTTGCTGAGAAAACTCACCATATTGTAAACATGATGGAGGGAAAGTTTACCTTCAGCTGGATTGAAGAAGGCAAATTGGCATTCTAGGACATCAAGACAGCTATTTCTCACGCCCCAATTCTGGTTTGTCCAGATTATACCAAAGATTTTACAATGTATAGTTATGCTTCTGAGCACACACTTTCAGCAATTCTGATTCAACAGAACTAAGAAGGTGTGGAATCTCCCATTTCTTTCATGAGTTGTCCTCTCAAAGCTCATGAGCTGAAGTACTCAAACATGGAGAAGCATGCTTATGTAGTGGTAAAATTAGTAAAGCATTTCCACTTTTACATTCTAAATTCACACGCTACTGCCCTAGTTCTTGACACCATAGTCAAATCCATATTAACTCAGCAAGAGTTTAGAACCAAAAGAGGGAATTGGATTGCTAAAATCTAATATTTTGATCTAGTCATCAAACCAACGAAGCTGGTGCGTGGAAAGGGCCTATGCCAATTGATTGCTGACAACAAACCAAAAGAAATAGAGCATTGAGAAGTATAAGTGTAAGACACTCCAATAGTCCTCTTTGTCTCCACCACGAATGAGTGGTATTCAAACATTGCTCATTTCCTTACTTATGGTGAGTGTCCTGGTCACCTATCTCATAAGGAAAAGAGGACTATCAAGTTGAAAGCTGCCAATTTTGTCCTCTGGGATAATGACCTGTATAAGAGAAGCCTTGATGGAGTGTTTCTTTGCTACGTGGATAAAGAGCAGCAGAACCAACTTTTGAAAACCTTCCACAATCTGGCACGTGGAGGACATTTTTCTGCTCCTGTGACTGCCCATAAGATTCTGCGAGCTAGGTATTACTGGCCAACTCTCTTTCAAGATGCATACAAATGGGTAAGAAGGTGTGAACTGTGCCAATAATTCATTGGAAGACCCAAGATAGCTGCTCTGCCTCTCAAGCCGGTGGTGATAGAAGAGCCATTTCAGTAATGGGGAATCAATTTCATTGGTGTTGTAAACCCATCTTCAAGTGCTGGACATGATTATGTCCTCACAGCCTTAGACTACTTCACCAAATGGGTGGAAGCTATTTCAACCAAGCATGCTACTTCAGAAGTAGTATGCAATTTCCCCAAGGAGAACATCATTTCCAGGTTTGGGGTCCCAACCAAAATTATCACTGACAACATAGCTTGTTTCTCTTCCCAAGAGATTACTCAATTCTACTTTTACTATGGGATTACCCTCTCCCACTCTTATGATTACTTTCCACAAGGGAATGGCCAAGCTGAATCAAACAACAAGAACCTGGTGACCATCATTAGGAAGTTGGTGGATGAAAACCAACGAACATGGCATAAAGCATTGGTTGATGCTTTGTAGGCAGACAAGATCACACTTAAGAGGGCAATTGGTATGTCACCTTTTCAACTTCTTTATGGTCTCAATGCTAAGATACCAATCACCCTAGAAATTTTAGCTTTGAACTGGCTAAGGCATTTGAGGATCAAACTTATGAAAGCTCCATTTATAAGAGGATCATGTGCTTGATTAAACTGGATGAGCAGTGAACTATGGTGGTGGACCAAATTGCTGCACATCAAAGTCTGGTGAAGAAGCTCTTTGACTAGAAAGCAAAGAACCATGATTTTTAGATTGGAGATCAAGTCTTGTTGTGGGATAAGAGAAGAGAACCAAAGGGAATGCATGAGAAATTTGATTCCCTTTGGAGAGGCCCATTTACCATTCATTAGCTCCATGGTAAAAATTGTTTCTTGTTGAAGTATCAAGATGGCATGCCCTTTTCTCTGCCTCACAATGGGCAATATCTGAAGCACTTCATTTCTTAAAGTATCAGATAAGTTCACCTGTACATATGTATATTTGTATAGTCTTTAGTTCTATTTTGTGTTGTTCATTTTTATTTTTGGCATTTTTTTTTACTAGCATGACTCCGTAGCCCAATGCCATACTTCAAGGCACTAGAGATTCTAGTTTCTACTCCCCTCAACTGTTCCAAGTTTTTAACTGAAGGAAGTTTTCCAATTGGATCCAGCTATGGTTCCCAAAAATGAGTGACATTTTTGAGACAACATATGAACTATTTTGGTTGAACAGGCCAAAATTATCTCTTCCCTTCTAAAAAATTGTTTTGAGCATTCAAATTCTCTATTATTCAAGATTTTTTAGATTTCTATGGACTCTACAGGCTTGAATCTACAGAGTCTGCAGGCTTGAAACTAGCAGGTTCAACGGGTTCAACAGCCTCATCAAGCAAATTCTCTCAAAGGAGCAAGTTTCCAGCACTTAGGCAATTTTAAGATTGGTTCAATGCCTTGGTTCAACCAAAAATGTTCATCAACAAGCTTCTAAGCAAGGATTGAACCATTGAACCATTGAAGCTTGAACCAAAAAGGTTTAATGGGTTCAAAGGTTTAACGTCGTTGGCAAGCTTAAAGAGTTAAATAATTTGTCAAAAATTCATCAAGTTCAATCGCTTCAAGGTTCAATGGCTTCAAAACACTTAGCAAAAAGAAGAAGGCTTGAACCGTTGAACCGTTGAATCTTGAACCATTTTGGTTCAAAGGTTCAATGGGTTCAACGGTTCAAAGGTTCAACACACGGTTAGTCCAAGCGGTCAAAAGACTTAGCCAAAACAAAGGATGCCGATAAAGAGATTGAACCATTGAACCGTTGAACCAAAGTTGGTTCAATCAATTGGTTCAATGGGTCAGTTCAAGGGACTGCCCCAAAGTCGAAGGAACAAGTACCCTTGTAGAGGGTAGGGAACATGGGTTCAAAGGATCAAAAAGTGACTAAGGCCGAAAGGGAACATTTCCTTCAAACTTTTTGTTTGAAGGAAATTACTAAGTGAAGGAACCGTAAGAATTCCTTCGAGAAGATTTTCCTCAAAAAAATAGATAAGGCAAAGGCAAATTATTTCAAACAAAAAGTCTGAAAAATTCCTTCAAACTTTTGTCTAAAGGAAAATCCCGAAAGGAAAAACTCAAAAGAAAACGGAAGAAGCCAAGGAAGATTTCCTTCAGACAAATTGTCTGAAGGAATTCCTTCGGACATTTTGTCTGAAGGAAAAGAACTGATGAAGGCCACTGGAAGGAATTAAATCCCAAAGGTCACCTGAAGGGTATGTGCCCTTGTAGGGGGCTCTCAATGCCAACAAAAAGGACCTTTCTAAAAGCCCGAAGGGACACCTTCCCTTCGGAGTGTTCCAAAGGCTTGATAAAGACGAAGGGAAAGCTTCAAAAAGACTTAGACTAAAAGGAGGCTTCAAAGAACAAGGATTGAACTATTGGACCTTGAACCAAATGGTTCAATGGGTTCATGGGTTCAAAGTTTCAACATTTCAAGGCTTCAAGAGACTTAGAAAAATAAAAGAAGCAGTGATCGAACCAAAGCAGAGAATGAACCAATGAACCGATTGAACTTTGAACTAAAAGAGTTCAAAGTTTAATGGTTCATAGGTTCAAGTGTTTCAAAGACAGCCCCAAGTAAAGGAATAACATGGATGATTCCAAAGACCAGTTCAAAGGATGGTTTAACTAGACAAAGCAAAGAAATGAATGAACAAAGGCAGTAATTGAACTAGGAAGCTGAGAAAGATCACCTGAACCATTGAACCATTGAACCAATAAACTTTAGTAGGTTCAAAGGTTCATGGTCAACATGGTTCAAATAGCCAACAACCATTGATGGCCCTACAGATGTCAAAATTAAGGTAATGGAATATTCGTTAGTTTTTGAATATGGCACGAAACTTAAAGAGTAAACAAAGCAACCAGCTAAAAAGAGAACCTGAGAGCTCAAATTGCTATAGGGAAGAGTAGAACAATATGAAAGATAAAAAATATCTACAAGGGAGTTATTTCCAGTAGGTGAAACAGTTCACCAAGTAATCATCTGAGCACGCCAAATCAAGGATGCGGCCTATTTTTCTTCCATGAAGTAAAGGCAAAGTGGACAACTGCACAAACATTAGAAAAAGGACTAGACAACCCCTGCTAGGGAGGATACATATAAAATGAATGGGCACACCATAGTTAAGGCCAATACACTGTTCCAAGCATGGTCCCTCGATAGAATTGAAGATGCATTGAAGGCATTGACCGCAGCATGGGCCGTTTCATGGAAAGAAGTGCCAAGCCTTTCTTACCTGTTATACATTGTCATCTCTTGAAAGAATGATGGAGAGACTTTTCAATTATATAAGTGAAACTTTGCCCAAATTGAAAGGTGAATACTGAGACTTTGAGCTCAAATTGTTGTTCATATTATTTTATCTAAAGGAGAAATCAAGTTACTTGTAGAATTTGTCCTGTTATAGCTTGTGCCATTTTAGGAGATTGGTCTTATGTCTATCTTCTAGATGCATTTCTATTTATTTAATTTAACAAGCAGAACTAGTGGAAGTAATCAGGAAGGTGTCCTGAAACCAATTGTGGAAAGACTTTGTGCTCTCACAGTTGTCTTCAATGTGTATTTTTAGTTTCTTTTTATGTAAAGGGTCTTGGGATGACTTTGTGCCCCCATTACCCTTCGTATTTCACTCTTGGGCAGTCGAGGTGGAGACTTTGTGTTACATCTCAGTTTGCTGGTTACTATGCCCTTTGTTACCAGATACTTGTCACTACCTAAAAGAACTCCTGCTGTTTCCTGAAAAATCAGTTTTGAAAGAAGAGAAGTGCCTTCAGTGTCTTCACCAAGATTTCTCCTTTGCTTGTGAACATCATCTCTGAAAAAAGAGAGATGGATGGTATAATCCTATCCTTGAGTGTTATTTTTTGCTTATATTTATAGTATATAGCTCCTCATATTTAATAGGGAACCTCCCCTTGATGAGAGGAGAGATTTCTCCCCTTTTGATGTGGTAAACCTGCACACTTGGCCGACCAATCTCCATTATTGTGGTTGATAAGACCTATTTTGCTCATCAGTTAGCTGATTGATAAAATATTCACCCAAGAATATGGAGCACACAAATGAGGGAGTAATCCAAGAATCTCATGAAGGAATTATAGGAGGACACTAAAATGGAGAGGAAACTACACAAAAGATATTGTTCACATGATTTTGGTGGCATACTTTGTATAAGGATTCATCATAGTATGCATAAAATTTATACATATACCAAATGTGAATAAAAAAGGAGAAAGATTCTCTTGATCCCAATAGTTACACAAGATCCTTTTGAGAAGTGGGCGACCAAACTTGTTGGCCGTATCAAATCATCTGCTTATAGAAATGGATAATAATATATTAAAATCACAATAAATTATCTCACAAGGTGGGTAGATGTAACTCCTAAGAAATATTTCATCACAATTACCACAGTACAATTATTATGAGAAAATAATATCATTAGGTTTGGATATCTTTTGGACCTTAAAAGTGATAGGTTCTCACAATTGAAGGTAGATTTGATGCACATTTTATTTAGTTAATTCATAGTGATGCACCATAAAAATACTCATATCCCCAATGAGAATGGTAAATAGAAAATTTCAGTAAGGTCCTAGGGAATGTGACAACAAGATCTGTGACTTTTTGTCTTAAATGTTTTATGTGTATCATATGACCTATAAATGATTGAACAAGAAAACACCCTTCCAATTGGTCTTTGGGAAAGATAATGTAATTTTAGTGGAATTTATCATCTATTCATTGTGAATTACATGCATAGGTCACTTGGTTGATGTTGAGTCACTTTGAAAGAGCCTAAATAGAGTATTGGATCCAAATAAATATCGATTGTTGGCTTGGTCGATTCAAAGGATTGAGATGAATAGAAATAAGGTGTTGACTACTAATCATATCAAATGAATTCTTGAGGGTGCTCTAAGGTACTTAAATATATGATTAAAATTATGAGAATCAAATTGTTAAAATTTTAGATAAGATGTTTGAGACCATATAATATAAATTCTATCTTATAGATTGACACAAATAGGTTTCACTAGCTAAATGAAGAGACATTTCCATGACATTTCAATTAGAGTAGGTTCAATCCATATTTCAAGTGATCCAATTGGAAAATTATAATAATAAGGCCTAATTTGATGTAAAAGTGTAATGTGAAAATATTATGGCTATAGGTGTGTGTTTACTTTTTTCCCATCTAGTTGTTGACATAAGTAAAATTTGTAAGAAAATTACCAATATAGGTATTTATGTGAAAATCTACAATGTGCAAGATTTTTTCTATAATATAGTGTGTTGAGTGTGCATATGTCCTATAGAAGTGTATGGGAGGTGATTTTTTTTTTAAACTTGTAAAATAAATAATTATTTTGAATGCACAAACACAGATCAATGTAGAGTAAATCACACACAAATTGAAGGAGAGAAACCATGAAACAATAGTGTACAGAAAAAGGAGGTCACAAAACATAAGTACAAGGAAAAATAGAAATAGATAGGCACACACCACATAATGAATAATCACCTAAGAACATGAGTGTTGATGTGTGTCTAAGACATCCAATAGGGGAATGCAAGCCCAAATGGGGGAACACAAGATAGACTACAAATCATGCCACAAGACATATTGTAATTCAATTTAGGATCAAGTGGCCCTCCTAATGCCATTTAAGTTCTCCTGATGGGATCTATACACACTAAATACCTCATGGGTTTTTACCCTCTGATATTAGGATTTTTGGAAGTGTCCAAGGCATGAGTTTGAGGTTGAGACTCTCCTACATAGTCTATAAGAAGAGAAAGATGTGACCTACAATCCCACAAGGGAAATTCACCCTTTTGTGATCATAAATACACCCCATAATGGATACATCCAAAGATGTTAAAATATAACAGCCATATCTCATATTAAAAAAGTTAAAAAAAGAGGGAAAGGTAAGGCAAAAAAGATGGTTTTAGACTTCAATTGGGTAGTTATTTTTATCGAGCAACACCTTAGAAGATTCAATGCAAATAAATAAACATTCATCAATTATAGTTAAGCACTCAATCTAAATAAATAGAAAGTAAGAGTCTAAAGATAATGACTATGTCATGAGTCAATCCCAGAAGTATCTCCTTGTAAGATAATTCAATTACAACAAATAACTAAAGCACATCTTACTATTACGAATTTATAAAGAACCAATTTGTAGCATAAAATAGATATAAAACATATATATGCAATATAAGAGGTCATATATTAGCTCATTGAGATGATTATGATAAATAAATTACACATTCTAATATACACACAATAAAACATGTAAACATCTATAACAATTTCTCAAAGATCATAAAATACACAGCCTAAGTCTAAAATTGAAAATGAAGAAAGAAAAGAAAAGATAAATAAAATCCCTTAAACATTCCACATATTTCATGATTCTCCCTGTACATTTGTTAAAATTCCTTCCTCCTATTGGTATCCAACCAACAAGCAAAGCTAAGTAGCAATGTATTTCAATTAGCTCCCTAGTAAGGTGGCCCTTTTACAATGTTCTAAAGATGCATTTACAGATTAGGGGCCCTGCCCACTTATGAACATGATGGAAAAGTTTTTTACAACTAGACAATTATAGAAAAGATTGAAAACATCATGAAAAGGAAAATGAACAAGCCCACTAAATGTAGGCTTGGTTGAACATAGGTCATTTTGTGCAATCTTATTACAATTAGAAGAAGATTAATTTACAACTGCTTATGTCTCTGGATGATTGTCTCTTTATGGAATAGTTACAAAATCTCATTATCATTAGGTGAGCCCCACTTTGACTATATTCCAGGTGGAATTCAAAAATATGGCTTGAGGTATGTTACTTTGAATAGTATCAGCTTACAAATTTGATAGTTTAACATGTAATGGTGTCTGTCAAATTTAACTAGGTGTCTTTGAGAGTCACATGGCCTCTATGTTGGATGACTAGGCACCTCTATGTCCTTATTTTCTATGTCTTTACCACACATAAGCATACTACATACTTGAGGCCTTGGATTTAAATTTTTAGGTTTGAATACACAACCTACTCTTTGTAATCCATGAGGTGATGACAAGTAGAATTTTATAATTAAGTCACATCCCCTTGATCATAGAATTGTACCATGAAAGCCCATGGAATGAAGACACATGACGTAGGTTGATTGACTCATCTTATTATAGGCCTTAGTAATTTTAAACTTTATCAACAAGTCATGGGATTGTGAGTGCATAAGTACTTGACACTTTGCATATTTTTATTACATTACAACCCCACAAACTTTGGTGTTGAAAAATTTATTTGGCATGTTTGATAAGTTGGGAGTGTGCAATAATTCACCATGTGGCACTGAGTGTAATCAAAATTATCCATTGGGGGGTCGACGTGTCTCCTCCTATTAGGGTCTTGACCATGTAGATTTATGACGTAGAGTCATGCTTGCCTTTACTAAATGCTTATGATGGATTGTGAAGGCACAATGAACGTGAGGTTATCAATTGTTAAGTTACTATTGATTTACTGTCCCACAAGGTTTTTTCTTTTAGAAACTGACTTCAAAAATCTAGGGGAATGCGAGTTTAAGAGAACATGTTTTATGGTGTTGAAAGAGACTTGGAAACTTGTGAATTAGTTATTATTTGAAGTTTTGATTGTGAGTTTCACGAGGCCATGAAAACGTGCCACATGGATCAAGAGTTGAGTCAAGTCAATCTTTATTTTTGAGATGAGTTGCGAATGCATGTGAGGGAGACACTTGGGAAGCTACGATTGGGTCGTATTCCCAAAGACTTACGATTTGTGTGAAATTATTTTCAAAGTTTTAAGGATGCAAGCTTGTGAAAATGTGACAAGTGGAAAGCTCAGGCTGACAGTGAAGAAGCTCAAGGAACTCACCAAGTATGAATGTGTTAAACAAGTGCCATGTAGACCCAAAGAGTCAAGTCACTATCCTTTAATTTTATGAAGTGATGTGACTAAGTTTGAAAATCTACAAATATACCTTTAAGCCTACATGACAAAGCATTAAATTTGAAGACCAAGGAGTTTAGGAAATTGGCTAAGTAAAATGAATTTCAAGAAAATGCAAAGGAGATAATTAAGTCTATTATAAATCCCTTGCAAACCTGTTTAACATGATCTGCCTCAAGATAAAGTGAAAAAGGCAAAACATAGTGAAAACTTGAAGTGAAACTCTAAAAAAATCCAAATTATTTGCATAAGTCTAATTTTAAATAGGTATACATTGGAACTAATTTTTAAAACCAATGAATATTTGACCCAAGCAATAAAATTTGTGTAATTATTTTCATGAAGTATTGAATGTGTTGCTTATTTTAATGTTTTAAATGTGGCTCTCCATTTTAAAAATAATGGGATGTGTTGTTCACAATAAATGGTGACCTCTGTGGGGAAAACACTATCAAGTGTTTATAAATCAAAAATTCTAGATAAATTTTGAAAGAAGATAAAATATTATGCAATAAAATATCACATCTAAAATAAAATTTAAAATTAGTTTCAATCATAACACACAACATACTAAGTGTTAACATCTACATAGAGTTAGATGTGTGTGTGTGTGTATAATGATTAATTTATTTGCCTTTTGGTTTTTTGACAAAGCTAGAGAGTTACCATATGATTAAAAATTATGAGGGTATTATTTTTTATTTTTTTCTGGCTAAGGGGGAAGGCTTGGGCATTGATCTACTGCTAGTAGATGTCTATATCCTTGAAATAAGTATCTTTGACTCTACTATAGGACTTAGTCCATTGTTAGCCAAACTATAAAGCTTGTAATGGAGGTTACTTAAATCAACCTTAAGGAGAAATCTTATAATTTTGATTTGAAAATTTCACATTCTTCTTTTATTCCTTTAATTTATCTTTTGAAAAATTTAAAGGGTTGAGAACCAATTAGCCAAGGTTAAAGGCATTTAATAGAAGATTCAATCAAAAGTTATATTGATATTTTATTCTTTGTTCATACACATCAATGTAATGCTTTAGTGTGATAAAGTGTAGTCACGACTCATTTTCAATGCAAAATATTTTATTAATTCATGTGTTAGTTCTGAAATAAAGACGTAATTTCTTAGTGAAAATAAAAAATTACTGAACCACAATGTTGATATTCAGTCAAAATTTTGCTAGATCTCCTAAGTTTTAAACATTTCACAGTGAATGCAACATTGGTCAGTGAATTTAAAAATGAAAGCTCTAGTGCCATGGTATTCAAGGAAGTAGGAACTCAACCAATTGAAACACTATAGATGAAAGGAAAGAAAATATTTTCTTATTATTTCTAAACCACGTAGAGAGAGAACTCAAAAATGACAAAAATAGATGCAATGAAATCAACAAAATAAAAATGACATAAAGAAACATAAATCAAATAATAAATAAGGAAAACAAACAAACAAATAAAAATGAAAACTACTCTAAAGCTAATTTACAATTACACCACTCCTAAGATAAGAATGCAAAGCTAATGCTTGGAGTGTGGACTTGAAAACTTTCCATGAAGCATTTATTATTTCTAGAAAAAGTAGGATTCAATTTTGAATCATTTTCCTACCAAAGATATCCTTTTATTCTTTTCATAATCCATTTAATTTATACATTTTAAATATTAGAAGGTTCACAATAAAATGTTTCACATGATGGTACCCATCAAACATGAAATAAGAAAAAGAACTAGGCTTAGGTAAATATACCTCAAATTCAGGGCAAATGAGTTCATGAAATTATTTTACACAAATAGCTAAAATTTTTAGAATCAGAGGTGCAGTGAATACTAAATCCTTTTGATGTTATTCAATTGGTGGAAAGGCTTCGACTTCTCCATTATGCATAATTTTGGTGAGAATTTATAGCCTTCTCAAATGGGTACATAACTAGCCTCAAGGATATGGAACAAATCCATTTGGATATCACTTTTGAAATCCTCTTTACCTTGATAATAATCTTCCTTAATGCCCCAACATTATGCATCCATTAAAATGTCACAACCTTATTCAAATAGGGGAAAAACCATCTTCAACATCATATTATTTTGTTTCTTCTTGCTACACGTAGACATTCTCCTTTATTTCTTTTCCACTAGGATATTATTTCAACAAGTTGAATTTCATAATAATGTGCTAATTGTATGCAAGATATTGTCCCTTCCTCACTTGAATGTTCTAAATTCTCCTATAATTCATTTGTGTAAACATTTTTTGCATCACTCTCACACATAACATTTTTCGTTATTAGCATATTCATTAAAATCACATCAATTTTCATATATAAGGCATGTTATAATTGTTTTGATCATAAGGTCTGAATGCATGTTTTGTTCATAAAATGGGTCATGAATTAGATTTGTGATTAGCTCAAATAGGTGAACAAAGGTCTAATTTGAATGATATAACATAGGAGGATTCAAATTTTGATAGGCATGTGGAAATTTTAGTATGTTATTTTGATAGGAGGGATACCTCTTTATTTTTGGAAACATATCCCTATCCAACGTGATGAAATTTAGCATAATCTAGAGCTAAAGTGTTTGATGTAGATGTTTTCAAAAACATAACTATGAGGGGATCCAAAGCATTAATGTATCTATCCATAATGACATCTTCTTGAGGTCTATAAATACTTATAATGCTATTATAGATCTCATAACATCTAAGGTTGAAGTTCATTTTTGGCTCATTAGGTTGGCTCTTGAGTATGAACAACTAGTTAAGCAAAACAAGTGGATCAATGAGTACCCAAAATTGTAAAAGAAATACATCTTTTAATTATTTATAGTTATGAATTGAATAGGTGCCAAATTTATAATCTATTGATACTTGAAGCCATCTATTCCAAAGGGAAAAAAATACACAAGCCACATATTTAGGGTAAACTTTCAAGAATCCTATAGCATTTTTGACAGGAAGAACATGCATTTCAAATGTTCTATGATTCTAAAACTTTGGATTGGATTTGAAAGTGTTTTCAAGAATCTCATGTTGAACTCCAGGGATGTTAATGGTTGTCTCACTAAGAAAATCCATGCTTTACCTCTTTTTGATTTTATAGTTTTATAATTTTTAGGGCTTTTGACATACTTGAAAAAAAATGAAAAGAAAACAGGGGAAAATACTGAACATAAGGAGGCCCTCCTTCTAGTGCCATTTAAGTTCTATTGATGCATGTTTTAGACACCCAATAGGGGAATGCAACATAAATGGGGGAACCACAAGATAGACTATAAAACATGCCACAAGACAAATTGTAAATCAATTTAGATTCAAGTGGCCCTCATTTAAGTACCATTTAAGTTATGTTAATGGGCTCTGTACACACAAAATACGTCACAAGTTTTCACCCTCTCATTTTAGCAATGTTTGAAGTGTCTAAGGCACAAGTTTCAGGTTGAAAATTTCATATGTAGTCTATAGGTATAGAAACATGTGACCTACAAGATGACAAGGGAGATTCACCCTTTGTGATAAAAAATACATCCAAGAATGGATGTGTGTGTGTGTGCGTGTGTGTGTGTGTGTGTGTGTGTGTGTGTGTGTGTGTGTGTGTGTGTGTGTGTGTGTGTGTGTGTGTGTAATGATGCTAAAATACAACACCCATGTCTCATATATAAAAAAAGAGGGGAGGTTAAGGCAAAAAAGAGGGGTTTAGGCTTCAAATAGGTAGTTATTTCACTAAAAACCATCTTAGAAGATTCAATACAAAGTAATCAACAATCATTAGATATAGCTAAGCACTCAAATTTGAATAAAAATACAACAAGAGTCTGAGGATAATGATTATGATGATGACTCAATCCCAAAATTATCTCCTTGCAAGATAAATCAATTACAATAAATAACCAAATCACATCTTATTGTAATGACTGTATAAAGACCCAATTCATAACATAAAATATCTGTAGCACATCTAGATCAAGAAAATAGGTCAGAGAATAACTCCCTGGGATGATTAGAATAGCTAAATTTAAAATTATAATCTACTCACAATAAAAAATATAAACATTTATAACAATTGCTTAAAGCTCAGAAAATACACAACCTAAGCCTATATATATAAGAAAGAATATAATATATAAATAAAATCCCTTAATATTTACATAGAATTTCATGGTTCTCTATTTGCATTTCTTAAAATTTGTTCCTCTTCTTGGTAGACAACCAACAAACAAAGCTATCTAGGAACGTAGTTGAGCTAGCTCCCTAGTGAGGGGACCCTTTTACAATGTTTTAAAGATGCATTTATAGAGTAGGGGCCCTGCCCATGTATGGACATGATGGAAAATTTTGTTACAGCTAGATAGTTATAGAAAATACAAAAATAACCATGAAAAGGAAATGGGGCAGGCCCACTAATCCCAAACTTGTAGGTTTGGCCGAATATGGGTCATTTTGTGTAATATTTTTATAATTAGAAGAAGATTCCTTTCCATCTATCTATATTTTTAGTTGATTATCTCTTTATGAAATAATTTCCAGATCACCTCGTCATTAGGTGAGCCCTACTTTGATTATATTTTAGGTGGAATTCACGAAGCTAGCTTGAGGCATGCTACTTATAGTTTTATCCTATGGATTTGATGGTTTGATGAGCATTGACATTCATAAAATTTGACTAGATGTCCTTGAAAGTGACATGGCTACTATGTTGGATGATCGTGTGCCTCCATGTCCTTACCATGTGGAAAAATACCACATAGTCGAGGCCTTGGCTTGGGTTTTTGAGCTTTGAATACATAACTTACTCTTTGAAATCCATCGGGTGATGACAAGTGGCATTTTATAATTGATTTACATCCCCCAAAACATAGACTAGAATGTGAAGACCTATGGAATGAATGAACATGAATGGTCCTTACCATGTGGAACTATGACGCAGAGTTACAACTTGCCTTTGCTAAATTTTTGTGATGGGTTATAAAGGAATGAATGAACATGAGGTTTCCACTTAGGTTAATATTAATTCATAGTCCCACAATGTTTAGTCTTTAAGAAACTGCCTTCGATAACCCACAAGGATGTCAGTTTATGAGAAGATACCACGTGGCATTAAAAGAGACTTGGAAACTTTGCTACTTAGTTTTTTTTTGAAATTTTGATCATGAGTATTGTAAAGCTGAAAAAGGTACCACATGGAATGTGAGATCTAAGTCAAGCCAATCTTTCCTTTTGAGACGTGTTGTGAATGCATGTGAGAGAAATAATTGGAAATATGTGATTGGGTTGCATTTTTACAGATTTAATATTTACATGAATTTATTTTTAAAGTTCTAAAGATGTGAGCTTGTAAAAATGAACCAACTAGCAAGCTCTGACTAACTATGAAGAAATGAAAATAACTCACCAAGTCCAAATATTACAAAAAAATTCCATGTGGACCCGAAGAGTTGAGTCAATGTCCTCAAAATTTGTGACATAATGCGACTAAGTTAGAAAATCCATGAATATGTCTTTAAGCCTGCATGAAAAATCATTAAAGTTAGTGATGGAGGATTTTATGAAATTAGATAAGTAAAGTGATTTGAAATAAAATTCAAAGGAGAGAAATAAGTATATTATAAAAACTTTGCAAACTCATTTAGCAAAAACTTCCCCAAAATAGAGTGAAACCAAGCCAAAACATAGTGAAAATTTATGTATAGGCTCTAAAAATAGCCATTGTTTTTGGTATAAATCCAATTTGAAATAGATATACATCAAAACCAAAATTTCAAACTAATAACTATTGGCCCTAAGCAATCAAATATGCACAATTATTTTCATGAAGTATTGAATGTTTTGCTCATTTTTATGTTCTGAATTTGGGTCCCCATTCTAAAAATAATGGGGCATGTTGGTCATAAAAATGAGTATGCAGGGGAATTTTTTTTTGAAATGGGATATGTGCATGCCATGGAAATTATAGAAAGAAAGATAAGGCATAGGTTTTAAAGCATGGAAGAAGATGAAAGAGGATGGCATTGTCCATGTTATGTATGGGGGGGAACAAGGTGGTAACCAATCAATCTAGGCAATTTGATGTATAAAAAATTATAAATATTATGAGTTCAATTGTATTGTTCAATTTTATTTCTAAATATTTGAGCATGTTGTGAAGAAGAAGAGATTAATATTTATTGCAAGGGAAAGAGAGGATTATGCAGTCTGAGTATGTGAAAAGAGTGGAAACTTGTGTGGAAGGGAGGAAGAGGATCAATGACAATGGTGATGACCATAAGCCAAAATAGGAAATGACCATGAAGAAGGAAACAAATGAATGACCATTTTTTGTTAAAATATTTTACTTTATGGATGTACAAGATACATGAGTGCACATTATATATGAAAGGAGTGGTGTAATATGAATACATATGCAATGACGATAGGTCAAGTTAATGGTAGTGTGAGCCTTGAAATATCAATGAGGAGCAAATAACCATGGTACAAATTAGGCTAAGTATTGAAAAACATGCAAGGTGACCTTGTTTAACATCAACTACAATGAATAAACAAAAAAATCAAGATAAAATAGAGGGAAATGACACATTTAGGGTAGAGTCACATTTTTGGAGGGAGAGATTACACAATTGTGTGCATTGATAGATATGGAGAGATTAAAATTATAAATGATAGGCACATAAGTGAAATGGAGGTGATTGGATGATCCATCGTCTCCTTAATCCATAAACATAACAACCAACTACAAATAATTTTTTATTATGCGAGGAATAATTTAAAGATAAATAGAAATTTTGGTAAGTGCAAGATGTGGATTTGGTCAATATATTAAACAACCTCCCCAAAAAATACTCACAATCAAAGAATACATGAGACTTCTAAGCTCAAATGAGCTTACCAAAAATTATGTTCATCAAAGATGAAAAGGAATATCATAAAATGTGATATACATTATTTTTTATTTGTCTTAACTTAAAAAAGAATAAAACCTTGAATATTCATATTAAATTATATACATCAACACTCACACAAAAATTAATGCTACCTATGATTTCTTACACATGTTAAATATAGAAACAATCAAGAATCTAAGTGATACAAATTACATAGCTTGTTATGTCTCAATTTTGACCTCTATATTCTATGATATTTGTCAGAGGTGCTTTGTAACAAATTTGTGTGGGTTTGAATAAATAATAAACTATGAAAACTATGCAAGATGAGTTTAGAACTGTCATGCACCTATAAATGACAATTTATGGTTGAATCTGAAGAACTCATCCAAAGAGGTAGAGTCCAACTATTTTCACTCAAACCTATGTGACTACATTCATAATTGTTTTTTTGTATTCAATCAACTTTACACTTGAAAAAATAACCCCATATTCTTTATCCATTTTTTAAACCTTAGATCTTTAACTTTTGATTAGAAAACCTTTAAAAAAATTTAGTATTTTAGATTAGACTAACCTCAACCAATCCATGTCAACCAACTGAGCATTTATTACATTTCTAATACTTTGAAGATGGATCAAATGACATGTCATTATCCATTTAATGTGAGTGTGTGCCAAGTCATGTGGATACAAGTCCAAATGTTGTTTCACCTATGCCCTCCTTTGATACAAACATGCATAATGGAATTGAACTTTAGAAAAATTCAAATTTTACAACAATGAGTTAAGAGTAGTGTGCACTTCTTATGTAACTTTTTAAATAATGAAATCCTATACTTAAATTCATTCAATGGAATATATATATATATATATATATATATATATATATATATATATATATATATATATATATATATATATATATATATAAATTTTTAATATGGGGAACTAAATGCTACACAAAAGCTTTCCCAAGAATAATCAAACATGTAAAATAAATGTTCCAAAAGTAAACGTGCCCAAAATAATTTAAAAAATGCTTTAGGATAATTCTTAATTTTTGGACACCTACATAAGATGATAGCATACATAAATTCTAGATTCATTTGAAAGTAAAGGAATATTCAATGTTAATAAAAATGGGAACAATGATCCTTATGGCACTTTAAATGAATTTAGAAATAATGAAACAAAATACTATGTAGTTAAATAATTAAGAATATGACCATGATCACACGATTGAAAATGAGGTTAGTTTCTTGTTAATATGAAAATCAAACCAAAAAAATACAAAGAAAAACATCTTAGGCACATGTCCTTGGATTAGGCAAGGTCTAAGAAGTGACAATAAATAAATAAAATATGAAATAAAAAAATTACACCTTCCTCATGGATGTCTACTTATATCCGGAATTCAAGTTTAGATTAGCCTAGATATGGAGCTTGAGGTACTTGGCAATGTTGTGAAGATATTATGGCATTTCCCCCTACACTATACATGATTTGTTAAACAATTGAAGAACTTGGTAAAGATTTTCCTAGAGATCTGGTAGCATAAGTTTAGCATAAAAAGCTTGTCTATAATGAAGAATGGCTCCTCCATTTATAGACTTGGATGACGAATGTGGACCGTTGGATGAAGTCTAAGATCAATGGTTAAGAAGATGTCCTATAACTCATACATGAGATGTTTTTTGCGTAATAAATCCACTCGTGAAAGTTTGGAGTGTGTAAGAATTTGGATTGAGTGTGTAAGATGGATGTAAGAGATTGTCATAGACCTTGCTCACACACTATCCAACTCCTTTCAATTACTTTGGGAAAGAGGAATATGATGTCATGGTAGATGATTCCATGAATTTGAGATGACAAATAGGATTAATTAATTTATAAAAATAGGGATATTCCTAGTTTTATGGATTTTCCCATTAAAATAAGATTAGTTAATTAATTGAAATTAATTAACTAATAGGAAGTAATGTGAATTTGGTGGGATAGACTGTGACAGTAGAAGAAAATATTAATTGATAAGGGGGGAATAGTGAATGGATTAGGAGCGTTATATGGATAGAATAATTGATAAGATGGTTTAGGATGATGTAAGAATATAGCTAAAATCAACACAAAGTGTCCTATTTTAAGTGTCTATAATGATAAAAAAAGAAATACAAATGCATTAAATAGTTCCTTAGTCATAATTGATGATGATTATATATATATATATATATATATATATATATTCACAATAAAATATTATAAAAACATCATTTTTTCCAAATTTTGGTATCTAAAAATTCCATCCCTTTAATCTATTATTGAAATGCAACTATACATATTGGTTTAAAGGGATAAAGAAAATACAAACCTATGTTGGAGATTGTGAACTTTAAATTATCATGCGCTAATGTTCCATAGTGTCTATGAGTTCTTGTAATAAATGATGCATGTAATCATATGTATGTATATCTAAATGAATTATAGTCATAATAAAAATCAAAATATATAAAAAAAACAACTACACATGTATGCTTGTGATACTATGTTTCTCATAAACTATGTTAATGATATGAAGAGTGGAGATGCCATTGGTAGTCAATTGACTTGGTCCAAATGGATAAAATTGGAAATTCCATGGGTCCTCAAGTAATCCAATTCATGTGGAGAATGGTGCTTTTAGTTTTGTTCACTTTCTAGCCAAGGAAATGGAGCTTGCAAGCAGTTTTGGGAGCGATGCCTAGGTTGTTTAGCATTATTTAACCTTAGCCTCACTACTTATTTAACTAATAGTTAATGTCAAGATGAAAGGAAGGAGCCACTTATTAGGTTCATAGAGTAATGTATATGTTGTTGAGACTCATTGAAGCTCAACTGCATGACTCAAATCACCGAATCAACCACTTCATACAAACTTATAGATTCAAAGTGATCACTTATAGGTACCATTGATACCATAATAAAAATTTATAACAATGTGTATATACATGAACAATTTTAATGCCCCTTGATTTGAGGTTATTGATGCCAACATAATAAACTACAATAATGGAAACATAAACTATGTTCATGTCCTTAATTCAAAAAAAATGGTGTGGACATAGTAAAATGCAATAGTGGATGTATGAACTATGGTCATGCCCCTAATCTATAAAAATAAGTGCCATAATTGTAAACTATAATAGTGTATGCATGAACTATGTTCATGCTCCCAAATCTAAATAACTAGTGCCAACATGTGATATTGAATGAAATAATTTTCCATTCAATTTGATCCATCTAACAATATGTAAAATCATGAAATATGTAACCTATATAACATATACACTACATATTCCCCATTGTAACTTGTATGCATTTGCATTATGATCTGATCTAATCTTAAATAACTGAATCAATCTAGATGACTATACCCATATGAATACCTTTACCAATTTGAATATTTTCACGAATCTGAGTCACTATACCAATCTGAATATCTATACCGGTCTGAATATTTGTGTGAAATGGGGAAAGCCCAACATATGCCCCCATTTTGATATGAGGAATGAGGTCATTAAATTGATCATGTCAAAATATGTGTATGTGTATATAATTGTGATAATTGGAAAAGTGTATGTTATAACATGTAAGCCATGTAAAATGTCAAATTAATGTGTTTATTAAATATGATAAACTTGTTTGAGTTTGAATATTTGAAAATTTATCAATTGATTAGCTCTTTAATATTTTGTTTTGAAATATGTGTAAGTTGTCTTATATTTTTATCTTGAATTTAGTAATAATTGGCCCCACTGTATACTTAAATTTGAAACAAAATGCTTAGACAAAAATATTTTATTATCAAATAATATTTATAATTTCCATAGGTAATATTAATGATTTTTTTTAATAGATGTAGGAATGTTTCCCTCAATCAGTAGAATTAAGGTCAAAGTTTATAAGGAGTATGTTTGAAAATTTCTTGTTTTAGAAATTGTTGTATATTATCATGGAAATAATACCATGTGGAATAAAATCTTGCATGTGATCCAAAGCAACCAATGGGGAGTGAAATCAGTATACATATTTGGATATATCACTTATACAAATTTGATAAGTAGTATTTAACAACTTAAATTTTTACAACTTGTAGCATAAAGTCACAACATATAAATAGGTTGATTTTTTTATTTTTCACCATTAATGTTTGAATAGTGATTGATTTAAATTTGTGCTTTGAACATCTAAAATACCTTTATGACAAGATGTGATGCCAAATCAATTTGAGTGCCTGAACTGCTCCCTATTGACTGATCAATCATTGGACCTAGTATGCTAAATAATTTTACATTTTTTAACCAATTTAATTATTTTGTATATGTTCATTTTTGAAAATATTCAAATTTTAGTTTCTTTTTATGTATTTTTGAGAACTTCCAGAGGTATCCTATAGTTGATAGTAGTGATTGGATTTTGTTGAATCCAACTAGGTTTCTACTGGACTTATCTAATGCATGGGTATAAATTTTGATGAAGGTGTCTAAGGACTATAATTAACTATATCATTATATTTAAAAATTTATTTTTGACTTATATGTGTGAATTATACTAAATATGATATCATTTTATTTAAATTTTTGCAAAGAGATATGCATGTCATAAAATTCTATTATGACAGGCATATGGAGACCATTAGAGGGTTATATCTCTCAAGTGTTGACTATAAGATACTAAATATATTGTGTTCCATGCTAAAAATATTGGCCATATACCATATAATATGCGTTTGATGACTATGTTGGACGAGATATGGAACATAGATACATGTAATTTTTAGCTTCCCACTAGGGATATCACAATCAATTTGGAGGGTGTCTAGTGGATTTGGATATTTTCATTGGTAGACACCCATGAAGTGGTGAATATTGTAGAGGGACTAGGATATATTAGATGTGTCCATCGATATATGACTAGACAATATTTTAGATACTGTGTTTTAATCACTTTCATGTTTAAAATATGATCAAAACTACCTTTTACAATTAAACACATATTTAATTGAAAATCCTCAAATCATCCCAATTTATCCACACATTTGATGTGCACTTCCTAAATCATAGTGGTGCATCCCTAAATGGAAAAATACATTGTAACATTTCATCAAATTCTTCTACAAGCCTTCCAGAATCAATTTTCCCTTCATAAGTGTCTCATTAACCTATTAATTAAAAATCTAAATAAATTGCAAATGAGACCACACATACTCCTTCAAATTAATTAACTAATCACTTGATTATGTTAATTAATCAATTCCTTAATTTTAATGCACATTTCATTAATATTTAAAATTCAATATATGTAATTATCCTCCTCATCCTCCAATTTGCCAACTTTGTAACATCCCCACTAGGATCCACTTAGAAATATGTGATTTTTTAAAATTTAAATAATGTATTATTTTATTAGACTTCACCATAAGAATATAATTAGTGCTCTAGATAAAATATTCTAACTAATTCAACTTTAAAATAAGTATGTGACATCTATCCATCATTGATCATTATCATCATGTGAAACACATCATAATTGAATATCTAAAGTAATTATAGATGTCCAACCATGGCTGGTACAAACGTGCAACCACTGTTGTCATGGTAAATAAATAATAATTACATCTCATTAGATTAATATCTCAATAATAATAAATAAAATATAATGTACAATATACAAGATACAAAGCTTCACAGAGCATGAGTTCCCCAAACTCTAGTATCTATGGCAATCTCAAGTGTCATTTCTAAATAAGTACTGATGTGGGGAGGGGGAACATCATCCAAGTGATTTTCCAAACCAACCACAGACCATTGATCCCATGCACAATCTCCCATTAGGTAATGACCCTCCTTTCATGGATGAGTAGATAGTGAGGGTATGGGAATCCAAAAAGACAAGCTAGTACCTATGTGTTATATGATTTCTAATGACATACAATGTACCATAAATAAATATATAACAACATGATATAACACAAACATGTAAATCATAGACATGAAATGATAATATCTAACTAGCATTACTTTGGCCAAAGTTTTCATAGTTATTGATCTCTTGGATCAATCAAATTCATACACACCACTTGATCAGATTACCTTCATCTGGTATTGGTGATACTCGTAAGCTAGTGAAGTCCATCTCACTACTTACTCAGTACCCACAATGCAATATTTGGTTAATATAAATATAACTAATAGATTCATTTAGATTAATTTTTATTAAAAGTCATGAAACATGGTAGACACAATAATAATCAAATGCATATATTTAGTCCATCAAGTGTATGAATGAATCTATAAAATATTATTTACCACATAAATAATAAGTAAACAAGTACAGTTTTATACTAACTAGGTATAATCTATGCTCAAACTACATACTACTAATTTCTGTAAGTAGAATCACATACACTACATTTTCTGACAACACCAATATCATACTCCATCCTTTCATGTACACACCACTCAATTACAACCAACCAGTCATGATTCTCACAAAAACATAATCTTTCGTTTAAACAATCTATTATATTTTAAGAGGCTATATGCATATATAGTTTTCCATTATTTATAAATTTATAACCTAGTCTTTACCAATTAAAATAATTATAACTTATAGACACACATCATGATGCACTAATATATGCCATATATGCATAGACACTTGTACATACTAATATACTCTTAATATGTACTGCACATAAGTTACACACACACACACACACACACACACATCTATCTGTGTGTGTGTGTGTGTGTGTGTGTGTGTGTGTGTGTGTGTACATACACACACACACACACATATATATATATATATATATATATATATATATATATATATATATATATATATATATATATATATATATATATACATACACACACACACACACACACACACACACACACACACACATATAATCAAGATTTTTATAGGATTTATATAATCATTACATTCATGAATCATCAAGATATAAACTGAATACTACCTTCAATAGACTTTTTTATATCAATATTTCGCTCTCATTACTTATTGTTAGTTCTCAAAATATAACAAATCAACCTTTGATTCAAATTCACCATATAAGACAATCACATAATTCCTTTATGTGGTTTTACCCTACAACAGTCTATGTATTTTATTTATATTTCTACAGGTTTGACTCTATCAACTTATTTTATATAAAACTATCGTGCTTCAGATACATCAGTTAGTGTTTACATAGAGTTCGAAACATAGCCAAAGCTTATATATATATATATATATATATATATATATATATATATATATATATATATATATATATATATATATATATATATATATATATATTTCTTCATAGCTTTTAATGTCAATATATACTTAGTTCATATATTTATATCAATAATGGATATAACATTAGTAAATTAGAAGTATAGTGACAATGTAACACTATAACTGAAATGTTTATTATCACTATTATTTATATAAATATTAGTAATACTATTCATATCATTATATCTATGTACATCAGTACTCAAGAATGATCATCATATTACTATGGTTCACAAGATATTTAAAAGATATGTAATCACATCTCAATCTACTACTTGATTATATTCATAACTCATCAACTTTTCTGACATAAATTAGAATATATTTTTACTCATCAATTATATAATCTGGACATATTCAAATAGAAATATACATAGTATCAAGATCTATGACTACGTATCACCAAGCTTTAAACTACGACCAAGATTTGATCAAGATTGTTCAACACTTCATAATACCACATATAACATATTATATAACTATTAGTGTATTTTATACCACATGTATTATTTTGTAAATATTTTATATGCTATTTATATCACGTGATGATCTATTATTAATATGAGATATATCATGTGATAATCTATTTTGTATATGAGATATATCACATAATGATCTATTCCTAGAATAATCATGTATATTGTATACGTCATGCCACTTTCGCCATGCCATTTCTCATATATAATATATATTATAATATAATATTCATTGATTTAATTATTCTTGATGACACTTAATCCATTCCTCTTATTTTATATTATATCTATGTATCATATACATAATTTTAACATCAATAATTCTTTTTAAAGATAAAAAATATAAAAGCCTTTTCATGTTAATACTCTATGAATAAGTTAGGATTATTATTCATAAAGGTGAATTCTTATATTAATCTTCATAATTATCCATATAAATCAAGCTTCATATATCCGTATAAATATGCTTATCTATGTAATTATTAAGGGATATTAAGGATTAATAAAGCCTAATCCACTTAGACACGGATAAATATTAATATAATGCCCTGTAACAATAATCCATTTCACCATATATGTAAACGCTGCATTAATAAATCCATTTACTAATAAAGGAATGAATATAAAGGGCTATACCCTATAATATCAATATAAAGGAATCAATATCTGATCATTATAGCATCCAAAGCAACGTATTTATAACATTAATAGTGCTATATCGATCAGGTTGTATATACATATATTATATAACAAACTTATAACATTATGTATATAAATTAAAACCTAATCATTATAAAGGTATCGATCATTATATATGTTATATAGACTAATAGGCTATATATGTTATACATTATGTTATAACAATAATTCTACATTAATAACGTTACATATTCATATACAAAGTCACTGCATATTCATATTTTCCAAGTTGTTGCACAAGTTTGTTGCAGACTTATACTTCAAGGATTGATTATCTAAATTTGTATGTCATTATACTTTGCTTCAGGTATAGCTTATGAATCAATGTGAATGATAAGATAATATATCATATATCCTTGCTATATTTAGGTCATTCAATTCGATGTATATAAATATAAATCACTGTATATTTTATATTACAGATATATACTACGATCTACATATTGAATTATGATATTTATACTACATATATCTATATAATACTATGATATATAGCCATTATTTTGTTTCATATAGATAATATTACTCACCAATTCATAGTTTGCTAAAACTATATGCCAAGACTATAAACTTATACTAAATCACTAAAACTTTAAACTATATAGGTATAACATATCATTGAAATTGTATACTAGATCACTATAATTCATAGATCACTAAATGTGATGTGCCTTATATTATATTGTTGAGTATAAATAATAGACGCACCTAATTTTTAACACATAATCTTAATAACACCACCTACCTATAAAAAATGTTAGAATGACATGATCTGGACAAAGATCCTTCCTTTGACCCTACTCTCTCTCTCTCTCTCCCCTCTTTTCTTCTTACTTCCTTCTTCTCCTTCTCCTTCCATATATATGTTGTGCATTCTTTTAAATCTTGTCTTTTCTTTTCTTCATGATTTTTTCTTTTATTCTTTTCCTTAAACCTCTAATTCTTCAACTTTTCTCCAATTTGCCTTAGCACAAAAGTAAAATCCTTGATTTATTATATTTATATCACCACCCATTATTTTATTTATTTTTATTTACTTTTCATATTTTTTTTATAATTACTATTTTATTTTAATTATACAAACACTTTATTGGTTTTATTTCCCATATGATACTTTTCCATTTATATATTCTTCTTAATGACTTAATAAGAATATGGCTTAATAATAATACTATTAATATAAATTAATTTAACTTATATTATCAAATTATATTAAGATATTAAAGCCAAATAATGATATTCCTGAATATCATAAAGGTAACTAGTTAACATTTCTGAGACATGACGTTAGTCTACATATGGTAGTAATCTACTACTAACTATGCAAATTTACATTTACAAAAAACATTAACAATTATGAATTTAATAACATAACATAATCATACAAGGTTAATTCCACATAAGCATTAAATGACACAAACACACAACTAACCATGCATAAATAATTATCTAAATGTAAACAACATAAAAAATGCATTAACACTAACCATTCAACTATGCATATAATGAGTGTTATTTAGTGTTGTGTGTGTAGGGTTCTAGTCATTCCTCTGTCATCTCCTATTACCCCCATCTACATCACCCTTTCCGATGATGCTCTCCCTCCATCATACTTTGAGGGATGAATCTCTCCTGCATCCAACTCATGACAAGCATGTAGTTAGTCCATACCACCATGACATGTATATCATAAAATATTGTTAAATAACAAGTCAACATGATCACATTATAAATAATATACAATACAACTAACTCATAACAATGTCATCATAAAATCAAAGCAACATACAACTGCCCCATAAAAACATATGGCTTATAGCTTAATCAAATAGTAATCAAACCAAATCACAAAATATAAATATCCATGGATAATCTAATAAGTTTTATTAACGAAAAAAAATGGATGTAACATCCATCCCCCTAAAGTTGGTCATCATCCTGATGACACTTATTTAACATTAGTTTTGAATTAAAAATATTATTTAGTAGAAAAATAACATAGTATGAATAATCATATCAAGCAAATATATATGGATATTACCTAAATAACTCATTGTAGTGCTCCCAATTAACACTATCCTTATAGTATTGGTTCTAAAATACCTTACACTATGACATCTCTCTCTATTATGCAAACTAAATTTATGGGTGCTAATTACTTTGATTAGTTCTACCATGACCACCCCAGGGTCCATAACCTACATAGCATTCCAATCCATCACATGTGATGGATCAAATATATAAGTTTTAAGATAAAAAACATGGAATTCATTATGTAATGGATCTAGGGATGGTGGCAATGCACGTCTATATGCTATAATATTGACCACTTCTAAAACCTCAAAGGGTCCCACATACCTTAGCGATAATTTTACTTACTTTATGAATTTAATCGTCAACCATAAACAAGTGAAATTAGCATAAAAGTCAAAACAAATGGCCAGGAAGAGTTACATAAAGCCTCCCAGCCCCTCTACACATCACTTTAACCTAGAGAGTGTTTTTATCATTATGGATAAAAGTGTTTAGGTAACTTGGTATGAATGATGTGTATGATTCAATACCATCACTAATTTGCATAGATCCTAATATACAAAATTAATGAATAAACATTCTTCAATATACATGTGTATTACCATACAACTGAATTTCACAAGTCCCCCTTGCCAAATCCTAGATTAGATAAACTCCCTTTGTCATATCTAAAATAAATAACTACCAAGTCAATGTGAGTGTTTAGTTCTTGACCAACCAAGTGTTCATATTCGTCTAGGATGGTATAATTGATGTTTGAGTTATCAAGACCATAAGGCTCAATGTGAAATTATGTAATAAGCTTAGCTTTGATGGATACTTTGGTCCCACACTTTGTCTTGAAATCCATGTAGGACCAATCTGTTGCTAGATACCCGCCAATTTTGGTTGTGAAGTCTCTAGATAAACATAGATCAAAACAAGGAGTCACGTCTAGAATCAACATATCCTGAGCCATTAAAACACTAGGACAAGCATGTAGGATCAAGTTCAGACCTTTGATAATACTAGATGGTTTGGTGGAAGATCCATTAGGCTATAAAACTCCCTTAGATTGGGGTTCATACTTAAACCAAGCTAATATGTTATTGGCTTTGGCATCATTGAAGTACTTGTTCCACTGTTTACCATGCAATTATGTACTAAGGAGTCCCCAATGATTATAAAAATGTAGAAAACATGAGGTTTGACTGCCTTATTTGATTGTACTTCATTAGGTCCTTTGGTTGCATTGGTGAGAACCATGTCTTCCTTGCATGGTGGCTTCTTAGAAACCTTGATCTTTGACAATTCTTCTTTGAGGATATCCATCTGACCAGGTATAGAAATCACATCCCACATTGGCACACTCGCATTGGAATTTTTCATTTATTTAATAATATTCATGGGAAAACCACCAAATTTTGAATGTACTTTGGGAGCCATAACTATACTTTAAACTTGTGAACTTTAGGGTATCAAGTCATTCCATTGGTTCTAATTCTTTAGAGCTATTGGAACCGTGGAGTAGTAATGGGTTCACTAGGCTTTGATAGTAATGGATTAGAGTAAGATGATCTTTGACTGCTTCCTGACTACCATCCATGTTTCTTCTCTTGAACCTTATATTATGTGCAATTGAAATGTATGCTTGGATATAATTAGCCTATTGATTGAGTGCATAGCACTCTTCTGATTCATAATTAACCATTGTACCACCCAACTAGCTTGGTCCTTCTTGAGACCCTTGACCCTATTGAGGATCTTCTGGTTTTGTCATCCTAGGTAATTTTACACTCTAATCCATAAGAACTTGATTCTATCCATAGCTAACACCCTGATGCCACTGCTCATTGAAAGCTTGATTGAACTCAGCATTTGAGATAATGGATTAACTGAAAGACTGATTCCAAGGCATAGTACCCTCACTTTCGTGAGCAATGTTTTTCTGAGTAGGGACCAAAGTAGTAGAGGTACTTGTAGCATTTGGATTATAATGATTTTGCCTAACATAGTTAGGTGCCCTTGTCCTTGGAAATTTCCTTTGTAGGGTGGCCTAATTGCATGATAAGATTATTGTTGAGGCTGATTTGTAGTTTGATAAGGTCTATTGAACTGGGCTTGCTGCCTCTTCACATTTACCAACTCATTTTCAAAAGATTTAAACATGTTCTTAAGCTCTTGGAAATTCTTATTTTCTTGGGAGTCACTAGATTGATTAGTGGAGGCCTTTTCCTACTTTGGTGTAGGTATGGCAGCAAGTGTTGGCATAGGTGGGATGGTACAAAGGGGAAGAATGATGATAGGATGTGTTTGAATCTCAAGAAATAAAGGTATTGGTGGTCTAGGTGTAATCTTGTCAGCTTGAACTAGACAATTCTTTGCTTTGATTGCCTACTCATAAGCATTTAATATCACAATATGATTGTTATAAATGTAAAAGGCCATAATTGATGTTCTTGAAGCAAGGAAAACCAACCTCCTCTAGATTCTCTACAACATTGTAAATGAAGAGAGCTTAGCTAATAGAGGTTAAGGTTAGTATTTGAGAAGTACATTGAATATGTGCAAGAAAAAAAACTACAATGATTATAGACTGCATTATAATGGAAATGTCACAAAAAATTTGATCTACACATAATTGCAATGTCTAATGTTTGAAAACAAAAGATGATATCAAAGGATTGACCTCTTGAAAGTAGGGATAAGCACAAACACAAGAAGATTACATCTCTAGGAATCATAAAGGCTCATGTCTAAATCACATTGACTAAAATGGAAAGTATTTTCTGTTAGAATAAAATATTATAGTTAGTACACCATGATTTATTTGTCATGTGAGGTTGTTTTATAACACAACTCAAGTAGCTTAGGTTTTTATTTTATTAATTGAGATTTGGTTAGTTGCGATGTTAAGATCCTATTTTATAGGGATTGATTTGGCTATTCTATTAATGGAAAGTTCAATTTCTTTCACATTTGGTATCATAGCAACGGATCTTTAAAACCTAGTTGAAGCAAGAGAGAAAATTGAGGAGGAGCCCATGCACCCTCACTCTAAAAATTGAATTTAATTTCCATGCTTCAATTTGCATGGCATATGACATAACTAGATTTACACTTAAACACACTTTATCCAAAAGGAGAAGTGGCCTACAAATCTGAGATCAGTAAAAGCATTGCCCTAATTTGGCAAGATTTCACTCAATTTGAATTTTTGGACTATGTTCAATCCATTGTGTCATACATTCACTGTAAGAGCTACATTTTATTATGTTTAATCCATTGTGTCATACATTCACTGCAAGAGCTACATTTTACTATGTTTTGGATTTCATCATAAGCAAGAGATTGTAGACAATTATAATTAATACATTTTTAGAATAGAGAATTTTTGTATACAATGCCAAATTTTTATTAGTTTATAAGAAACACAATGAACTAAACAAGCAAGAGATTTTGGAAAATTATAATTAATAACATTATTGTCACCAATAATGAAGCTCACCATTTATTGATTGGGAGAGGCTCTACCAATTTAATTTTCATACATTTAAAAATACACTTTGTAAATTTGTTAATTTAATTTTCATAAAATAAAAAATACACAAGACAAACCAAGCAACAGCTCCACTAAGTTATTTAAGGCTCCAATCATTAACATATATAGTGATCAATAGATTTTACTGTCAAGATGAGATTGAAAATAGAGTTATAACATTATAGCTCACATCATTATAATGTCACCAAAGTATCAAGCCTTTAAGGATGCATTCATTAACATCTATACTTTCATAAGCATTCAAGAACAACATTGAGGTGGTAATTCTAACCTTAGAAAATTGTAGAAAATCAAAGTTTAAGCATTAGTATCCAGGCATAGTGGAAACAAAACATGGTGTTTAATTCCATAATAAAATCTTAAAAGATAATGAAGTCCACACATCTCCAAAGTAAGCAATACAAAAATTAGGCATAGTCCATTCTTCCTGAGCAGCAACCAATGGAGTCATCTTAACAACTTGTATATCCAATGAAAAAACTCAGTTAAGACATAATACAAAATAAGAAACAAAGCTACCACTAAGCTATCTAAGGATCCAATCATAAGCAAATCTAGTGATCAAGAGCTATTACTATTAAAAAGAGATAGACAACATTTTTTTACCATTACAATGTACATCATCATATTGTCACCAAAGTATTAACCCTTCGAGGATACATTCATAAGAATCTATGATTTCTTAAGCATCCAAGTATAACATTGAGATAGTAGATTCTAACCTGATGACAACACATAACATCAAATTTTTAGCATCAAGCTCAAGCATTTTGACAACATGACACTAAATTCAAATTTAAGATGGAGGAACGGATCCTTTCAAGGTGACATCAAACTTTCATTAAAGTTAACTTTTGAATTTATTCACACTTACATTTTTATTGAAAATCACACAACTTTTTTTTACTTGTGATTTCATTCCATTAACAATACATTACAAGATCAAATCATAGAGATCTGCAAAACAATTTGATACATTTCCAAGAATTTATAGGGGCATTTTTTTTTCACAATAGCAATATCCTTATAAAAAAAAGTAATAACAAATCACAAGAACTCAATCCATGAGCATCCTCTGCCATGTCACTCATGGCCCATAGTAGATATTGATGATATGAAAGACCTCAAAAATAATAAAAAGGTAAGAGCTTCTTAGGAATAGAGTATGCGGGTGTCAAGCTTAGCATTGTATGCTTGCTGGTGGCACTGGGGAGAGCAATACAAAGTCATATTGGCCATTCAATAACCATTTGAGGTCAATAATAAGGAAAATAAATATATCACTCCCAAGGAACTTCAGTTACTTATGCACCACTTACATCTCAACAATAATGCTAAAAAGCTTTCACAAGTTACATCTTAATAGCACTGTTAAATATCTTGCATAATGTACATCACCATCACCTGATAAAACTTTACTTTATTGCAAAATGATGTTGTTTTTTGGTACTAAATAATGTGTTCATAATTTTAATGTTTCGTCCTTGCCATCCAACACTAACCAATAAAGAATCAACAAAGCTTTGTAGGAAATCAATCTTAATCACAAACATATCTAGGTAAGACACTTAACTGGGAGGAAAGGAATCTATTTGGGTATAGCATAACTTGGTAGCTTCAGTTTTCACATCCTTCAATATTTACTTTCATACGTGTACAAGCATATGATAGATAAGCTCATAAGAAACCAGTTTTGATCCTCACATCCAATCATGAGTTTTATGAATATTCACCTCTAATTTATCATTACTAGTTTTGTGTGTGGATTGTTAAATAAAATAAAATTGTTCCAGAAGGATTATCTATCTTCAACTGCTCATGATTCCATGCATTGTGTGTAAAACAACTTTTTGGAGTGTAAACTGATGATACGTGCCATGAGAGTATATACATAATATTTTAAAGGTGTTTCATCATAAATATTGTTGTTAAAATAAAAATATATATCAATATCAGATAAAAAATTTAAACCTATAAAATATTTTTAGACAAACAGATTGGAGCTTAACCCACTTTACAGTGATTGTATTGCAAATACATGATCCATGATCTGCACATAGAACTATCGCTCAAAATTTTGTTGTAGAGTTATATAAGATATTGGGCAATAAGTTGAGAGTGTTGGTGTAGGATATTAATTATTCTATTTACTTATTAAATGGATAATTTCTACACTTATAGATTTAGCTTACTTAGGTGTGATAAGAGGTTAAGTGGGTGACTTCTACCTAGAGTTCCATCTGAAGTATTGTTGAGTTACACTGTGAGTTCTCCTATGAGTTCCATAGTGAGTTACACTCAGTTCCATCTTGAGTTCTCCAATGAGTTAACTCCACTTACTCCTTTATATTCATCTTCACCATGCTATTATAATTGAGCTGATATTTGTAAAGCTTGCATGTTTCTGAATACAAAGTCATCATTGTTGCATAATTATTTGTGTGCTCACTCTCCCAGAAAATCACCTACTAACATATTCTAACATGGTATCAGAGCTACAGGTTTTGGTAATGAGCATCGGATTATTTATTTGATTTCTATTTTGTATTCTCTTGAAATTATAGAAGAATTTGCATATTGCTTCTATTTGCATTTGCATGTAAGCTTAGTTGTGCAGATCTGTGAGAAGGATACATGGTCTCTTGCTCGCCATCCTTTTCCATGCAAATCACTTTCACGTCGTCAAACAGTCTTCAACGGAGCCCACACTTAGCTTGACGTTTCAAGAAGCCTATTGTTATTCTAAAGGAGTGGACTGTGGTAGGCTGTGAGGCAGAATAGAGGGTGAATTATTCTAAACGAGTGTTTCGGCCTCTTTTTTTACACATTGGGTTTCAAAACCCTCTCTACCATGCACATACCAGCCGCCCATACCAAGTTTTAACGGCCTGATTCAACATTTGCAGCTATACACAGGCCATTGATTTTCTCAATCTGGTCTTTCAAAAGCTTAAAACACTATCAACAGCGCCACCATTGGGGTGAAGAGCTTTGGAAGAGACAGCCTGCCTCACAGAGAGAACGGAGGAGAGCCTTTGGGTTGAGCCTGAGCCTTTGGAAGGCACAGCCTGCCTCACACGCCCTGCATCCATTTGTATTGCAGACCTGCATTCTTTTATGGACAGCGAGCATGGAAGCCTGCATTTTAAAGGAGAAACAATGTTTGGATTATAGCGCCCAAGCTGTTTTCATTTGTAGACCTACCTCTGCATGATGGCAACGCATACCTCTGTTTGCTCTCCAACTTTTGTTGACAGCGTCGAAGATAAGACTTGCTAGCAATTTCAGACCTGTACATGCAGATCTGACCTGTGCAAGGCATGCAAACAGTGGTGTAGGAGCCTTGTGGCCTCCATTGGCGACGCCGTACAACTTACTCTTCTTGCTAAGTCAAAACATAATTTTATCTAATCATTTTTTGATAAATCCTGCCCTAAAAGCTTTTAAAATTAGCTATTTTTTTAGTTATTATTTTTTAAGTCGTCGTTTTATTTTGCCTTAAGTGAGTTATTTTTCGCTTAAGTGTACATAAGGGCAAGAAGAAGGGTTATTTTTAACTTTTGTTGATATGAGGAGGTTTGCAGTTTAGTGCCAATTCCAATGGAAGGTTATACGATATGCTTTGTATTTAAACATGTCTGTATTTTAATTTTTTGTGCAAATTTAATTAAATAGGCCATTGCTGATGGAAAAAGTATTTTGCTATAACTTTTGACTGGTAACTCAGAATTGAGTGCCATTTTTTCTAAAAATGCATATTTTTTCATCCTCTTTCCATTGGTCTAATTTCTTTTATAAAATTCACTCAAGTTATAAAGTGCCATATTGAGAGGGGTATGGGCCATACTACTTTCTACACCGTATTTGGTGCACTGATTGCTCTCATCTATATGGACTTATTTTCAGTCTAATCTAAAGTTCATCTTTAGAGCATGCACCATTGTTTTTGCTTACTCCAACACTGATTGCTCATTTGAATGCATGTTTAGCTGTGCCCGCCATCCCTTTCATGAGCATGTTTTAGGAGTTTATTGTAGAGTATTTTGTGTATTTGTGCACTTTTACGGTGTCTTTTTTCAATCGTATTAACCTCATTTGAGAGATTATAGATGAGAAGAGTTGTTTCATCTCCAGTGATCCTTCTTGAAAAGGATAATTATGTTTCTTGACGTGTTTATATGGAATATTTGCTCACACACAATAATCGTACTCCATGTTTATATGGACAGATTCTTGCACCCACTGATCTTGTTCGATTTGATAAGTGGGTTAATACTTGTGACAAGGTTTTTTCCACTCTATTACTTCATGTTTCCATGGATCTTTATTACAATGTGGAACATACAGAGTGTCCAGGGATTGTTTGGAGCATTTTATAGAGTCTTTTCCGTGATCTTACAGAGATTTATGCAACACCTCCTCCGCTTTCTATCATCTCTTTAGAGACTATTGTACTCTCTCATGATTTTATTTATTGTGATGAGACATCTATGGTGGATAGTGTTCTTCCTTGCGTCGAGCCCCCACTACAGGATGAGATTCTACCAGATCTTAGTTGTCCTATTACATATTCTACATCTATTTTTCTACAAATTGTTGCTCTTTCAGAGCCTTTAAAGACTTAAATTTCAAAAGACTTTATTAATTTCAGTATGAGTACACCTATTGTGAGCATCAACGACTCATCTCTTCTTGTAGACATTCATCTTGCAGATCTGAGTGCTTCATTTGATGAGTCATGTTCCACTCTTCACATAGACATTCCTTTAGTGAATGTTTCATTTCTATCTTCTTTGGCTTGTCTCTCTCCATCATTGTCTGTTTCTTCATTGCCATCTTCTATATTTTGTCTTGTGATATCTGATCAGACTTTGGCACATTCAAGCATTAGCAATGAGACATTTGAGTATTTTTCAGAGATCTACATCATGATTCTTATCTACACTCCACTTGAGTGGGAATTCAGTAGTTTGACAGCGCGCGGTTTCTTTCTTCCGAAAAGAAGAGATGGTATTTGTTTGCAGAAGGACCTAATACAACATTCGTCATCTGACATTCTGTGCATACATTCTCTCTTTTCTTTGTGGAGGCACACATCCTTCATATTTTTTAGGATATTGAGATCATCACTATGTACTTTGGGTACCTCTTTAGGCCTCATTGTCGGGACCCAATTTTAGAGCCCACCTAAGCTATGCTTAAGGGGGGTGTTGGAGTGGGCTTTTTAGTCCTTACTTCTATTCTTTGTCTCTCTTTTGGGGAGGAGTTTTTTTTCACTGGGTTTTATCTTTTTACTCCACTTTTGAGAGTTGCATTTTATATGGGTACCTCATCAGGGCTTATTGCCGAGACCCATCTTTTCTTTTCCACCCACCTAAGCTACGCTTAAAGGGCGTGTTGGTGTAGGATATTAATTATTCTATTTACTTATTAAATGGATAATTCCTACACTTATAGATTTAGCTTACTTAGGTGTGATAAGAGGTTAAGTGGGTGAGAGGGTGAGTTCCATCTAGAGTTCTACTGAGTTATACTATGAGTTCTCCTATGAGTTTTACAGTGAGTTACACTCAACTCCATCTTGAGTTCTCTAATGAGTTAACTCCACTTACTCCTTTATTTTCATCTTCACCACTATTGTAATTGCGCTGATTAGTACATAACAGATATTTGTAAAGCTTGCATATTTGTGAATACAAAGTCATCATTATTGCAGAATTATTTGTGTGCTCACTCTACCAAAAGATCACCTACTGGCATATTCTAATAGAGAGGTGGTGGTTAGAATGAACAATAAAAGCTTGAGGTTCATTCTTGTAATACAAGTTATGTTAATATGTTACTTTCTTAATCAAATTACGATGGCAATAAAAAATAAAAAATGTATATCGCATGCTTGCAATCAAAAAAATATTGCGATGCCAAACCAGTCTCCCAGTCCTACAATTTTCTAAGTAATATATTATTAACCATAATACATTCAACATTGGTCATGAGTCATGACTTCATTTTCACACGTCTTAATGAATCTAACTCTACCTCTCCTTAGCAGAAACATGATAATTTTGAGCTCTACCAGATTAAGAATATGCAGATGATAGCATAGGCAATAAACAGCAACAGCACAGCAACAAAAGTCTAAAATCTAAAATATGTTTGGCTCTGGCTGGTATCGGCAGCTTATGCGAGCATGGAGTGGATATTTCATACACATGAGCACAGAAGGAATATCCCTGGTTAGATCTGGAAGACTTCCTTCCTTCACACATCCCCACTCAAATGCAAAGAGTAGATTGGCAAGTGTGATTGGAACATGTACGCTTGCAACGTCCATTCCTGCACATACTCGCCTTCCTGCTCCAAACGGAAGGTACGACATTCTGACCTTGTCCGAATCCAGATTGTCAAGGAATCTCTCCGGCGTGAACTCATCAGGCTCCTTCCATACTCCAGGATCGTTGGACACGCCGTGGAGATTAAAAAGCACTTGTGATTTGGCCGGTATCCTGATGCCCATCACCTTACACTCATTCACTGTCTGGTGAATCATAGCAAGAGGTGCAATCGACTCTTTTCTCAGCGTCTCCTTCACAACAGCTTGCAAATATGGCAGCTTCCCCAAATCCTCTAGCCTTAATAGTCTCCCTTTTGCTTCTTTCACAGCTTCGCTTATCTCTTGATAAGCCTTGTCTTGAATGTGAGGATGGGTTATCAAATAAGCGAGAGCCCATTCTATAGCTGTGGAGGTGCTGTCTACTGCAAGAAGAAATATCTCATGCAAGTTGAAGGCTATCTCTTCATCCGATAACTTTATAGAGCACTCTTCATCCTCTCCTTCGCCAATGGAGAGCAAACAATTCAAGAAAGTGTTGGGAGCGTTTTGCTTCAAATATCTTCTATAACTGCGAGCAAATCGAATAAAAGGCAATAAGAGATCCAGTACATGCTCTCTGAGAGCCTTCCAATTTCTTTCCGTTCTAATTGATGAAGGAATAAAGTAGCGAGCAGGTGGAAATGAATCCAGCAGCATATCTCCTCTTTTGCTTAAGCTAATATCTTCAGCTATCAGTTCCTCCAGCTTCGTCAAGAAACTTTCGTCTTCAAAGTCAGGGCCGAAGCATAATGGCGCAATAAACCGCATTGCCATCATTTTGAAGGCGTGAAACGGCCTCACCACGCCCTTGTTTGCTTCCATCTCCTTTTCTAATTTGTTGATGAGATTACTCACACTTCTCTGGTGAGAAGAGCTCTGGCTTGCAACGTGGAAGGGACTCAGAACATTGTTGTGGAGAAGCTTTCTGAGCTTAATCCACCGCTCATTGTAGGGAGAACTAATGATGGTTTTATAGCTGGCGGAGGTGAATTGCCTGGAGTAAAGTGGGGGACGACCTGCAAAATTGGAAGCCTGGTTTACCAACGCCTCCCAAATTGCAGTTTTGCCAGTGAGGACTACGAGAGGATTTGGTCCCATCCACACAGTCATGACAGGACCATATGACTTAGCCATATTTGTCATGGTCGAAAGAAGATTGCCACCCTTCTTCATCTGATGCAAGTTGCCCAATAATGGCAGCCTCGGTGGAGATGGAGGCCATTTAACATCATCCTTCCAGGTTGATAAAAGCAAGTGATAAGCTAGAGCAGCGAGAAATATGAGAAACAGTGAAGAAAGAAAAATGGCAGTGCCTGGTAGCATGCGGGTTTGAAAGGAATGGAGGATCTCCACTACAACTGAAGCTATTTTCTCCATACTAGACAGGTATAATTTGAAAACGGCGAGGGTTATCTCCATTTTTATCTGGTGTAAGAGTATATATATACACACATTCTGGAAAGGTTTTGAGACTGGTGAAGTTGTCATTAATGTCTTTGATTTAAACACCCAACAACCGCGCCGACTTATTTGATTTTATTTCAAGCACCAAAGAATATTCATCCCTGATATGATTTCACATGATTTGTGTATTTTTGACCAAAATGGAGCCATGCCCATTGCCATCTCAATTTGGTTTTTTCCGGATCATCTAATTTCCCACGGTATGAACGGGAGTAGCTGGGTTGTATTTGAAACGTTGTCATTAATGTCTTTCATTTTAACATTTAATGTTTTGATTTTATTTCAACCACCAAAGACTATTCATCCCTGATATGATTTCACATGATTTGTGTATTTTTGATTCAAATGGAGCCATGCCCATTGCCATTTCAATTTGGTTTTATCCTGATCATTTAATTTCTCACGGTACGAATGAGAGTAGCTGGGTTGTATTTGAAACGTTGTCATTAATGTCTTTCATTTTAACATTCAATACCCAAACAAGCACGTTGACTTATTTGATTTTATTTCAACTACCAAAGACTATTCATCCCTGATATGATTTCACATGATTTATGTATTTTTGATCAAAATGGAGCCATACCCATTGCCATTTCAATTTGGTTTTATCCGGATCATTTAGTAACATTGCTACTAATCTTTAAGAATAGTTATTAAGTTTAATTTATTATTGAAAAAAAAATACATAAAAATGCCTCAAGCCACGTATAAACTTTGAGACAAAGATTTATAATATTCACATAGTTTTTTACGAGTTTTGTTTTCCATATAAAAGTATAAAATTTTTAATCAATTGTAAAGGTTGTTGCATAACTGGTGAGGATGATGGTTATTTATATTCATCCATCAAAGTATAAATCTCTCTACATATTCGATATAGAGAGATTCGAATAGATAGGGCCAAGATCATGTCCTCGGTAACTATGACAATGAATACGTTCCCTAATCATCATTACCTAGACTACAAAAATCTCACTGATTTAGATATATTTTTATTCAACATTGTAATCTGTTATATATTTTTCTCTAAAATATGAGACTCTAAAATATCAACATGCTATATAATTAATAAATTCTAAAAATATATAAATAAATAAATAATAATAATCCATCTCTAACTTATCTTATTACAATGGACATAATAACTATTTAGCAGCCATGAAACACCAATTCCAAGGTGAAATTATGCTTTTATGTGGAATACCTCAATGTTTGCTTACGATACTACATTTGGAGGTGTATTTCTATATAAAAAACATATTTCAATAGATTTCCACTTTTTCTCATCTTTATTAAACTTCATACAAATTATATACTTGCAAGTGCCACCAAAGGTGTGTATTGGAACACCAGCATGCTTGAATAAAAATAACCATGTCAAGATATGAAGAACACTAACAAACTGGAATAAAAAGATTACAACTTTTTTTAATCTTTATTAAAATTCATATAAATTATATACTAACAAGTACCACCAGAAATGTATTGGAACACAAACATTAATGAATAAAAAGAACCACACAAAATGAAGAACATTGGCATTCTTGAATAAAAATGAACCACACGATATAAAGAAGTTATTTCCTGATTCCAAAGAAAAAAATGATATAAGAATAGCAAGATAAGAGGAAGTAAAGATTGTTGATAAAACAAAGTAAGTTTGGATGGCCATGGACATGGAAGGGCAACGAACGACACAAAGCTACAAAAGTATCATCAAAAATTAAAAATATATAATGGCATCTTTCAATAGGACAACATCAATATGGTAATATTGAAGACCATTTTAAAGTAAACTATCATTGTAAAATAGATTCTCACCCAAAAAAATAAATAATAATTGAAGTAATTTATATACTACAATAACAACTCATGTTTCCAATCGAGGAGGACATTTTAATATGAAGTTTGTAAAAATAAAATGAGGCGGAGAAGAGGTAATATATAATAGATTGTCAAATCTCTCAAAATATCACAACATGATTGTTACTATTAGTGTAGGTTTTTATTTTTTTCTATTTTTTAATTAGGGAAATTGTATTTCTTGTGCATACATGGAGTTTTCCTACATTTGTGGGATAGGCTATCTTATGTGGAGGTGTGTGTCATAGATGTGTCATAGGTGTCATAAGAATGTTATAAGTAACTCCCTTGATGGGAGTTACTTCTCTATTCTTAGCACCTTGTCACCACCTTTCATGGAGGAGTTACAGTCTATTCTTGGGGTGCCTTGTCCACCTTTTGTGGAGGAGTTACTTACGTACTCTCCTATATGTATTCTTCACTTTGGCCATCTCATGCTAATCAGAGTTTGGTTTTCTTCATTTTGTATTGTGCAATTTATCTTCTTGTGTTATTTTCAAATTGCTTTAACATCTATGTGGTGTGCACTTGCTTCAACTCGTGTGATCACGTCTCTATTGCACTCGCATTATCTAGATTCTGGCAACAACTCTGATATGGTATTAGAGCAACAACGGTCATCGTGTGTCTGGTTATGCTTTTAGTTCATTTTGAAATCAAGAGGAGTGGATTTCTCTTTGTTTTTTTAATTTTCTAGATCTGATCTAAAATTATATATATATATATATATATATATATATATATATATATATATATATCATTTCTTGCATCTTGAAATCTTTGGCCTTTGGGTGTCTTGGTTGTCTTCACTTCAGGCGCTGGTTCAGCAGTTAGCTTGGGCGCCATTGTTGTGTGCAAGTAGCAGAGGGAGGAGCAGCACTCAGCATTCAGTTCAGGGTCAGCACTCAGCGTCTGCGACGCCAAGCTTCATCAGCAGCATCATTTCCAACAGCTGACTAGGCCGTACGGTGCGCAAGTCTGCAGGGTCTTTCTTCAGCACTCCACGCCAAACTTCTGGTCTGTGCCAACTTCAGCAAGGCGCCTTCAGTTCTGCCACGCCATCCGCTGTACGGCATCCAAAATAGGGCTATTTTTTTTTCTGAATATGGCGCATTTTTTTGGTAAACCTGCTGTGCATTGAAGTCTAGAAACTCTTTCATCTTTTCTTGCCCAGCAAGGCGCCAAGCAGGTTATACGGTTTCCAACAGGTCTGCATTTGTTTTGTCTTTTCTGCAAGTTAAATTTTGGACTGTTTGTTTTTGGCGCCCCCTGGACACGTGGCATCCTTCATTCTGTCTATGCTTCATTATTTTCAATTAAAAATTGCCTAGTAAAACAAAAATCAGTCAATTTGACTGAATATTCAGTTTTATAGACAGTTTTGTAATTTGGGTATTTTCATTTAAAACTTGTATCTTCATTTGTCGAAGACGAAGGGTGAGGCCCAGATTGGCAGGAGGCCAATTTACCCTCACACAAACCTCTTTTGGATTCCTCGTTCCGTGTTGAATCCAACGAGTGGTTGGAAGACCATTTTTTCTCTCAAAATAGGCATTTTTTTAATATTTTAGTGCTTTTTTTGCAAAAACACTAGTTTACGAGAAAATTGAACATTTAATATCTTGCAAATGGTAGCTCAGATTTGGGTGCCATTTTTTGCAAAAGTGTTTGTAATTCAATTCTTCACAATGTAGGCTTGTTATTTGTCAAAAATGCACTAGTTTATAAAGTGCCAAAAATTTGGGTCTCTCGAGACGCATTTTCAGCTGAGTCTGACGTCCTGTTTGCTTTAGTCTTGCACTGATTACTCTAAGATGCATTCTTGGCTGAGTCTGACATCTTTTGAGCATGCACTTGTATATTTGGGGGGGGCTCAATATTTCAGAGAGGTGTGATTGCTTTTCACAACTTTCATATCTTTGCTTTCATTCTCCTTTCTGCATAAATTCACAACTTGTAATCAACACAACTTCACCTAAATTCAGCTAAAAAATAGATTTTTTTCAACTTAAACCCCTAACACCCTTAAACTATCATGAATGGAAGGTTAAAATGTCAATCATTCTTAGAAGGAAAGGGTTGTATAGGATCACCATGGGTGCTGAAGTAGAACCCAACACTGATGCTGAAAAGGTCAAGTGGTACAACCGTAGTGATGAAGCCTATGGATTACTGAGCTTTTCCGTGTCTCCAGAACTTCTCTTCCATTTAGAAACCTCCAAGACTCCCAAAGACATATGGGACACCTTAGAAAAGTTATTTGGGAAGCTTGATGAGATGAGAGGTCATGAGCTCAAAAATGAACTCATAAGTCTAAGTCCTAGCAACTTTAACACCTTACAGGACTTTTTCACTAAGTTTAAGGCCCTTAGATTGCAATTGAAAGAATGCGGGATAGAGAAGAAAGATGATCAACTTATTCTTTCTATTCTCGCAAAGTTAGGTCCAAGCTATTCAGTCTTTGTCTCCACTTTCCATGCCACAAAAAGTGCTCTTGGCACTACATGGAAAATGCCTTCTTTGGATTCATTCATTACTGACTTGACTAGGGAGCAAGATAAGCTAATTCAAATAGGCACAATGAAGTCTACTCAACCCCAAGCTTTGATAGATGGAAATGGTAACGATAAGACTTCAACAAAAGAGAAGAAGAAAAAAACAAGGACCAGGAGAAGAAGAAGAAGAAAGAAAACAACAATCCTGCCAAAAATAACAATGAGACTTTCTCTTCCAATGCTAAACCTAAGAAAGAGAAGGTTAAGTGTGCCTATTGTAAAAAGATAGGGCTTGATGAACACAAATGCATGAAAAAATAAATAGATCACCTAACTCATCTTCTAGAGAAGAACAAAATAGGTGTTCCTGAGTCCATCAAGCAGAATTCATCTACCCAAGATTCTACCAAGGCAAAAGGCAAGGGTAAGGAGAAAGAAAAGGGCAAGGCCCTTGTAGCTACAATAGCTTCTACATCTTCATGGGTCATTGACTCAGGTGCTTCTCACCACATGGGCTCTTCACTAGTTGAGTTTTCATCTTTAGAGCCTTGTAGTATGACTTCAATTAGTTTGGGTGATGACACTTCAATTTCTATTGCAGGGAGAGGGTCATAATATTCTAAGTGTTCCTTCTCTTTTAACCAATCTCCTATCAGTGTACCAAATCACTCACATTAGTCAGGGTATGAGAGTTGAGTTTTCACCAGATTCAATGACTATTAGGGAGTTACATAGTGATACTACAGTGGCAGTGGGTAGGGTAGATCACCAAGCCAAGTTATACACCTTCTCATATTTTGCATCAGATTCTTCTCCAACATCATTGCTAACTCATTCAGATGGAGTTAGCAAATTGTGTCATGAGTGGTTTGGCCACCTTAACTACCGCTATCTTGAGAAACTTTGCAAACATGACATGGTCATTGGCTTGCTTTGTGTCCAATTCTCAAAAGGACTTTGTGAGGGGTGCTCCCTTGGGAAGCATCCCGAAGCAAAATTTGACAAAGGCAAAGCTTGGAGGGCTTCACAACCTTTGGAGTTAGTCCACAATGATGTATTGGGACCCTTTCCCAAACCATCTTTCACAAGGGCCAAGTACATCCTCACTTTCATTGATGATTTCTCTAGGTACACTTGGATATATTTTCTCAAACAAAAGTCTGAAGTGTTTGAAAATTTTCTAGACTTCAAGGCTCTTGTTGAGAAACAGAGTGAAAAATCCATCAAAGTTATTTGAACTGATAATGGAGGGGAGTATGTCAGCATCAGGTTTGAGCAGTTTTGCACCACAGAGGGGATTGATTTGCAGCACACAGTCACTTACATTCCTTCATAGAATGGGGTTGCAGAATGCAAAAACAAGTTCTTGAAAGAGATGGGTAGCTGTATGATTCACTTCAAATCTTTAGCACCACAGTACTGGACTGAAGCCATCAATTGTGCTTCTTACATTCAAAATAGGGTTCCTCACAAAGATTTGAAAGGGATAACACCCTTTGAAGCTTGGCATAAAAGGAAACTTGATGTTGAGCACCTCAGGGTTTTTAGATCGCCAGCCATGGCCCGCATTCTGAAGAAGAAATGCAAAGCTATGGAATGCCAGTCCAAGCCTTGCATCTTTTTAGGATATTTGGATGGTATTAAGGGATATCGCCTTCTAGATCCAGTCACTCATGAGTTGTTCATCGAGATAAGTGTCCATTTTCAGGAGAGTCCTAGAGACTCAACACTTGACACTTCTTCTCCCTCATCGAATCTACTTCATGATGATTCCTCATCAGATTCAGATCATCCACAACAGGTTCTCGAGCCAGAGACATCTTCTTATTCTTTGAGTTCAGACAGTGAGGACAGTGATGTAGAGTCATCCACCTTTAGTCAGTCAGAGGATGAGGAGTTAGCACCTGACTTGCCCACTTTCGGGCCACTTTGGGCCAGATAGACACTTGAGAGTGCTGGCACTTGGGTAGAAGATCCCGCAGATGACAAATGTACTAGGAGAGATTTTTAGAGAGATCCACATGCCTTCTTTGCTACAGTTTTAGATCCATAGAATTTTCGAGAGGCATCGGCGGTACCTGAGTGGGATAATGCTATGGAAGAAGAATATTCTTCCTTAATCAAAAATCACACTTGGGATTTGACTTCACTTCTTAAAAAAAGAAAGATGGTTTGATGTAGGTGGATATATCAGACCAAGTTTGCAGCAGATGGATCAGTTGATGAGTACAAGACGCGATTGGTTGCCAAAGGTTTCTCACAGGTGGCAGGGATTGACTACTCAGAGACCTTTGCACTTGTTGCAAAGATGACTTCTATTCGACTCACCTTGGCTATTGCCGCAACACATGGTTGGGATGTGCATCAGATGGATGTGAAGAGTGCCTTTCTTCATGGAGATCTAGAGGAGGAGATCTACATGGAGCAGTCGCCAAGATTTGTTCAAGATTCTTCCTTAGTATGTAAACTTAAGAAATCTATCTATGGCCTCAAATAGGCCCCTTGGGCTTGGTATGCCAAGATAGATTCCTTCCTTCTCACAACAGGTTTCACTAGGTGCCATTATGATCCCAATGTCTACTTTTTGCAGTAGGATGATTCACTCTTGATTTTGTTTCTATATGTTGATGACCTTCTGATCACTAGGAGTTCTTCATCAGCTATTGCAGTAGTGAAGGCATCTCTCCAGGTTATATTTAAAATGACAGACTTGGGTTTGTTACACTACTTCCTTGGCATCGAGATCTCACAGTCAGATTCAAGGATTTTTCTTGCACAACCTAAGTATGCTCTTGACTTATTGACTCAGTTTTACATGGCTGATTGCAAGCCATCTCTGACTCCCTTTCTATCAGGAGTCAAGCTTGAGGCTGATTATTCTTCACCATTGGTTGATGCCACTCGGTATCGACAACTTGTTGGTAGTCTCATCTACTTGACTCACACCAGGCCCGACATATCATATATAGTGGGACTTGTCTCCAGATTCATGTAGAAACCTCATGAGCTACATTGGAAAGCAACTAAGAGGATATTGCATTACATACAGGGTTCACATAGATACGGGATTCATTATAGATTTGGCATAGAGGTTGACTTGGTTGGATATATAGATTCAGACTAGGTTGGCGATTCACAGAATCGCAAGTCCACTTCTAGTTACAGTTTCTCTCTAAGTTCTAGTCCTATCAGTTGGACTAGCAAGAAGCAGAATGTTATTTCTATATCATCCACAGAGGTAGAGTACAGGGGAGCTGTTAATGCAGCTACTGAGGCTATTTGGCTTTAAGAGATACTTTTTGAGTTTGGCATTCCTATCAGGCAACCCACCATCATTTATTATGACAACCAGAGTACCATTCAGATTTGCAAGAATTTGGTTCAGCACTAGTGGACCAAGCACATAGAGATTCACATGCATTTCATTTGGGAGCTTATTCATAGTCAGGTCATTGACTTGATATTTTTCTAGTCTTCAGAGCAGGTTGCAGACATCTTCACCAAACCTTTTACTGAGAGCAAGTTCATTCATCTACGAGCTCTTCTTGAGGTGCGGTCCACATCTGTAGTAGCATCATCTTCAGGGGGGGCACTAGCCTCTTCTTTCTTTTATGTCTCTCTTTTGGGGGGGAGTTTTTTCCTATGGGTTTTTTTCTTTTCTCTATCTTATGGGAGATTGCATTTGTACATGGGTACCTCATCAGGCCTCATTGCTGAGACCCATTTTATATTTTCACACTACCCACCTAAGCTACGCTTATGGGGGGGTATTAGTGTAGGTTTTTATTTTTACCTATTTTTTAATTAGGGAAATTGTATTTCTTGTGCATACATAGAGTTTTCATACATTTGTGGGATAGGCTAGCTTATGTGGAGGTGTGTGTCATAGATGTGTCATAGGTGTCATAAGAATGTCATAAGTAACTCCCTTGATGGGAGTTACTTCTCTAGTCTTAGCACCTTCTCACCACCTTTCATGGAGGAGTTACAGTCTATTCTTGGGGTGCCTTGTCCACCTTTTGTGGAGGAGTTACTTACGTACTCTCTTATATGTATTCCTCACTTTGGCCATCTCATGCTAATCAAATTTTGGTTTTCTCCATTTTGTCTTGTGGAATTTATTTTTTTGTGTTATTTTCAAATTGCTTTAGCATCTATGTGGTGTGCACTTGCTTCAACTCGTGTGATCATGTCTCCATTGCACTCATATTATCTGGATTCTGGCAAGAACTCCGATAGTTACAAGAGTGAAAAAGTTATAATTGATGTTCTTGAAGCAAGGAAGATCAACCTCCTATAATAATATCTACAACATTGTAAATGAAAAGAGCTCAGCTAAGAAAGGTTGAGGTCTGTATTTGACAAGTACATTGAATATGTGCAAGAAAGAAAACTATAATGATCATAGACTTCACTATACTGGAAATGACAAAAAAAAACATAGATTGACACACACTTGCAATGTCTAATGATTCCAAACAGAAGATAATATCAAATAAGTGACCTCTTAAAAGCATGGATAAGCACAACCATAAGAAGATTCCATCTCAAATAATCACAAAGGTTCATCTTTGAATCACTTGGACTAAAAGGGAATGTATTTATGGAACTTGTAACAATATATAGACATGAATCACTCTTAACTTCAGCAATACACTAGAATATTGAAGGATAATGTTTGAATCACTTGGACAAAAATATAATTAATCTATGGACCTAGTAGAATAAACAAACATGAATTAATTTAACAACATCAAGATCATGTTGAAATTCACAAGTAAATTTATGCTAAAGTGGATCTAGGTCATCAAAAACTTGCCTTTTGATGTAGCTCTAGGTGATAAGCTCCCGAATAAAGTTTCTTTATGGAAAATAAGATACCTAACCAATTAGGTTTGACCATGCCTTTGTTTGGTTTTATTGATTTTATTTTAAATACCAAATCGCCCACATTGAATTATTTTTATTGGATCTTTTTATTGTAAAACTTCTTCAAGTGATGTTGACGAAATCTCAAATGTGCTTCATAAAAAAATATAAATTATGTAATTATATTTCTATTTATAAATTGTTGTTAATTATATCTTTTAGTGACAAAAGAAGAGAAGATATCTCAAACTCTAAAGGCAAAATTACTTATGTGACATAGATAAGAGAATAGGGGATATCAGTTGTAGTTATTCTAGCACTCGTTCGATATGTTCATAGAGTATATATGATTTGATTATGCCAATCTTCACCATGTTTAGAAATGTTTTTACTCAAAATATTTACAATTTTATTATTCCTTGTGGAAAATAAGGAGTTGAAATGTATGTCCTATATTATGTTTAGTGCAAAAATTCTTTACTATATTATAGTTTATATATGAATTATAGATGGTAGAAGGCCAAACCGATAAATGATACAAGTCATTAAAAATATACATATGTCTTCACCGATGGTAAATTATAAATGTATTACCTTGACCCATTTTATAAAATATATTGTGGTTGTGATAATGAATTTGTGACCTTTTGATGATAGAAGGTTAATTTTTCCAACTAGATCTAATCCCTAAATGAAAATTTTCTAAGAAGAAATAATAGATCGTAATTTTATTGAGATTTGACACACACTAAATTACTGTCTTTGATATTGATCACATACCTTTGTATTTTTCTGACATTCATGTTGCATTGTAGGCCATTAGTATTTTATTATTAATAACTTACATGACATGTCTTTTCCACTAAAACTTCCACTACACTCACCATCATGAACCTCTTTAAATTTTATCTTAGCTTCTTCATGCCAAAGGCATCTAATAGATTACCCATAAAAATCCTTTTGAAAAGATCATTGTCAATAATTTAACATATGTAATATCACTCCTTCATAATTTCATTTTATCATTTATTAAAAATTGAGGAGGATTAATATCATCTAATAAAAAAATTGTATAACTCTACGTACTATTTTGAATTATCTATGTTCCATCCAACTCATTTAGACCTAGTAACGTGAAAATGGATTATTTTAATCATTCAATTGTCAATATAACATGATCATCTCTAGTACCAATAAGAATAAGGAAAGAAACACTATCCATAACATCAACATGATAATGATTTATTCTAGGAATGTTACCAATCTCAAACTAGTCAACGTGGATCATCAAACTAAACACTAAATCATGATATGGAATTAATTTTTCTTCTTTTGTTTGATAGGCACCCCTTTTTTACCTTTTTTTTTGTTGTTGAACCTTAATAGTAACAAGTTTCAAACTTTGATTTTATTTTAATTGTATGATGTGTTATAATTAAGCACTAATCTGAATACAAAAGGTAGAAAATGATTTGAAAATTACACTTGTTATTTATGAAATGTACTAATGGGGTTAAAATAATTAGTGTTGTACTATTCTATGTAGGTTTGATACTAAATATAGGTGACAACAAAGGTAAAAAAATAGACTATGAGTCACTCAGATCTGGAACTAGTTCTTTGGGAGTGCTTAGATAGAACTATCAACCTCTAATCGGTACCGAATGATGCTAGAAACTGAATCTAATAGTTTCATCTTAGTATATTTTCCATCTCCAATTTTGATACAGGTTGATGTGCCTAAAATTATTCTATTTCTATTTGCGATCTTCAGAAGCTGAGTATGTATGCAATCATAAAATCATTGTTCGAATCTGGGCTGATTTGCCTACTTTTATATCTAATACGATAAGAACTCAATTTACTAATCAAGGAAATTCTAATACAATGTTTGTATAGATAAAATGGCATAGAGAAGAGGTTATATATATAAAACAGATTTTCAAAGCTCTAGAAATATCACAACATGATTGTTAGAAGTGTAAAAGGCTATAACTAATGATCTTAAAACAAGTAAAATCAAACTCCTATAGATTCTCTACATTATTATAAATGAAGAGTGCTTAGATAAGAGAGGTTGAGGTTAGTGTTGGCCATTTTTTTGGCCTACATACCAGAATTTTGCCCAAGTGTGAGAGGGTGAACACTCAAGCAAGACTTCCAATTTTACAAGAGGCACAACTTATTTCACTTTAGGAGTAATCGCCAGTTGAAACTGCTCAATAGAATTAATCCAGGGTGGAAAGCCCAAATTACTCTAAACAATGTAAATCAAGTTTTGGGAAGTGTTTTGCTTATGAAAGTTTTATTAGTAGAAGTAATAAGGTTTCACAAATCTGAATTACTCTAAACAATGCATTTTGGATTTCTCAGGGTGAATGACCTATCTATTTTTATAAGTAACAAGCAATGAAGAATCCAAAGTAGGTGCCAGTGAAGAATCCAAAGTTGTAGACATTGAGGAACAAGCAAATAGACTCAGACAAAAAGCCTGAAGGAATTCCTTCAGACAATTTGTCCAAAGGAAAACCTTCAAAATTTTTCAAAAGACAAGTCAAAATATTCAAAGGACACTTCCATAAAATCCAAAAGGCAGAAAAGGATAGATCAAAAAATCTAAAGGGCAATGTACCCTTCAGAAGGGACATTTCCAAAAAACCTGCATGCCCTTCAAAAAACTCGGGTGTCTTTTTATCAAGGGTTATTTACTTTGGAAGGGGCTATTTGAAAATTTTGAGGGGCTATTTAAAAACTTGAAGGGTAGGTACCGTTCAGAAGGGTCATTGAGTAAAAACCTGAAGGGTAAGTACCCTTTGGAAGGTTCATTTCCAGATTGGAAGGGATGTTGTAACAAACCCAAGGGGCACCTGCCCTTTGAGAAGGTCTATCTGGCGAGTTTAAGGGCTTTACAAAAATCTTGAAGGGCACTTGCCCTTCAAGAAAAGAGCATTACAAAAAGTCCAAAACATTGTTAAACTCTAAAAAGTTCAAAGGACCATTTGAAGGGACATTCAGAAAAGTCGAAAGGAAATTGCCCTTTGGAAAGGACCAAGACAGAGATCCCGAAGGGTAGGTACCTTTTGGGAAAATTCAAAGGAAAAAAGTCCATGGAAAAAACTCGGGTGACTTTTTCTTAAGGGTTATTTACTTTGGAAGGGGCTGTTTGAAAATTTTGAGGGGATATTTAAAAACTTGAAGGGCAGGTACCCTTCAGAAGGGTCATTGAGTAAAAACCTGAAGGGTAGGTACCCTTCGAGAAGGTTCATTTCCATATTGGAAGGGATGTTGGAAGAAACTCGAAGGGCACCTGCCCTTTGAGAAGGTATAAAAAGCCCGAAGGGAACTTGCCCTTCAGGAAAAGAGGATTACAAAAAGTCTGAAACATTGCTAAACTCTGATAAGTTCAAAGGACCATTCGAAGGGACATTCAAAAAATTCAAAATGAAATTGCCCTTCAGAAAGGACCAAGGTAGAGATCCCGAAGGGTAGGTACCTTTCAAGAGAATTCAAAGGAAAAAATAGAGAAAAATAAAGTCCATGGAAAAGAATGCCAAGGAGAAGACAAAATCTGAAAGAATGGGAGATGATAAAAAAACCCTAATTAAATAATCCAAAGGATAGACCTTAGACAATTCTCATGGACTTTTTGTCCATGGGAAGTTGAAAGCAATAACTCTGAAGGAAATCCAGAGGTTTTGAAAAGTTAAAATCTAAGCAAAAGGATAGACCAAGGGAAAAGCAAAATTGACCATGCAAAAAAGAATAGACAAAAGCTTAGGGAAAGAACCCAAAGAGAAATGCCGAAGGAAATAAGAACAAAGTCCACGAAAAGATAAACCGAGGCAAATAAAAATAGAAAAACTATGAACATGCAAGAGAAATGCATGCATAGAAATAAAGAAACCAAGAACGAAAAGTTAGCAAATGATTCAGTCTAAATATGTCTCACTCATGTAAGTAAGGGATATTTTTCGTAGATTGCTAAGTATCTGTTGACTATTTATTTTGTTCATGGTTTGACTATTCATTCTCATGTATCTGAAGGTCCAACTCAGCTTCAAGCCAAGTTTTTTAGTCTAAGTTTGGCACCATTTTCATGCAAAAATGATTATTTTCTCAATTTAGAAGCTCAAGAGGAGTCTATTTTTGAAATTTGGCATAATCTTCCATGCAAAGGAGAAATTGACTTTCAACAGACCCATCGTTCATTTCTCAAATGCCAAGGAGTTTCATGCAAAGACAAAGGAAAAATATATTTTATTGGAAGGCAAATTTGTTCTTGGGTTAATCTAAGTTGATCTTCCTCTTCTATTTTTCAATGCCAATCTCTTGGATTTTGTAATTTTCTATATTAATGGATTTTTAGCTTTAGATTTTTATCTCTTTTTTGGCAAGACAATCTTCTACCAAAGTTTATGCTGTAACATTTTTTCAAAATCAACAAGAAGAGGATTGTATTTTTTCAATTTTCAGCAGCTGGTATAGTGTACTTTTGTTATAGATTTTCCTAAGTGAAAGATTTTCCTTCTTCCTTGTTAAATCTGGATTCATACCTAGTTAATAACTGGTCATTTATGCAGGTCACATTCTGTGTTTGAACATCTTTTGTTGAGTTTAGAGTGGATATTAGTGGTTGTTTAGTGCCTTTTATCAGGCCTATTTTTTCCATTTCTCTCAAGCTTATATCATTAGATTAAACCTTTTCATGAAATACGTATGTGCATTGATCAATAAGAGTTGAAGTTCTGCCTCTTTCTTGTCTAAATTAGTGTTCTCAAAAGCTTGACTTGAGTGGATCAAGAAAATTAGGTGTATCACCATTTTAGCTAGGATATCCTTGCAAGTTCTTTTTTCCCTTTTCCCTAGGTACTTTGTAGCATAGAAGTTGAGATCCTCAGAGATACATCTTACAGGAACCAACCTTCTCTGGAGGTTCTTCTCATCATTGAGGCACCCACCCTCATGAGAAGATCCCATTGTTTCAATTGGAGTGAGGATTATCCATTTCAGCATGTCTTCAATCAAGGTGCAACTCTAGGTTGATAACAATTTTGGACACACTCGGTGGGACCCATTTGGAGCTGGTCTTAATGAAATTGTAGTTGTAACAACATTCTTCAAGAAGTATTTGGTGATTCCAAGCTCAGGTGGTTGTTTCTAATAATCCATTCATAGTTTCCATGTAAGTATTGCATTATCATGAATGAGTTTTGATGGCTATATATGAAGAGAATTCATATAATATGTTTCCTTATCAACCCAATGATGGATCATAAAAGCCTTATCATGATGCCTATGAGCCTTTTTATGAGCCTAATATCCTTATCAGGAGTATTATCAAATCTATGTTGAGCCATATCAGTCATATGAGCAGCCTTGGCTCCAAGAAAGAATGGATGAGATAGAGCTCAAAATACTAGCATATGTGAGGAAAGTTTGTTCAAACTCTCAATATGAAGAAGTGAATGGTCCATTCTAAAATGTGTCTAATGATCCATAAGAGATCAATGAGCTATGTATTTGTGTATTAGAGAAGATGGAGGCTTGGGATAGGCATAAAATGGAGTTGAGTCACTTGTCTACAAAGGGTTATTGTACTCCTTATTCTCATGAGGTTCTTAACCATGCCCAGTGTGTGCCAAGGGAGCTTCCTAGTTGGAGTCAAGATCCTATTCAAGTGATTATTCATGAAACTAAGCCTTCTTTAGTCCCATTTCTTCAACACTCATCTCTCAAGCACAAGTTTTCCATGAGGAGAAGGAGATTTCAGACTTTGAAGAGGTGATGGCCAAGTGGAAGCAATAGAATACAAAGGTCTTTAAGAGTTTCTCTTTCCCTCCTCTCCAAATCCCAAAATCTGATCATGATCAACCTTTCATGCTTAATTATCCCTCTCAAACAAATGAATTCTATCACCTTCCCACCATCTCCCTTCTTTAGGAGGAGCCTATTCTCTGGAAGATTGAAAAGGAGGTTTCAGCTATAGGTCAAGTTCTTGCAGAGTGTGAAGAGGATGCTTCAGGTATGTTTGAGGAACAGTTTCACATTGATACTTCACTTAAGTTACTTGCTGAGAATCTAATTATATTTAAGAATGAGAAGGCTGATATTTATGTGGAAGAACTCCAAGAGGAATTGGTGCAAATTGAAGTCGCAAATGACTTACATGTATCTCCTAATGAGAAGGATCCAGATAGATTTCAGTTTGATTCAGTTTAGATAGATCAACATAAGGAACAAAAAAATGATTGGCAGCTATACCTTGAATCTCTACAAGAGATTGAAGAGCTTTGTATGGATATATTGGTTTTTGAAGAGCATGTTTATGAGAAATCTGATCAAGAATCACATATTCAAGACCATAATACAGATTGGGTTGCCTATTCAAAGCTCTTTGAAGAGCTGTATGAACTTGCAACAGTCAATAAAAAGGGTGTGGCCACTCAAGAACAATGCATAGATGAGATATCACTTGGCAAGGTGATAGATGACAAGTGGTATAAAAAATATCAGGAAGTACTTGATGAGTTTATCTTTGTTGGTGACTAGTTTATTGTTGATGACTCATTTGAGAAGATGCTAATACAGTTGGTGGACAATAAAAATGCCTTATCAAAGGTTATGATTGATAAACATCATGCCTTGTACCTCGTACCATCTCTTGGATTGAATAAGTATAAGAATTTCCAATTTGATGTAGGTGGATTATGCTTTGTCATGGTTAGCTAGGTTCTTTATTTATTTTGCTTTCCTCCAAGTGTTGTTCAAGCATAGTATTTTCTTTCAAATTTTTTCCAATAAGTGCTTGTTTGCACATTTGTGTCTTAGTTAGTTTTCCTACTTTCATGTGTTTCCCTTCTTATTTTGAAGGATGAAGGTTACTTCAATGATGATCAGAGGAGATTTTCACTCAAAAATCAGGTTTATCATTGTTTTGAGAGTTCAAATAGCATCTATATGGTCTGAGTTCTCAAACATAGAAAGTATGCTTCCCTATGAGTTACTAGAAATGTTGGCCATTTTTTTTGACCTACATACCAAAATTTTGCCCAAGTGTGAGAGGGTGAACATTCAAGCAAGATTTTGGGTTTTACAAGAGGCATAACTTATTTTATTTTATGAGTAATCAGCAATTGAAACCCCTCAGCAAAAGTAATCTAGGTTGGAAAGCCTGAATTACTCTAAACAGTGCAAATCAGGTTTTGGGAAGTGCTTTTCTTATGAAAGTTTTTTCAGTAGAAGTAAGAAGGTTTCACAAAATTGAATTACTCTAAACAATGCATTTTGGATTTCTCAGGGTGAATGGCTTATCTATTTTTATAAGTAATAAGTAATGAAGAATTTGAATTAGGTGTCAATGAAGAATCCAAAGTTGTAGACATTCAGGAACAAGCAAATAGACTCAGAAAAAAAGCCTGAAGGAATTCCTTCAAATAATTTGTCCAAAGGAAATCTTTCAAAAAAGTTCAAAAGACAAGTCAAAATATTCGAAGGACACTTCCATAAAATCTGAAAGGTAGAAAAGGACAAATCAAAAAAATTGAAGGGTAATGTACCCTTCGAAAAGGATGTTTCCTAAAAACTCAGGTGCCCTTCAAAAAGCTCAGGTGCCTTCTTCTTAAGGGTTATTCTCTTTGGAAGGGTCTATTTGAAAATTTCAAGGGGCTATTTGAAAACTTGAAGGGTAGGTACTGTTCGGAAGGGTCATTGAGTAAAAACCCGAAGGGTAGGTACCCTTTGGGAAGGTTCATTTCCAGATTAGAAGGGATGTTGAAAGAAACTAGATGGATACCTGACCTTCGGGAAGGTCCATTTGGGGAGTTTAAGGACTTTACAAAAAACCTTAAGGGCACCTGCCCTTCAAGAAAAGACCATTACAGAAAGTTTAAAACATTGCTAAACTCTAAAAAGTTCAAAAAACCATTCGAAGGGACATTCAAAAAATCTGAAGGGCAATTGCCCTTCAAAAAGGACCAAGATAGACATCCTGAAGGGTAGGTACCCTTTGGGAAAATTCAAAGGAAAAAAGTCTGCAGAAAGGAAAGTCCACAAAAAATAAATAAGAATAAAGTCTACAAAAAGAATTCCAAGGGGAAGACAAAATTTAAAATAATGGGAGATGACAAAAAACCCAAAGTAAATAATCCAAAGGATAGATTTTAGACAATTCCAGTGGACTTTTTGTCTGCAGGAAGTTGAAAGCAATAAGTCCAAAGGAAATCCAAAGGTTTTAAAATGTCAAAATCCAAGAAAAAGGATAGACCAAGGGAAAAGCAGAATTTACCATGCAAAAATAATAGACAAAGGCTTAGGGAAAGAACCCAAAGAGAAATGTTGAAGGAAATAAAAATAAAGTCCATGAAAATACAAGCCAAGGCAAATAAAAATAGAAAAACCATGAACATGCAAGAGAAATGCATGCACAAAAATAAGGAAACCAAGAATGAAAAATCAGTGAATAATTCAGTGTAAATATGTCTCACTTATGCAAGTAAGGGATATTTCTGGTGGATTGCTAAGTATCAGTTGACTATTTATTTTGTTCATGGTTTGACTAGTCATTCTCATGCATTTAAAGGTCCAACTCAGCTTCAAGTTGAGTTTCTCAGTCTAAGTTTGGCACCATTTTCATGAAAAAATGATTATTTGCTCGATCCGGTAGCTCAAGAGGAGTCTATTTTTGAAATTTGGCATAATCTTCCATGCAAAGTAGAATTTGACTTTCAATAAACCCACTGTCCATTTCTCAAATGCCAAGGAGCTTCATGCAAAGACAAAGGAAAAATATATTTTATTGGAAATGGTACCCAATAATAATAATAATAATGAAAATGGTTCCAAAAAATAATATTTACACATACTGGAAATGGTACCCAAAAATAATATTTACACACTTAAAATGTCTAATGTTTGAAAACATAAGATGATATCAAAGGAGTAATGTATTGAAAGCAGGGATAATCACATACATAAGAAGATTTCATCTTGAGGAAGCATAAAGGTTCATGTTTGAATCACCTGGATGAAAAGGGAAAGTATTTTATGTTAGAATAAAATATTATAGTTAATACATCATAATCTATTTGTCATGTGAGTTTGTTGTATAACACAACTCAATTAGCTTAGTTTTTTATTTTATTAATTAAGATTTGGTTAGTTAAAATGTTAAGATCCTAATATTTAGGGATTGATTTGGCCATTTTGCTAATTAAAAGTTTAATTTATTTCACATTTGGTATTAGAGTAATGGATATCTAACCCAGTTGAAGCAAGAGAGAAAATTGAGGAAGAGCCCATGCACCCTCACTCTCAAAATTGTATTTAATTTTCATGCTTCAATCTAAATTGCATATGACATAAATATATTTACACTTACACACACTTTAACCAAAATGAGAAGTGGCCTATAAATTTGAGATTAGCAAATGCATTGGCTTGATTTGGTAAGATTTCACTCAATTCAATGTTGTAGTTTGTGTTTAATCCATTGCAAGAGTTGCATTTTACTATGTTCATAATAAAAGGTATTACATCAACTTTTACTACTATGTTTGGTGAATATCAATGCAATCCATGGTGTCATTTTGTTACTTTTAAATGGTTGGAATTGTTGATTAATAATTATGTTGGCTCCCTATTAATGTGTTTTGTGTATTAAAATTGATCTCAACATATTGTAGGCTACGTTAGAATGCTTTTGTCAGTGCATGGAAACATTTTTGTCATCTAAACTAATTATTTTTGTTTGACATTTCATTCATTCTGATGGCTGAGTGTAGATTTCCATATTTATTCAAGATATCAACCATCCTCATTCACCAAAACATCCTCCAAGGAGTTATAAAAGCATTTGAATCTCAAATCAAGGCATTCCATTTTAGTGAGATACCATCCAATCAAACATGTCATCAAACTCAACAAAATTGCCATCCAAATCTAAAAATCAGCTTTCAAAGGGTTTAGATCATCCTGAGGACATGGTATTTAGCTTAAATTTTGAATTAAATTTGAAGGTTCTGAAATCACCTCTGTTGCACAAAATTGCCTTGTAAAACTACCTATTATTTTTTTCCTCTGTTGGAAATTTCAAACAAAACTGCTTTTGACAAATTAATGGTATTGAAAAAAAGGTATGGTTTTGATTTTTGTTTACATTCATATAACAATTTTGCCCTTTATAAATTTGAGGTGATGTATAGAGGAGTTGGTAATTTAATTTTATGCTAAAACCTAGCCAAGAAGAGGTCTAGAGTTTAAATCAAAAGTCTCTCATTTTAGTTAAATTTATATTTATGCAAAAATAAAAATTATGAAAAAACAAAAAAGAGGGTCTACTTAAACCATTTTGTTTATTCAAACAAATTGGTAAAGGTGTATTTTTTGCTTCTAAATAGAGGGGGGAGTTTTATTTTTCTTCTTTTCATTTTAATTTTATTTTACACACTTTGTAAATTTTAATCAAATCTTGGCACAATACAAAATCACAAAATAATGCATATTGCACAACTCATAGCATTCGGTACAAGTGATGCCTTTAGCTTATGTTTACAAATAATGTCATCATGTTTTGAGTTATTACATACATTTATAACCTAAGATATCTATAAAAACAATATCCGTACATCATCACTATATATATTCAACAAGAAATAGGATTCATACATTTTCATTAAATCATCCATCTCTTATCCATTTGCCACAATTGTTCAGCGTAAATCCTAAAATTTGGAAAATACAAGTATATATGGATGTTATGTCCATGTACAAGGTTTTCCTTTTAAGTAGGTGCAAGTGATTAGATGAATCCTTCTCACATATTATCTTGGTACCATGTATCACACATCGATTAATGTCACTTTCATGTACTGACATGTATATACAAAGGATGAGCTTCTTCAACGTACTGATGGGTATATAAGAAGGGCACATATATTAAAAGGTTTGATATATCAAAATGATAATATATAAAGTAGAAAACATTTTTTGAGTGATAAGGAACCAATCCACCTCTCATACTTTGTGAAAAACATGGAAAATAGTCTAAAATTATTTCTACCAACTCATAGCTTCTTCATGGTGATAACTATGCTTTATGGAAACCAAAAATAAAAACACATCTAGAATTTGAGGAAATTTGGCCCATTGTTAGTGGGACATTCACTTGACATGCCTTCTATGATGATCAACAGTATAATTTTGACAAAATAAACCATAAGGAAAAATTGATTATAATGTTTGGGGTATTAGATAAGGTACAACCCCATATCTATGAGGCCATAATGACTAAGGAAGCTTTGGATAAGCTCCAAATAGTATATGAGGCCTAAAACTAAAGCATAATTATTTAACCATAGAGTTAGATTCACTCTCTCAAAAAGAAGGTGAAAAAGTGGAGGCTTTTCTAAGATGTGTGGAAACCTAAGGACTTCGCTTCCAACATTGGGCAAGCAAATGATAGATAAATATCTTATACCAATTATCCTAAGAGAATTTCCACCCTCCTATAGAATGTTTATGACTACATTGATTCTCACATCTTAAAAAACACCATTTGAAAAATTGGTCAACATGTTATGATAGGAAGAGTTCATGATGCAAAAGAAGAAGATCATGCTCTTGATTCTCATCAATAGAAAGGGAAGAAACCTGTAAAGTCTTTAACCAACTCTAGAAATAAGGTCATCAATAAAATCCACAAGGGAATGAAAAACTTTAGTTTACGTAATTTGTGGTAGAAAAGGTCGTGAACCAAAACATTTTTGGTGTAATTCATTCAATTGGGGCTCATCTAGCAATAATAAGCCCAATAACCAACAATTGTCATAGTAGCATAAAGGATAAGGTCAGAAGAAGGGAAATTAAAGAAAGAAATAACATCATCAAGGCAACATTAAAACCCTTCCAAAAACATTTTCCATCACAAACCTCATTAAAAAATAATAAAAACTTGTATTATCATCAATAATATTTGCACTACAAAATATTCTCGTCCCAATAGAGTAGAAAAAATGATTCAGACATAACCCACCTCCATAAATGTAACTAAGAATAATATAATGGGTGTGTCAATGACTACATACACAAACTCTAGTCTATGCATATCAAACTATCAAAACTACATGACATTTACAACACTATTTAAAACCCTTTTTCAATCTCCACTCTCATCTTTAAGAAAAAAATACTATGTTAATAATAGCCAATAAACCAAATAAAAAGCACAAATCATTTCAAGGTATATAACTTTCACATTTTTAAACTAATGATATGTGACACAATAATATAGACGACCACACACAAATATTTTCTATCTCAAACATTGTTGCTTAAATATATATAAGCAACAAGGTCTGTAATGGAAAATCTTTGTGCATGGTTATTTGTATTCTTTTGGATATGTGTGTGTGTGTATAATGTATATTACACACACACACACACACACACACACACACATGTCCATAAGAATACATACAACCACGCATAAATATTTTCCAACACATATCTGTAATAATACAGACAACCACATATAAAGATTTTCTAACACATATCCGTAAGAATACAAACAACCACACACAAAGATTTTCCATCATAGACCTTGTTGCTTATATATATATATATATATATATATATATATATATATATATATATATATATATAACCACACCCACACACACATGCTTGCATGGGTGCGCATGCACGTGTGTGTGTATTGTCACCAATAAAGCTTAGACATATAAAATATATTATCATTGCATTCACATCGATAAATAGATTTAAGCTTAACCCACCCCACAGTCATTGTATGCCGAAGCACCACTCTATATGTAGATTTATTATACTGAATAAATAAAATGAATGTCTTAATATGTGAAAACCTAAAAAATATTATAGATTTTGTGCCATGAAAGAGAATTTCCCACAATAAGTACTAGAAATTGATAGCTATCTTTAATAATAACTATTTATTTTAATTTATTATTGGAAAAAAATTATATATAAATGCCTTATGCCACATAGAAATTCAAAACAAAAATATTTGTAATATTCACATAGTTTTCTACAAGTTTTTTTTCATATGAAAGCATAATTTTTTTAATCAATCACAAAGGTTGTACTCTGAATGGTGAGGATAATGGTTTCTTATATATTTCCACCAAGGTACAAATCTCTCTATATACCTAATACAAAGGTATTTGAATGGATAGGGCCAATATCATACCCTTTGTTACTTTGAAAATGAGGATGCCCCCTAATCATGGTTACTTAAGCAAGGATCTAACTGATTTAGATATACACTTACTCAACATTGTAATCCATTTTATGTGTGTGTGTGTGTGTGTGTGTGTGTGATTAATAACAAATCATCTCTAACTTATCTTATTATAATGAACCTAGCAATGAAAACAACCATGAAACACCAATTCCAATGTTAAATTATGCTATAATGTGGAATACCTAAATGTTTGCTTAGGGTACTACATTTGGAGGTGTATTTCTATATTAAAAAAATATTTTAAAATATTGTGGCTTTTTTTATCTTTATTAAAGTTCATATAAATTATATACTAGCAAGTGCAACCAAAACTGTATTGGAACACCAACATGCTTGAATAAAAAAATTGCAGCTTTTTTTGATCTTTATTAAAGTTCATATAAATTATATACTATCAAGTTCCACTAAAAATGTATTGGAACACCATCATACTTGAATAAAACGAACCACACAATATGAAGAACACCAACATCCTTGAATAAGAAATAACCACATGATATAAAGATGTTATTTCCTAATTCAAAAGAAGAAAACGATATAAGACTTGTATATAAATTATAAGATAAGAGGAAGTTAAGATTGTTTATAAAATAAACAAATTTTGCATGGCCATGTATGTGTAAGGGCAATGGACAAAGCAAAGCTACAAAAGTAACATCATAAATTCAAAATATATAATGACATCTTCCAATAAGACAACACGAATATGATAATATTGAAAACCATTTCTATGAAGGCTATCATTGTAAAGTAGATTCTCACCCAAAAAAATAAATAACAATTGAGGTAATTTATATTGTATGGTAAGAACTCATGTCACCAATCGAGGACATTCTAGTATGAAGTTTGTAAAAATAAAATGATGTAGAGAAGAGGTTATATATATATATATATATATATATATATATATATATATATATATATATATATATATATATACACACACACACACGCACACACACACACACACACCAGATTGTTAAAGCTCTAGAAATATCACAACATGATTGTTAAAAGTGTGAAAAGCTATAATTGATGCTTTTGAATTAAGGAATATCAACCTCCTATAGCTTATCTAGAACATTGTAAATGAAGAGAGCTTATCTAAGAGAGGTTGAGGTCTGTATTTGACAAGTACATTGAAACTGTGCAAAAAAGAAAACTATAATGATCATAGACTTCACTATAATGGAAATGGCACAAAAAACATAGATTGACACATAGTTGCAATGTCTAATGATTCCTAATAGAAGATAATATCGAATAAGTGACCTCTTGAAAGTAGGGATAAGCACAGCCACAAGAAGATTCCATCTCAAGGAAACACAAAGGTTCATCTCTGAATCACTTGGACTAAAAGGGAATGTATTTTGGAACTTGTAATAATATATAGACATGAATCACTCTTAATTTCAACAATACACAATTTTTGAAGCATAATTCTTGAATCCCTTGGACTAAAATATAATTAATCTAGGGAGTTTCTTACCAACAACAATATTATGTTGCAATTCATAAATAATTTTATGCTAAAGTGGATCTAGGTCATCAAAGGCTTGCCTTCTGATCTAGATCTAGGTGATAAGATCCCAAACAAAGTTTCTTTCTGGTAAAGAAGATACCTAACCAATTAGGTTTGACCATGCCTTTGTTTTATTTTATTGATTTTATTTAAATACCAAATCATCCACATTGAATTATTTTGATCGCATCTTTTTATTATAAAACTTCTTCAAATGATGTTGATAAAATCTCAAACGTGCTCCATAAAAATTTATAATTGATCTAATCATATTTCTATTTATTCATTGTCATTAATTATACCTTTTAGTGACACGAGAAGAGAATGAATCTTAAGCTCTAAAGGAAAAATTACTTATGCGACAGAGACAAGAAAATAGGGGATATCACTTGTAGTTATTCTAACACTCATTTGATATGTTCATAAAGTGTATATGATTTAATTATGCCAATATTCACCTTGTTTAGAAATGTTTTTACTCAAAATATTTACAATTGTATTATGTGTAGTATTGACATGTCTATACTCTTGAGAATAATGAGTTGAAAATGTATGTCAAATATTAAGTTTAGTGAAAAACTTATTTACTATATTGTTTTTTAAGTATGAATTATAGATGATAGAATGCCAAATTGATAAATGAAATAAGTCATTAAAAATCTATAGATATCTTCACTGAAGGTACATTCTAGAGGTATTGCCTTGACCTATTTTGTAAAATATTCAGTGGTTGTGATAATAAAATTTTGACCTTTTGATGCTAGAAGGTTAATTTTTCCAACTAGATTTAATCCCTAAATGAAAAATTTCTAAGAAGAAATAATAGGTTGCAATTTTATTGAGATTTGACACACACTAAATTACTATATATTTGATATTGATAAAATATGATTGCATGTTCCTAACATTCATGTTGCATTGTAGGCCATAAATAACTTATTCTTAATAACTTACATGACATGTATTTTCCACTAAAACTTCCACCACAGTCACTATAATGAACCTTTTTAAATTTTGTCTTAGCTTCTTCATACCAAAGGCAACTAATAAATTACCCATAAAATGACTTTTGAAAAGATCATTTCCAATAATTTAACATATTTAATATCACTCTTTCACACTTATATTTTATCATTTATTGAAAATTAGGGAGGATTAAAATCATATAATAAAATTTTTGTATAACTCCGCATACTATTTTGAATTGTCTATGTTGCATCCACCTCATCTAGATCTGGTAATGTGAAAATTGGTTCTTTAAATAATTTATTATTCAATATTTCATGATAATCTCTAGTACCAACAAGAAGAAGATAAGAAACACTAACTGACAATGATTTCTACTAGGAATGTTACCAATCTCAAACTAGTCAAATTGGATCATCAAACTAAACACTAAATCATGATATGGAATTAATTTTTATTTTTGTTTGATAGGCACCCTATATTACCTCATTTTTTATTAATAAAACTTAACAATAACAATTGTAAAAGTTTTAATTGATTCATATTGTATGATGTATTATAATTAAACACTAATCTGAATGCAAAAGGTAGAAAATGATTTGAAAATTACACTTTCTATCTAGGGAATGTACTAATGGGGTTAATATAATTGGTGTTGTACTATTATGTGTAGATTTGATACTAAATTTAGGTGACAAGAAAGGTATACAAATGGACTATGAGTCACTCGTATCAGCAACTAGTTCTTTGGGCGTGCTTAGATATAACTGTCAACCTCTAGTTGATACCAAATGATGCTAGCAACAGAATCTAATAGTTCCATCTCATTATATTTTCCATCTCCAATTCTAATACAAGCTGATGTGCCTACTATTATCCTATTTCTATTTATGATCTTCAGAAGTTGACTATGTGTGCAATCCTAAAATCATTGTTTGGATATGGGCTGATGTGCCTACTTTTATATCGAGTATGGTAATAACTCAAGTTGCTAATCAAATAAATTTTAGTACAATGTTTGTACAAATAAAATGGAGTAGAGAAGAGGTAATACATATAACAGATTTTCAAAGCTCTAGCAATATCACAACATGATTGTTACAAATGTCAAAGGCTATAATTGATGTTCTTGAAGCAAGGAAAATCAACCTCCTCTAGATTCTCTACAACATTATAAATGAAGAGAGCTTAGCTAAGAGAGGTTGAGGTTACTATTTGACAAGTACATTGAATATGTGCAAGAAAGAAAACTACAATGATCATAGACTACATTATAATTGAAATGGCACCAAAAATTTGATTTACACATACTTGCAATGTCTAATGTTTGAAAATAAAAGATGATATCAAAGGAGTAACCTCTTGAAAGCAGGGATAAGCATAGACACAAGAAGATTCCATCTCAGGGAAGCATAAAGGTTCATGTCTAAATCATGTGGACTAGAATGGAAAGTATTTTTTGTTAGAATAAAATATTATAGTTAATACAACACGATATATTTGTCATGTGAATTTGTTTTATAATACAACTCAAGTAGCTTAGGCTTTTATTTTATTAGTTGAGATTTGTTTAGTTGCAATGTTAAGATCCTATTTTGTAGGGATTGATTTGGCTATTTTATTAATGGAAAGTTCAATTTCTTTCACATTTGGTGTCATAGCAATGGATCTTTGAACCTGGTTGAAGCAAGAGAGAAAATTGAGGAAGAGCCCATGCACCTTCACTCTCAAAATTGTATTTAATTTTTGTGCTTCAATTTTCATGGCATACGAGATAACTAGATTTACACTTAAACACACTTTATCCAAAAGGAGAAGTGGCCTACAAATCTAAGATCAGTAAAAGCATTAGCTTGATTTGGCAAGATTTTGCTCAATTTGAATTTCTGGACTATGATCAATCCATGGTGTCATACATTCACTGCAAGAGCTGCATTTTACTATGTTCAATCCATTGTGTCATACGTTCACTGCAAGAGCTGCATTTTACTATGTTCAGGTCCTCATCACAAGCAAGAGATTTTGGACACTTATAATTAATACATTTCTAAAATAGAGAATTTTAGAATTTTTGTTTACAGTGCCAAATTTTTATTAGTTTATAAGAAATACAATGAACTAACCAAGCAAGAGATTTTGGACAATTATAATTAATAACATTATTGTCACCAATAATGAAGCTCACCATTTATTGATTGGGAGAGGCTCTGCCAATTTCATTTTCATAAATTTACAAATATAATTTGTAAAGTTTAATTTAATTTTTATAAAATAAAAAATACACAAGACAAACCAAGCAACAACTCCACTATGTTATCTAAGGCTCCAATCATTAACATATATAGTGATCAATAGATTTTACTATCAAGATGAGATTGAAAATAGAGTTCTAACATTACATCTCACATCATTATAATGTCACCAAAGTATCAAGCCTTCAAGGATGCATTCATTAACATCTATACTTTCATAAGCAGTCAAGTACAACATTGAGGTGGTAGATTCTAACCTTAGAAAATTGTGTTAGGACCTGGGAAGCATAATTGATTACCAAGCAACTAAATGTGTGGAATTTAACTAGAATCACAAGTAACTAGAATTCAGAAACAACACAGAATATGAGAGACAATACCCAATTGTATTAATACTCTTCCAGAAGGAAATACAACAAAGAAGATGCCACAGTCTTCTTCCTTACACTCCTCTAGGGCTCCCACACCTCTAGGGCATAAATAGTAAATCTCTTCAAGATCTCACTCTCTCAATTACGGTCCCAACAATCAACTCAAACACAGAGTTGTTGTTCACCTCCACCAGCCAATAACAATACTGCTAGTCCACCAGTCAGTAACAATACTGCCGATCCACCAAGTACTCCATGTACTCCAAGTCTAAGTATACACACATACTCCAAGTACACAATGTACTCCAAGTAGATCTCACTTGATCTTGCTACCTATTGTGTTGCTGACCTCCCTGATCTTGCACACCTGCAAATCAACCTGGTTCTGCACACCTACAAACCTAGATCTCTCTCTCTCACACACACACACCTGCAGATCAAACAACCTTACTTACACATGTAGATCTCTGTACACCCTGAAGAACCCTTGTCCTTGCCTCACTAAGTCCTTATGATTCTCCAAACTAGTACCCCGGTAGATCTTCTACTAGATCTTGCTATCCCACAGATCTACCTGATCATACACACTCGGCACCCCTATGGAACTAGGAGGAGCTACCCTTGCTCTCTTCACACTGAAGGAGCTAACCAAGCTCTCTCCAACTAGCAAACTTTAAAATACAACCCATGATTCTATTATATAGATCTCATGCAAACAATAATTAGACATCCAATTACAATAATTAGATCCACAGCTCCAAGACTAAAATTATCCTTTAACATGCAAACAACCGGTTCGTTAACAAACTATTCATGAACTAACAGTTCTGGAACTGCACAGGCAACCGACATCGGTCCCTGTCTGGCTGGAGATGACTGACATTGGCTAATCCTGACCGATGTTGGTTGCTCTTCTCACTGTATATGACCGACATCGGTTGATCAGACCGACATCGGTTGCTTTGCAACTCAACAACCTCTCAAAAACCTCCTCTATGTTTGCATCAGTAAAGTTTTTAGCTCCACAACCTAACAATCTCCCACTTGGAGATAAATAGCTGCACTATACCTGTACTTGTACACCGTGTAATTTGTTTCTTGGCTCGTATCCCTCTTCAAGCTCAATCTTGAAGACCATCCACCACACATCCTATGGTGCAACACTTGTCATCCAAGTAACCTGCTATATCCACATCTACAAACCCATGTAAAGAAGTTCCTGACCCTACATAGCATGTCAACCTGTTGCTGGTCCCTCTTAGATACCTGAGAACCCACTGAACTGCTTTCCAGTGCTTCCTTCCCAGATTGGCTACAAACTTTTTGAAAGCACCCACTACTAGGGCAAAATTATGGAGTACACATGTACTCAACCTCATCATGTGATTGGGGACCCTATTCTGTGAACTGTCTAACCATAGGTGTGAAAACTGGTTCTGCATCTCGCATCCTGAACTTCGCCACTACCTTATTCACAAAATCATCTTGTGACAACATCAACTTGTGATCTTCCCTGTCTCTAGGATTACTCATGCCAAATAATTTTGCTGCTCCCAAATTCTTCATGACATACCACTGAACTAACTTTACCCTTAGCTCAGCAAATCCCTGCATGTGTGACCCTGCAACAAGCATACACACTACATACAGTAACAGGATAATGTTGCAATCATCATCCAACCTGGTAAAGTAAACACAATGGTTATAATGACACTGACTAAAGCCATGCTTTGTCATACACCTGTCAAAATTGTACCACTATCCTGCAGCTTCCTCAAGACCATATGACCTAGCCTTCCATCTCACGTGTCCATTCTCTCTCTTCTTTAACCTGGCTAGCAACTCTACCAAATCTATTGTTTGGTTCTCTTCCCAAGAATTCATGCCATGCTCCCACTGTTTCCTAGATCCTACCTGCTCTACTTCTTTAAAACTTCCTAGTTCTTGACCATCAGTGAGCAACAAGTAGTGTGAAGAAGGGGAATAATGAATTTAAGGCTTACTTACCCTTTCAGTCTTCCATATGGGCGTTTGAGACTCCTTGATAGCTTGCTGTCCACCCAAAATCTGTTCTAGTGACCGATGTCAGTCACCACCCAGTCTGCATTTGACTGACGTCGGTTCCATGTGACTGACCTGACTGTTAATGCCGGTTCCCTGACCGACATCGGTTGCCACCTGCCTGACACCACCGACTATGCCTGTCTGCACATGATCGACGTCGGTGCCTGCCTATTCGATGTCGGTTACCCTTGACTGACATCGGTACCTATGTTTTTCTGTGAGTGATGACTTTTTACCCACGAGCATACTTTGAATCAAAACCCTATCCAAACTGCCCTGCTCAAAAGTATCCAGCCCCATCCACTGAACTCTGTCCATCATCTCCTCCATGAAAACCAAGGCTTTCCAGTTCTTAAGTTTGTCAAATACATCATACTTCCTTTTCCTACAATAAATCCATTCTTTTCTTGTAGCATCCCACTGCTCACAGAAATTTCGGTCTATGCTCTCCGAAGCTAAAATCTTACCATTTGACTTAAGAACATCCATTCCCTTCTCATTTATGTGACCAAGCCTACAAAGCCACATCTTTGCAACAGAAGTGGAATCAGTAATATAAGTAGGTAGATAAAGAGTACCTACTTTCTTACCACATGCTAATTCAATTGCATCTGCTGTGAGAGTTCTTGTGCATCTCTTATCACCCAACTTTCCTATAGAAATTAGCCACATCTCCAGGACTGGGACTTGCATGACCTCCTTCAACACCCATGTGTTGCCCGTCTGTAATTTCAGCCACACTTCCCCTTTGCCAATACTTTGACAAGGCTCATCAACCCCTAAATAAATCTTTCCAAAGTCTCCATGGACCTTAACATGGAAAAATACTCTATTTGGGGCTGCATGGAAAGAGGCAACAAAATATATAAACCAAGATTCTAGTTTATCCAAGGAACATATAAGAGCAACCAGTGCAACAATCCATGCAACAATACCTGCTTCTTTATTTCCTTCATGCTGATCTGCTACCAACCAACAATCTTTCTTTTCCTGCTCTTTCTTTCCATAACTCCGTAATTGATCATTCTTAATTTTGAATTCCTCCATTCTTAGTGTACTTTCTTCTGCCATTGTTATACTCCCACTCAATCAGAAACCCCTAAGAGTGACCTGTAATCAAACACAAGCCTACTCCCTGCAACCTTAGCTCTGATACCACTTTGTTAGGACCCGAGAAGCACAATTGATTACCAAGCAACTAAATGTGCAGAATTTAACCAGAATCACAAGTAACTAGAATTCAAAAACAACACAGAATATGAGAGACAATACCCAATTGTGTTAATACTCTTCCATAAGGAAATACAACAGAGAAGATGCCACAATCTTCTTCCTTACACTCCTCTAGGGCTCCCACACCTCTAGGGCATAAAAAGTAAATCTCTTCAAGAGCTCACTCTCTCAATTATGGTCCCAATAATCAACTCAAACACAGAGTTGTTGTTCACCTCCACCAGCCAGTAACAATACTGCCAATCCACCAATCAGTAACAATACTGCCAGTCCACCAAGTACTCCACGTACTCCAAGTCTGAGTATACACACATACTCCAAGTACACAACGTACTCCAAGTAGATCTCACCTGATCTTGCTACCTATTGTGTTGTTAACCTCCCTGATCTTGGACACCTACAAATCAACTTGGTTCTGCACACCTGCAGATCAACTGACCTAACTTACACATGTAGATCTCTCTACACCCTGAAGAACCCTTGTCCTTGCCTCACCAAGTCTTTATGATTATCCAAACCAGTACCCCAGTGGATCTTCTACCAGATCTTGCTATCCCATAGATCTACCTGATCATACACACTCGACACCCCTATGGAACTAGGAGGAACTACCCTTGCTCTCTTCAACTGAAGGAGCTAACCAAGCCTCTCAAACTAGCACACTTTACAATACAACCCATGAGTCTATTATATAGATCTCATGCAAAAAATAATTAGACATCCAATTACAATAATTAAATCCCCAGCTCCAAGACTAAAATTATCCTTTAACATGCAAACAACCAGTTCGTTAACAAACTGTTCATGAACTAATAGTTCTGGAACTGCACAGGCAACCGATATCAGTCCCTGTCTGGTTGGAGATGATCGACGTCGGCCGATCCTGACCGATGTCAGTTGCTCTTCTCACTGTATATGACCGATGTCAGTTGATCAGACCGACGTCAGTTGCTCTGCAACTCATCAACCTCTCAACAACCTCCTCCATGTCTACATCAGTGAAGTTTTTAGCTCCACAACCTAACAAATTATAGAAAATCAAAGTTTAAGCAATAGTATCCAGGCATAGTGGCAACAAAACATGGTGTTCAATGCCATAATAAAATGTTAAAAGATAATGAAGTCCACACATCTCCAAATTAAGCAATACAGAAATTAGGCATAGTCCATTCTTCCTGAGCAGCAACCAATGGAGTCATCTTAACAACTGGTATATCTAATGAAAAACTCAGTTAAGACATAATACAAAATAAGAAATAGAGGTACCACTAAGTTATCTAAGGATCCAATCATAAGCAAATCTATGCTCGCTGGTTAACAATAAAAAGGTAAGAGCTTCTTAGGAATAGAGTATGCGTGTGTCAAGCTTAGCATCGTATGCTCGCTGGCGGCACTGGGGAGAGCAATACAAAGTCATATTGAACATTCAATAATGATTTGAGATCAATAATAGGGAAAATAAATATCAATAAAGTGATACGAAGACGTGATATGTGTTGTCCCCAAAAATGAGTGACATTTTTTGGACAACATATGAACTATTTTGGTTCAATAGGCCAAAATTATCTCTTCCCTTCTAAAAAATTGTTATGAGCATTCAAAATCTCTATTATTCGAGATTTTTTTGATTTCTACAAACTCTGCAGGCTTAAATCTATAGAATCTGTAGGCTTGAAACTAACAAGTTCAATGGGTTCAACGGCCTCATCAAGTAAATTCTCTCAAAGGAGCAAGTTTCTAGCACTTAGGCAATTTCAAGATTGGTTCAACCAAAAATGTTCATCGGCAAGCTTCTAAGCAAGGATTGAACCATTGAACCATTGAACCTTGAACCAAAAAGGTTCAACAGGTTCAAAGGTTCAACGTCGTTGGCAATCTTAAAGAGTTAAACGCTTTGTCAAAAGTTCATCAAGTTCAATTGCTTCAAGGTTCAATGGCTTCAAAACACTTAGCGAAAATAAGAAGGCTTGAATCGTTGAACCGGTTAACCTTAAACCATTTTGGTTCAAAGGTTCAATGGGTTCAACGGTTCAATTCGTGATTAGTCCAAGTGGTCAAAAGACTTAGCCAAAACAAAGGATGCCAATAAAGAGATTGAACAATTGAACCAAAGTTAGTTCAATGGGTCGGTTCAATGGGTCAGTTCAAGGGACTGCCCCAAAGTTGAAGGAACAAGTGCCCTTGCGGAGGGTAGTGAACTAGAGACAAGTGCCCTTGTGGAGGGCAGCGAACATGGGTTCAAAGGATCAAAAAGTGACTAAGGATGAAAGGGAACATTTCCTTCAGACTTTTTGTCTGAGGAAATTACTAAGTGAAGGAACCATAAAAATTCCTTTGGGAAGATTTTACTTAGAAAAATAGATAAGGCAAAGGCAAATTCTTTCAGACAAAAAGTCTAAAAGAATTCCTTCGGACTTTTGTCCGAAGGAAAAGCCTGAAAGGAAAAACCCAAAAGAAAATGGAAGAAGCCAAGGAAGATTTCCTTTAGACATTTTGTTTGAAAGAAAAGAATTGACGAAGGCTGCTTGAAGGAATTAAAGCCCGAAGGACCCCAAAGGGTATGTGCCCTTGCGGGGGGCTCTGAGCACCAACAAAAAGGACCTTTCTAAAAGCTCAAAGGGACACCTTCCCTTCGGGGTGTTCCAAAGGCTTGATAAAGATGAAGGGAAAGGTTCAAAAAGACTTAGACTAAAAGGAGGCTTTAAAGAAAAAGGATTGAACCATTGAACCTTGAACCAAATGGTTCAACGGGTTCATGGGTTTAAAGGTTCAACATTTCAAGGCTTCAAGAGACTTAAAAAAATAAAAGAAGCAGTGATCATACCAAAGCAGAGAATGAACCAATGAACCAATTGAACCTTGAACCAAAAGAGTTCAAAGTTCAATGGTTCACACGTTTAAGTGGTTGAAAGATAGCCCCAAGCAAAGGAAGAACATGGATGATTCCAGAGACCAGTTCAAAGGATAGTTCAACCAGACAAAGCAAAGAAATGAATGAACAAAGGTAGCGATTAAACCATGAAGCTGAGAAAGATCACCTAAACCATTGAACCATTAAACCAATGAACTTTAGCAGGTTCAAAGGTTCATGGTTCAACATGGTTCAAACAACCAACAACCATTGACGACCTTGCAGACATCAAAATTAAGGTAATGGAATATCTGTTAGTTTTTGAATATGGCATGAAACTTAAAGAGTAAACAAAGCAACCAGCTGAAAAGAGAACCCAAAAGCTCAAATTGCTACAGGGAAGAGTAGAACAATATAAAAGATCAAAAATATCTATAAGGGAGTTATTTCCAGTAGGTGAAACAGTTCACCAAGTAGTCATCTAAGCATGCCAAAACAAGGACACAACTTGTTTTTCTTCCATGAAGTAAGACAAAGTGAATAACTCTGCAAACATTAGAAAAAGGACCAGACAACCCCTGATAGGGATGAGACATATGAAATGAATGGACACGCCACAATTAAGGCCAATACACTGTTCCAAGCATGGTCCCTCAACAAAATTGAAGATGCATTGACCGTAGCATGGGCCATTTCATGGAAATAAGCACCAAGCCTTTCTTGGCTACTATACATTGTAATCTCTTGAAAAAATGACAGAGAGACTTTTCAATTATAGAAGTGAAACTCTGCCTAAATTGAAAGGCAAATACTGGGACTTTGAGCTCAGATTATTGTTCATATTATTTTATCTAAATGAGAAAGCAAGTTACTTGTAGACTTTGTGCTGTTATAGCTTGTGCCATTTTAGGAGATTGTTCTTATGTCTATCTTTTAGATGCATTCTTGTTTATTTAATTTAACAAGCAGAATTAGTGGAAGTAATTAGGAAGGTGTCCTGAAACCAATTATGGAAAGACTTTGTGCTCTCACAGTTGTCTTCAGTGTGTGTTTTTAGTTTCTTTCTATGTAAAGGGTCTTGAGATGACTTTGTGCCCCCATTACCCTTCGTATTTCATTCTTGGGAAGTCGCGGTGGAGACTTTGTGCTACATCTCGATCTGTTGGTTACTATACCATTTTTTACCAGATACTTGTCACTACCTGAAAGAACTGCTGTTGTTTCTTGTAAGATCACTTTTGAAAGAAGAGAAGTGCCTTCAGTGTCTTCACCAGGATTTATCCTTTGCTTGTGAACATCATCTCTAAAAAAAGAGAGATGGATGGTATAATCCTATCCCTGAGTGTTATTTTCTGCTTATATTTATAATATATAGCTCCTCATATTTAACAGGGAACCTCCCCTTGATGAGAGGAGAGATTTGTCCTCTTTTGATGTGGTAAACCTGCACACTTGGCCAACCAATCGCCCTTGTTGTGGTTAATAAGACCTATTTTACTCATCAGTTAGCTGATTGATAAAATATTCACCCAATATTTTTTTGGCAACTCTACTGGGGAAGAACACACAGTTTGAAGCCTCAAGCTTCAAGCTAAAATAGGACCAATTCTTTTCCATTTTTGTACTACAATCTGGCAACTCCACATTATACCAAAATCTAGAGAGTTCAAGGTGTTGTTGACCCTGTCTTTGAGTTGGTGCAGTAAGGAAATTTTGATTTGTTTCCTCCACAACTTCAAGTTCAATGATCCAGGAGTGTTCTTCCTATCTTTACCAGATTACCAACATAAGGCAGATCTTCCTTTTCTACTGTTAGCAAAACTTTGCCCATACATACTCCACCCAAATTTGTTATCCCCCTTTTCCATAATCAAATCATGGTGGCTCAAGGCCCCTGGGGTAACTCTTTTGGTCTGCTCAATCTTACTCCTCTACATGAGCTTCCATGCAATTCAAGGAAGAATTTCCCCAAATTTTGTGGTGACAGGAGAGTTCATCCTTATGAACACATTCCAACCTTCAGTATGGCCTGTGGCGTGATAGGTGTGGAGTATGAAGACATAGCAGTGAGGCTATTCATGGAGACACTACAAGGTGATGTTGTAGACTAGTTCTACCATTTGTAAGTTTGGTTAGTGACTGATTGGGACACTCTTAAAGATAAATTTGAAGCCAGGTTCAAGCCTATAGAAGATGCACATGCCTTGCTGGCCCAGCTCACACAGATGAAGAAGGAACCTCATGAGCCTAAGGGATTTCATAGCCAAGTTTGACACGCTGAGGAACAAAATTCTTGTAGTTGCTCAGCCAACACCTGAAAACCTCAAGTGCTTCTTCATCAACTCACAACTGCTTGAAGTGAGTTTTCTACTGAGATGCGCTAGCCACATAGACCTTGATGCTGCTCAAGATTTGGATACTAAGGTAGAAGATGATCTTATCTTAGCAAGAAAGATAAGGAGAGATCCTAACAGAGGTAAATTCTCTTCATCTTCTGAATACTCACCTAGAACCACCACTGATCCAATGGTGTAGAAGCTGGCAAATGAATTGCTAGCTCTTAGAAAGCAAATGGTACAAGAAATGTCATCTACTCCATTATACAGAGATGCACCAAAGAGGACATTCCCTAATCAGTCATATCGAGGAAATGTTGCTAGGAATCAAGGGCAAGCAAATCTTCTCCTTCCTCCTTAGAGGAATAACCTTGCCATTGAAGCACCTCCAACCAATTCAACAATTGGATATCTTGAGGTAGAATCATATTTCTCCTTCCAACTTGAATTAGACCCAAAAGATGACGCTAATCTCTTCACAGAGGGAGAAGAAGAATTAGCTGGTAATTCCAACATTGGTTTTCTAAATTACCAGGATGAACCCTGAAGTGAAGGGAAAGTAGATGAGGGATCATATGCTATTTTCACCTGGTCTAAGAACTAGTCAGCCCAACAAGCTGATAAAGAAAGATCAGATGAACGACCTCAACCAACAATTTCAATTGCTAAGTGGGGGACCACTCTACCTTTCCAGCCAAAGGACCTGGTGATTGCAAAGAAGGTAAGTGCATCAAACATCCCTACACCTTCTACTTCAAATTCATAGTCCAGTCCTCCCCCTTATAAAAACCAAAAGGATGAAATCCCATCCTCTATTCCTAGTTCATTTTAAACATTTGATATAATTGACCATATAAAGAAAACTAAAATTCAAATGTCTAAATTTGAATTCTTTCAATCCAACCCTGATCAGTTGGATAAGTTGGTTCAATGTGTAAAAAAATAAAACATCTTAGAAGACAAGAATCTAAGAAGGTAACTCATGATCCCCTAAGGAACATGTCCATCCCAAACAATCTTGTCATTACTCCTCCTTCTACCCTTGGGAAAATAGAGCCTTCCTATGTTTCCTTGTTGATAAATGGTCGCAAGCTGAGCAATTGCATCATTGATTTTGGAGCTTCAGACAATGCCATGCCTACCAAAGTGGTAGAATCCTTTGGTCTCACACTAATCAAGACATTTTGGAGATGTTTCTCCATGAAGAACAAACAAGTGCCACTACTGGGACAAATCAAGGATGCCCAATTTGTATTTGCAGCATTCCTAGACAAAAAAATCAAGATCACTGTTCTAGTGGTTGACGTCCCAGCATCATACAACATCTTTCTTGGCCAAAATTTATGTAAGGATGTTGGTGGTGAGTTGAGCATGGATTTATCTAAGGTGAGAATCTCTATCAAAAGCATTATGCAAAGATTACTCCCTGAGAAGGAAGCAAAATATGTGGTTACTCAAACATCAGCACCTGAAGCTCAAATTCTATTTGAGTCTTCAGGCATGGGTAATTACTTCTTGTCCACAGAAGAAGTCCATTAAGTGCTTGGTGAAGCTCCTAAATGTGACAACCTAAAAATACCTTTAGTTGGAATAGAAATTTAATTAGTGGAGCGTAGTGTAAGTGCAAAAGAATCTCCCCCTCCAAATGAAGAATCTAAGGAAATATTAGTGTCTAATGAGGTATGGATTCTTGAATTTGATGGCAGCTGCTCCTCTAACAATTCAGGAGCCAGGATTGTGTTGATATCTCCTCAAGAAGATATTTTTCCTTCATCATATAAGTTGCAGTTTAGCAACACCAAAAACATAGCTGAGTACGAGTCTCTATTACTTGGATTGAAGGTTGCTCAAGACAAAGGCATCAAACTCCTTCATGCCAAAGGAGATGCTAAACTGGTGGTTTGTCAGGTGAGAAACCTTTATGAAACCAAGAATGAGAGATTGCACCAGTACCAAAATCTAGTTTGGGATCAAATTGAAAGCTTTGATGCTTTCAACATCTCTGTCATACCCAGGGAATTCAATGATAGAGCTGATGCATTGGCTATTTCAGCAACTCTCTTGATTCCTCACCCTGACTTCAAAGGAGATAGGTACACTATTGAACTGGTCTATCAACCAAGTGTACCTAATAATGCCAGTTATTGGTAGGTGTTTAACAATGACAACCAAATCATTTCCTTCTTGGAATAAAAAGATAGCTTTAAATAGCTGCATTTCAAAGGTAGTAAACTTCAAAAGCTTGAAATAGCCCCACAATCAAGTGCAGATGCAGGTGAAAAATTCTTGCAACTTAAAGGGAATAAAATTCCAAAAGGCTTGGTTTCCCTTAAGAAGCTATTTGACAAGCATGATGGATTCATCAAATAATAGCAAGTAGATTCAAGCTCCTCCCAAGAGTTTGATCAAGTAAATTTGGGTACCGAGGAAGATCCCAAGATGGTGAACATTGGAAAATACTGCACTCCTGAGGAGAAGTTCAAGTTCACTGCTCTGCTCTGCCAATATATGGATGTCCTAATGTACTCCTATGATGATTTGAAGTCACTCAGGCCTGAAGAAATTTTCCATGACATTCCTCTCAAAAGTGATTCAGTGCCTTACAAGTAAAAATCCAGACAGTACAATCTAAAGATATCAGGTACAATTTTGTTTGAGATATAGAAAATGTTGAATGCTATGATAATTTTTCCAATCCATCATTCCACATGGATTGCCAATATAGTTCTTGTGAGTAAGAAGAATGGCAAAATTCACCTCTGTGTAGATTTTAAAAACTTGAATTAGTCATCCTTAAAGGATAACTATCCTCTGTCAATCATGGATCAAGTTCTTCAGATGGTGACTAGTTCTAAGATGTTATCAATGCTAGATGGCTTCTCAAGATATAATCAGGTCAAATTTGGTGAAGCAGACCAGCACAAGACTGCCTTCACTATGCCTTGGGGCACCTTTGCCTATTAGAAAATGTCATTTGGCTTGATAAATGCTGGTGCCACTTTTGAGAGAGTAATGGACCTTGCTTTCAAAAATGAAATGGGTAAGTTCATTGTAGTTTATCTTGATGACTTGACTATCTTTTCCAAGCATCACCCTGATCATATATGCCACTTGCAACAAGTGATGGAATTCTTCTGCTAGAATGGCATTTATTTAAATCCCAAGAAGTCTATTTTTGGAGTGACAAAAGGGAAGATTCTCGAATACATTATTTTCTGAATAAAGATTGACTCAGACAGAGTCAAGTCCATCCAAGAGCTTACTCTACCCACGAGTAAGACTTTAGTTCACTCTTTCTTTGGAAAAGTGAACTTTTTATGAAGGTTCATCCCTATGTTTGCTGAGAAAACTCACCATATTGTAAACATGATGGAGGGAAAGTTTACCTTTAGCTGGACCGAAGAAGGCAAATTGGCATTCTAGGACATCAAAATAGCTATTTCTCAAGCCCCAATTCTAGTTTGTCCAGATTATACCAAAGATTTTACAATGTATAGTTATGCCTCTGAGCACACACTTTCAACAATTCTGATTCAACAGAACCAAGAAGGTGTGGAATCTCCCATTTCTTTCATGAGTTGTCCTCTCAAAGCTCATGAGCTGAAGTACTCAAACATGGAGAAGCATGCTTATCCAGTGGTAAAATTAGTGAAGCATTTCCACTTTTACATTCTAAATTCACACACTACTGCCCTAGTTCTTGACACCATAGTCAAATCCATATTAACTCAGCAAGAGTTTGGAACCAAAAGAGGGAATTAAAATTGATAAAATCTAAGAGTTTGATCTAGTCATCAAACTAATGAAGTTGGTGCGTGGAAAGGACCTATGCCAATTGATTGCTGACAACAGACTAGAAGAAACAGAGCATGGAGAAGTAGAAGTGGAAGACACTCCAATAGTCCTCTTTATCTCCACTATGAATGAGTGGTATTAAAACATTGCTCATTTCCTTACTTATGGTGAGTGTCCTGCTCACCTATCTCATAAGGAAAAGAGGACTGTCAAGTTGAAAACTACCAATTTTGTCCTCTAGGATAACGACTTGTATAAGAGGAGCCTTGATGGAGTGTTCCTTCACTACGTGGATAAGAGTAGCAAAATCAACTTTTGAAAACCTTCTACAATCTGGCCTGCGGAGGACATTTTTCTGCTCCTATGACTACCCATAAGATTCTATGAGCTAGGTATTACTGGCCAACTCTCTTTCAAGATGCATACAAATGGGTAAGAAGGTGTGAACTATGCCAACAGTTCATTGGAAGACCCAAGATAGCTGCTCTGTCTCTCAAGATGGTGGTGATAGAAGAGCCATTTCAGCAATAGAGAATCAATTTCATTGGTGTTGTAAACCCATCTTCAAGTGTTGGACATGATTATGTCCTCACAGCCACAAACTACTTCACCAAATGGGTGGAAGCTATTCCAACCAAGCATGCTACTTCAGAAGTAGTATGCAATTTACTCAAGGAGAACATCATTTCCAGGTTTGGGGTCCCAACCAAAATTGTCACTAACAACACAACTTGTTTCTCTTCCCAGGAGATTACTCAATTTTGCTTTTACTATGGGATTACCCTCTCCCACTCTTATGATTACTTTCCACAAGGGAATGGCCAAGCTAAATTAAACAACAAGAACCTGGTGACCATCATCAGGAAGTTGGTGGATGACAACCAATGAACATGGCATAAATCATTGGTTGATGCTTTGTAGGTAGACAAGATCACACCTAAGAGGGCAATTGGTATGTCACCTTTTCAACTTATTTTATGGTCTCAATGCTAAGATATCAATCACCCTGGAAATTTTAGCTTTGAATTGGCTAAGGCAGTTGAGGATTAAACTTATGAAAACTTCATTTATAAGAGGATCATGTGCTTGACTGAACTGGATGAGCAATGAACTATGGTGGTGGACCGAATTGCTGCACATCAAAGTCTGGTGAAGAAGCTCTTTTACCAGAAAGCAAAGAACCATGATTTTTAGATTGGAGATCAAGTCTTGTTGTGGGATAAGAGAAGATAACCAAAGGGAATTCATGGGAAATTTGATTCCCTTTGGAGAGGCCCATTTACCATTCATTAGCTCCATGGTAAAAATTGTTTTCTATTGAAGTATGAAGATGGCACGCCCTTTTCTCTATCTCACAATGGGCAACATCTGAATCACTTCATTTCTTAAAGTATCAAATAAGTTCACCTGTACATATGTATATTTGTATAGTCTTTAGTTCTATTTTGTGTTGTTCATTTTCATTTTTGGCATTTTTTTACTAGCATGACTCCATATCCCAATGCCATACTTCAAGGCATTGGAGATTCTAGTTTCTACTCCCCTCAGCTGTTCCAAGTTTTTAACTGAAGGAAGTTTCCCAATTGGAGCTAGCTATTGTCCCTAAAAATGAGTGACATTTTTGAGACAACATATGAACTATTTTGGTTGAACAAGCCAAAATTATCTCTTCCCTTCTAAAAAATTGTTCTAAGCATTCAAATTCTCTATTATTCAAGCTTTTTTAGATTTCTACGGACTCTACAGGCTTGAATCTACAGAGTCTGCAGGCTTGAAACTAGCAGGTTCAACGGGTTCAACAGCCTCATCAAGCAAATTCTCTCAAAGGAGCAAGTTTCCAGCACTTAGGCAATTTTAAGATTGGTTCAACGCCTTGGTTCAACCAAAAATGTTCATCAGCAAGCTTCTAAGCAAGGATTGAACCATTGAACCATTGAAGCTTGAACCAAAAAGGTTTAATGGGTTCAAAGGTTTAACGTTGTTGGCAAGCTTAAAGAGTTAAATACTTTGTCAAAAGTTCATCAAGTTTAACTGCTTCAAGGTTTAATGGCTTCAAAACACTTAGCGAAAAGAAGAAGGCTTGAACCATTGAACCGTTGAACCTTGAACCATTTTGGTTCAAAGGTTCAATGGGTTCAATGGTTCAAAGGTTCAATGCGCGGTTAGTCCAAGCGATCAAAAGACTTAGCCAAAACAAAGGATGCCGATAAAGAGATTGAACCAATGAACCAAAGTTGGTTCAATGGGCTGGTTTAATGGGTCAGTTCAAGGGACTGCCCCAAAGCTGAAGGAACAAGTACCCTTTTGGAGGGTAGGGAACATGGGTTTAAAGGATCAAAAAGTGACTAAGGCCGAAAGGGAACATTTCCTTCGAACTTTTTGTCTGAAGGAAATTATTAAGTGAAGGAACTATAAGAATTCCTTCGGGAAGATTTTCCTCAAAAAAATAGATAAGGCAAAGGCAAATTATTTTAGACAAAAAGTTTGAAAAAATTCCTTCACACTTTTGTCTGAAGGAAAAGCTCGAAAGGAAAAACCCGAAAGAAAACAGAAGAAGCCAAAGAAGATTTCCTTCAGAAAAATTGTCCAAAGAAATTCCTTTAGACATTTTGTCTGAAGGAAAAGAACCGATGAAGGCCACCCGAAGGAATTAAAGCCCAAAGGTCACTTGAAGGACCCTGAAGGGCATGTGCCCTTGTAGGGGTCTCTCAATGCCAACAAAAAGGACCTTTCTAAAAGCCCGAAGGGACACCTTCCCTTCGGGGTGTTCCAAAGGCTTGATAAAGATGAAGGGAAATCTTCAAAAAGACTTAGACTAAAAGGAGGCTTCAAAGAACAAGGATCAAACCATTGGAGCTTGAACCAAATGGTTCAACAGGTTCATGGGTTCAAAGTTTCAACATTTCAAGGCTTCAAGAGACTTAGAAAAATAAAAGAAGCAGTGATTGAACCAAAGCAAAGAATGAACCAATGAACCGATTGAACTTTGAACTAAAAGAGTTCAAAGTTCAATGGTTCACAGGTTCAATCATTTCAAAGATAGCCCTAAGCAAAGGAAGAACATGGATCATTCCAGAGACCAGTTCAAAGGATGGTTCAACCAGACAAAGCAAAGAAATGAATGAACAAAGGCAGCAATTGAACCAGGAAGCTAAGAAAGATCACCTAAACCATTGAACCAATGAACTTTAGCAGGTTCAAAGGTTCATGGTTCAACATGGTTCAAATAGCCAACAACCATTGATGGCCCTACAAATGTCAAAATTAAGGTAATGGAATATCCATTAGTTTTTGAATATGGCACGAAACTTAAGGAGTAAACAAAGAAACCAGTTGAAAAGAGAACCTGAGAGCTCAAATTGCTATAGGGAAGAGTAGAACAATACAAAAGATCAAAAATATCTACAAGGGAGTTATTTCCAGTAGGTGAAACAGTTCACCAAGTAATCATCTGAGCATGCCAAATCAAGGATGCGGCCTATTTTTCTTCCATGAAGTAAAGGCAAAGTGGACAGTTGCACAAACATTAGAAAAAGGACCAGACAACCCCTGCTAGGGAGGATACATATAAAATGAATGGGCGCACCATAATTAAGGCCAATACATTGTTCCAAGCATGGTCCCTCGATAGAATTGAATATGCATTGAAGGCATTGACCGCAGCATGGGCTATTTCATGGAAAGAAGCACCAAGCCTTTCTTAGCTGCTATACATTATAATCTCTTGAAACAATGATGGAGAGACTTTTCAATTATAGAAGTGAAACTTTTCCCAAATTGAAAGGTGAATACTGAGACTTTGAGCTCATATTTTTGTTCATATTATTTTATCTGAATGAGAAATCAAGTTACTTGTAGACTTTGTGCTGTTATAGCTTGTGCCATTTTAGGAGATTGTTCTTATGTCTGTCTTTTAGATGCATTCTTGTTTATTTTATTTAACAAGCAAAACTAGTGGAAGTAATCAGGAAGGTGTCCTGAAACCAATTGTGGAAAGACTTTGTGCTCTCATAGTTGTCTTCAATGTGTGTTTTTAGTTTCTTTCTATGTAAAGGGTCTTGGGATGACTTTGTGCCCCCATTACCCTTCGTATTTCACTCTTGGGTAGCTGAGGTGGAGACTTTGTGCTACATCTTAGTTTTCTGGTTACTATGCCCTTTGTTACCAGATACTTGTCACTACCTAAAAGAACTCCTGCTGTTTCTTGTAAGATCACTTATAAAATAAGAGAAGTGCCTTCAGTATCTTCACCAAGATTTCTCCTTTGCTTGTGAACATCATCTCTAAAAAAGAGAGATGGATGGTATAATCCTATCCCTGAGTGTTATTTTTTGCTTATATTTATAGTATATAGCTCCTCATATTTAACAAGGAACCTCCCCTTGATGAGAGGAGAGATTTGTCCCCTTTTGATGTGGTAAACCTGCACACTTGGCCGACCAATCTCCATTGATGTGGTTGATAAGACCTATTTTGCTCATCAGTTAGCTGATTGATAAAATATTCACCCAAGAATATGGAGCACACAAATGAGGGAGTAATCCAAGAATCTCATGAAGGCATTATAGGAGGACACTAAAATGGAGAGGAAACTGCACTAAAGATATTGTTCACATGATTTTGGTGGCATACTTTGTATAAGGATTCATCATAGTATGCACAAAATTTGTACATATACCAAATGTGAATCAAAAAGGAGAAAGATTCTCTTGATCCCAATAGTTACACAAGATCCTTTTGAGAAGTGGGCGACCAAACTTGTTGGCCGTATCAAATCATCTGCTTATAGAAATGGATCATAATATATTAAAATCACAATAAATTATCTCACAAGGTGGGTAGATGTAACTCCTAAGAAATATTTCATCACAATTATTATGAGAAAATAATATCATTAGGTTTGGATATCTTTTGGACCTTAAAAGTGATAGGTTCTCACAATTGAAGGTAGATTTGATGCACATTTTATTAAGTTAATTCATAGTGATGCACCATAAAAATACTCATATCCCCAATGAAAACGATAAAATAGAATTTTTCAGTAAGGTCCTAGGGAATGTGACAACAAGATCTGTGACTTTTTGTCTTAAATGTTTTATGTGTATCATATGACCTATAAATGATTGAACAAGAAAACACCCTTTCAATTGGTCTTTGGGAAAGATAATGTAATTTTAGTGGAATTTGTCATCTATTCATTGTGAATTACATGCATAGGTCACTTGGTTGATGTTTAGTCACTTCGAGAGAGCCTAAATAGAGTATTGGATCCAAATAAATATCGATTGTTAGCTTGGTCGATTCAAAGGATTGAGATGAATAGAAATAAGGTGTGGAATACTAATCATATCAAATGAATTCTTGAGGGTGATCTAAGGTACTTAAATATATGATTAGAATTATGAGAATCAAATTGTTAAAATTTTAGATAAGATGGTTGGGACCATATAATATAAATTCTATCTTATAGATTGACACAAATAGGTTTCACTAGCTAAATGAAGAGACATTTCCATGACATTTCAATTACAGTAGGTTCAATCAATATTTCAAGTGATCCAATTGGAAAATTATAATAATAAGGCCTAATTTGATGTAAAAGTGTAATGTGAAAATATTATGGCTATAGGTGTGTGTTTACTTTTTTCCCATCTAGTTGTTGACATAAGTAAAATTTGTAAGAAAATTACCAATATAGGTCTTTATGTGAAAATCTACAATGTGCAAGAGTTTTTCTATAATATAGTGTGTTGAGTGTGCATATGTCCTATAGAAGTGTATGGGAGGTGATTTTTTTTTTAAACCTGTAAAATAAATAATTATTTTGAATGCACAAACACAGATAAATGTAGAGTAAATCACACACAACTTGAAGGAGAGAAACCATGAAACAATAGTGTACGGAAAAATGAGGTCACAAAACATGAGTACAAGGAAAATAGAAATAGATAGGCACACACCACATAATGAATAATCACCTAAGAACATGAGTGTTGATGTGTGTCTAAGACATCCAATAGGGAAATGCAAGCGCAAATGGGGGAACACAAGATAGACTACAAATCATGCCACAAGACATATTGTAATTCAATTTAGGATCTAGTGGCCCTCCTAATGCCATTTAAGTTCTCTTGATGGGATCTATACACACTAAATACCTCATGGGTTTTTACCCTCTGATATTAGGATTTTTGGAAGTGTCCAAGGCATGAGTTTGAGGTTGAGACTCTCCTACATAGTCTATAAGAAGAGAAAGATGTGACCTACAATCCCACAAGGGAGATTCACCCTTTTGTGATCATAAATACACCCCATAATGGATACATCCAAAGATGTTAAAATATAACAGCCATATCTCATATTAAAAAAGTTAAGAAAAGAGGGAAAGGTAAGGCAAAAAAGATGGTTTTAGACTTCAATTGGGTAGTTATTTTTATCGAGCAACACCTTAGAAGATTCAATGCAAATAAATAAACATTCATCAATTATAGTTAAGTACTCAATCTAAATAAATAGAAAGTAAGATTCTAAAGATAATGATTATGTCATGAGTCAATCCCAGAAGTATCTCCTTGTAAGATAATTCAATTACAACAAATAACTAAAGCACATCTTACTATTACGAATTTATAAAGAACCAATTTGTAGCATAAAATAGATATAAAACATATATATGCAATATAAGAGGTCATATATTAGCTCATTGAGATGATTATGATAAATAAATTACACATTCTAATATACACACAATAAAACATGTAGACATCTATAAAAATTTCTCAAAGATCATAAAATACATAGCCTAAGTCTAAAATTGAAAATGAAGAAAGAAAAGAATAGATAAAGAAAATCCCTTAAACGTTCCACATATTTCATGGTTCTCTCTTTACATTTCTTAAAATTCCTTCCTCCTATTGGTATCCAACCAACAAGCAAAGCTAAGTAGCAATGTAGTTCAATTAGCTCTCTAGTAAGGTGACCCTTTTACAATGTTATAAAGATGCATTTATAGATTAGGGGCCTTGCCCACTTATGAACATGATGGAAAAGTTTTTTACAACTAGACAATTATAGAAAAGATTGAAAACATCATGAAAAGGAAAATGAACAAGCCCACTAATTGTAGGCTTGGTTGAACATAGGTCATTTTGTGCAATCTTATTACAATTTGAAGAAGATTAATTTACAACTGCCTATGTCTCTGGATGATTGTCTCTTTATGTAATAATTACAAAATCTCATTATCATTAGGCGAGCCCCACTTTGACTATATTCCAGGTGGAATTCAAAAATATGGCTTGAGGCATGTTACTTTGAATAGTATCAGCTTACAAATTTGATAGTTTAACATGTAATGGTGTCTGTCAAATTTAACTAGGTGTCTTTGAGAGTCACATGGCCTCTATGTTGGATGACTAGGCACCTTTATGTCCTTATTTTCTATGTCTTTACCACATAGAAGCATACTACATACTTGAGTCCTTGGATTTAAATTTTGAGGTTTGAATACACAACCTACTCTTTGTAATCCATGAGGTGATGACAAGTAGAATTTTATAATTAAGTCACATCCCCTTGATCATAGGATTGTACCATGAAAGCTCATGGAATGAAGACACATGACGTAGGTTGATTGACTCATTTTATTATAGGCCTTAGTAATTTAAAACTTTATCAACAAGTCATGGGATTTTGAGTGTATAAGTACTTGACACTTTGCATATTTTTATTACATTGCAACCCCACAAACTTTGGTGTTGAAAAATTTATTTGGCATGATTGATAAGTTGGGAGTGTGCAATAATTCACCATGTGGCACTGAGTGTAATCAAAATTATCCATTGGGGGGTCGACGTGTCTCCTCCTATTAGGGTCTTGACCATGTAGATTTATGACGTAGAGTCATGCTTGCCTTTACTAAATGCTTATGATGGATTGTGAAGGCACAAATGAACGTAAGGTTACCAATTGTTAAGTTACTATTGATTTACTATCCCACAAGGTTTTTTCTTTGAGAAACTGACTTCAAAAATCTAGGGGAATGCGAGTTTAAGAGAACATGTTTTATGGTGTTGAAAGAGACTTGGAAACTTGTGAATTAGTTATTATTTGAAGTTTTGATTGTGAGTTTCACGAGGCCATGAAAACGTGCCACATGGTTCAAGAGTTGAGTCAAGTCAATCTTTATTATTGAGATGAGTTGCAAATGCATGTGAGGGAGACACTTGGGAAGCTATGGTTGGGTCATATTCCCAAAGACTTACGATTTGTGTGAAATTATTTTCAAAGTTTTAAGGATGCAAGCTTGTGAAAATGTGCCAAGTGGAAAGCTTAGGCTGACTGTGAAGAAGCACAAGGAACTCACCAAGTATGAATGTTTTAAACAAGTGCCATGTAGACCCAAAGAGTCAAGTCACTATCCTTTAATTTTATGAAGTGATGTGACTAAGTTTGAAAATCTACAAATATACCTTTAAGCCTACATGACAAAGCATTAAATTTGAAGACCAAGGAGTTTAGGAAATTGGCTAAGTAAAATGAATTTCAAGAAAATGCAAAGGAGATAATTAAGTCTATTATAAATCCCTTGCAAACCTGTTTAACATGATCTGCCCCAAGATAAACTGAAAAAGCCAAAACATAGTGAAAACTTGAAGTGAAACTCTAAAAAAATCCAAATTATTTGCATAAGTCTAATTTTAAATAGGTATACGTTGGAACTAATTTTGAAAACCAAGGGATATTTGACCCAAGCAATAAAATTTGTATAATTATTTTCATGAAGTATTGAATGTGTTGCTTATTTTAATGTTTTAAATGTGGCTCTCCATTTTAAAAATAATGGGATGTGTTGTTCACAATAAATGGTGACCTCTGTGGGGAAAACATTGTCAAGTGTTTATAAATCAGAAATTCTAGATAAATTTTGAAAGAAGATAAAATATTATGCAATAAAATATCACATCTAAAATAAAATTTAAAATTAATTTCAATCATAACACACAACATACTAAGAGTTAACATCTACATAGAGTTAGATGTGTGTGTGTGTGTGTATAATGATTAATTTATCTGCCTTTTGGTTTTTTGACAAAGCTAGAGAGTTACCATATGATTAAAAATTATGAGGGTATTATGAGAGTTACAAAAGCTCTAGTGACATGGTATTCAAGGAAGTAGGAACTCAACCAATTGAAACACTATAGATGAAAGGAAAGAAAATAATTTCTTATTATTTCTAAACCACTCAGAGAGAGAACTCAAAAATGACAAAAACAAATGCGGTGAAATCAACAAAATAAAAATGACATAAAGAAACATAAATCAAATAAGAAATAAGGAAAACAAACAAATAAATAAAAATGAAAAGTACTCTAAAGATAATTTACAATTACACCACTCCTAAGATAAGAATGCAAAGCTAATGCTTGGCGTGTGGACTTGAAAACTTTCCATGAAGCATTTATTATTTTTAGAAAAAGTAGGATTCAATTTTGAATCATTTTCCTACCAAAGATATCCTTTTATTCTTTTCATAATCCATTTAATTTATACATTTTAAATAGTATAAGGGTCACAATAAAACTTTTCACATGATGGTACCCATCAAACATGAAATCAGAAAAAGAACTAGGCTTAGGTAAATATACCTCAAATTCAGGGCAAATGAGTTCATGAAATTATTTTACACAAATAGCTAAAATTTTTAGAATTAGAGGTGCAGTGAATACTAAATCCTTTTGATGTTATTCAGTTGGTGGAAAGGCTTCGACTTCTCCATTATGCATAATTTTGGTGAGAATTTCTAGCCTTCTCAAATGGGTACATAACTAGCCTCAAGGATATGGAACAAATCCATTTGGATATCACTTTTGAAATCCTCTTTACCTTGATAATAATCTTCCTTAATGCCCCAACATTATGCATCCATTAAAATGTCACAACCTTATTCAAATAGGGGAAAAACCATCTTCAACATCATATTATTTTGTTTCTTCTTGCTACACGTAGACATTCTCCTTTATTTCTTTACCACTAGGATATTATTTCAACAAGTTGAATTTCATAATAACATGCTAATTGTATGCAAGATATTGTCCCTTCCTCACTTGAATGTTCTAAATTCTCCTATGATTCATTTGTGTAAACATTTTTTGCATCACTCTCACACATAACATTTTTCATTATTAGCATATTCATTAAAATCACATCAATTTTCATATATAAGGCATGTTATAATTGTTTTGATCATAAGGTCTGAATGCATGTTTTGTTCATAAAATGGGTCATGAATTAGATTTGTGATTAGCTCAAATATGTGAACAAAGGTATAATTTGAATGATATAACATAGGAGGATTCAAATTTTGATAGGCATGTGGAAATTTTAGTATGTTATTTTGATAGGAGGGATACCTCTTTATTTCTGGAAACAAATCCCTATCCAACGTGATGAAATTTAGCATAATCTAGAGCTAAAGTGTTTGATGTAGATGTTTTTAGAAACATAACTATGAGGGGATCCAAAGCATTAATGTATCTATCCATAATGACATCTTCTTGAGGTCTATAAATACTTATAATGCTATTATAGATCTCATAACATCTAATGTTGAAGTTCATTTTTGGCTCATTAGGTTGGCTCTTGAGTATGAACAACTAGTTAAGCAAAACAAGTGGATCAATGAGTACCCAAAATTGTAAAAGAAATACATCTTTTAATTATTTATAGTTATGAATTGAATAGGTGCCAAATTTATAATCTATTAATACTTGAAGCCATCTATTACAAAGGGAAAAAAATACACAAGCCACATATTCAGGGTAAACTTTCAAGAATCCTATAGCATTTTTGAAAGGAAGAACATGCATTTCAAATGTTCTATGATTCTAAAACTTTGGATTGGATTTGAAAGTGCTTTCAAGAATCTCATGTTGAACTCCAGGGATGTTAATGGTTGTCTCACTAAGAAAATCCATGCTTTACCTCTTTTTGATTTTATAGTTTTATAATTTTTAGGGCTTTTGACATACTTGAAAAAAATTGAAAAGAAAACAAGGGAAAATACTGAACATAAGGAGGCCCTCCTTCTATCGCCATTTAATTTCTATTGATGCATGTTTTAGACACCCAATAGGGGAATGCAACATAAATGGGGGAACCACAAGATAGACTATAAAACATTCCACAAGACAAATTGTAAATCAATTTAGATTCAAGTGGCCCTCATTTAAGTACCATTTAAGTTATGTTAATGGGCTCTGTACACACAAAATACCTCACAAGTTTTCACCCTCTCAATTTAGCAATGTTTGAAGTGTCTAAGGCACAAGTTTCAGGTTGAAAATTTCATATGTAGTCTACAGGTATAGAAACATGTGACCTACAAGATGACAAGGGAGATTCACCCTTTGTGATAAAAAATACATCCAAGAATGGATGTGTGTGTGTGTGTGTGTGTGTGTGTGTGTGTGTGTGTGTGTGTGTGTGTGTGTGTGTGTGTGTGTGTGTGTGTGTGTGTGTCTATATATATATATAATGATGCTAAAATACAACACCCATGTCTCATATATAAAAAAAGAGGGGAGGTTAAGGCAAAAAAGAGGGTTTTAGGCTTCAAATAGGTAGTTATTTCACTAAAAACCACCTTAGAAGATTCAATACAAAGTAATAAACAGTCATCAGATATAGCTAAGCACTCAAATTTGAATAAAAATACAACAAGAGTCTGAGGATAATGATTATGATCATGACTCATTCCCAAAATTATCTCCTTGCAAGATAAATCAATTACAATAAATAACTAAATCATATCCTATTGTAATGACTCTATAAAGACCCAATTCATAACATAAAATATCTTTAGCACATCTAGATCAATAAAATAAGTCAGAGGATAACTCCCTGGGATGATTAGAATAGCTAAATTGAAAATTATAATCTACTCACAATAAAACATGTAAACATTTATAACAATTGCTTAAAGCTCAGAAAATACACAACCTAAGCCTAAAATTGATTTAGAAGAAAGAATATAATAGATAAATAAAATCCCTTAATATTTACATACAATTTCATGGTTCTCTATTTGCATTTCTTAAAATTTGTTCCTCTTCTTGGTAGACAACCAACAAACAAAGATATCTAGGAACGTAGTTGAGCTAGCTCCCTAGTGAGGGGACCCTTTTACAATGTTTTAAAGATGCATTTATAGAGTAGGGGCTCTGCCCATGTATGGACATGATGGAAAATTTTGTTACAACTAGATAGTTATAGAAAATACAAAAATAACCATGAAAAGGAAATGGGGCAGGCCCACTAATCCCAAACTTGTAGGTTTGGCTGAATATGGGTCATTTTGTGTATAATTTTTATAATTAGAAGAAGATTCCATTCCATCTATCTATATTTTTAGTTGATTATCTCTTTATGGAATAATTTCTTTATCACCTCATCATTAGGTGAGCCCTACTTTGATTATATTTTAGGTGGAATTCACAAAGCTAGCTTGAGGCATGCTACTTGTAATGGTTTTATCCTATGGATTTGATGGTTCGATGAGCATTGACATTCATAAAATTTGACTAGATGTCCTTGAAAGTGACATGGATACTATGTTGGATGATCATGTGCCTCCATGTCCTTATTTTATATGTCCTTACCATGTGGATAAATACCACATAGTCGAGGCCTTGGCTTGGGTTTTTGAGCTTTGAATACATAACTTACTCTTTGAAATCCATCGGGTGATGACAAGTGGCATTTTATAATTGATTTACATCCCCCAAAACATAGGACTAAAATGTGAAGACCTATGGAATGAATAAACATAGTGCAAGATGATTGAATTGCTTTCTAATATGCCTTAGTATTTGTAAACTTTATCTGTAAGTCACGAGATTGTGAGTGCATAAGACTTGACACTTGGCATATTTTTATTTACTCATAGCCTTGCATATATTGATGATGGAAATTTATTTGGCATGTCTGAGGTTATGAATGTGTGATAATATGACATGTGGTACTGAGTATAACCACACTTGTCTAATAAGGGGTTGATGTGTCTCCTCTTGTTAGGGTCCTTACCATGTGGAACTATGACGCAGAGTTACAACTTGCCTTTGCTAAATTTTTGTGATGGGTTATAAAGGAATGAATGAACATGAGATTTCCACTTGTTATGTTACTATTAATTCATAGTCCCACAATGTTTAGTCTTTAAGAAACTACCTTCGAAAACCCATAGGGATGTGAGTTTATGAGAAGATACCATGTGGCATTAAAAGAGACTTGGAAACTTTGCTACTTAGTTTTTCTTTGAAATTTTGATCATGAGTATTGTAAGGCTGAAAAAGGTACCACATGGAATGTGAGATCTAAGTCAAGCCAATCTTTCCTTTTGAGACGTGTTGTGAATGCATGTGAGAGAAATAGTTGGAAATATGTGATTGGGTTGCATTTTTATAGATTTAACATTTACATGAATTTATTTTTAAAGTTCTAAATATGTGAGCTTGTAAAAATGAACCAACTAGCAAGCTCTGGCTAACTATGAAGAAATGAAAAGAACTCACCAAGTCCAAATATTACAAACAAATTCCAGGTAGACCCGAAGAGTTGAGTCAATGTCCTCAAAATTTGTGACATAATGTGACTAAGTTAGAAAATCCATGAATATGTCTTTAAACATGCATGAAAAATCGTTAAAGTTAGTGATGGAGGGTTTTATGAAATTAGATAAGTAAAGTGATTTGAAATAAAATTCAAAGGAGAGAAATAAGTATATTATAAAAACTTTGCAAACTCATTTAGCAAAAACTTCCCCAAAATAGAGTGAAATCAAGCCAAAACATAGTGAAAATTTATGGATAGGCTCTAAAAATAGCCATTTTTTTTGTATAAATCCAATTTGAAATAGGTATACATCAAAACCAAATTTTCAAACTAATAACTATTGGGCCTAAGCAATCAAATATGCACAATTATTTTCATGAAGTATTGAATGTTTTGCTCATTTTTATGTTTTGAATTTGGGTCCCCATTCTAAAAATAATGGGGCATGTTGGTCATAAAAATGAGTATGCAGGGGAATTTTTTTTTGAAATGGGATATGTGCATGCCATGGAAATTATAGAAAGAAAGATAAGGCATAGGTTTTAAAGCATGGAAGAAGATGAAAGAGGATGGCATTTTCCATGTTATGTATGGGGGGGAACAAGGTGGTAACCAATAAATCTAGGGAATTTGATGTATAAAAAATTATAAATATTATGAGTTCAATTGTATTGTTCAATTTTATTTCTAAATATTTGAGCATGTTGTGAAGAAGAAGAGATTAATATTTATTGCAAGGGAAAGAGAGGATTATGGAGTCTGAGTATGTGAAAAGAGTGGAAACTTGTGTGGAAGGGACGAAGAGGAACAATGACAATGGTGATGACCATAAGCCAAAATAGGAAATGACCATGAAGAAGGAAACAAATGAATGACCATTTTTTGTTAAAATATTTTACTTTATGGATGTACAAGATACATGAGTGCACATTATATATGAAAGGAGTGGTGTAATATGAATACATATGCAATGATGATAGGTCAAGTTAATGGTAGTGTTAGCCTTGAAATATCAATGAGGAGCAAATAACCATGGTACAAATTAGGCTAAGTATTGAAAAACATGCAAGGTGACCTTGTTTAGCATCAACTACAATGAATAAACAAAAAAATCAAGATAAAATAGAGGGAAATGACACATTTAGGGTAGAGTCACATTTTTGGAGGGAGAGATTACACAATTGTGTACATTGATAGATATGGAGAGATTAAAATTTTAAATGATAGGCACATAAGTGAAATGGAGGTGATTGGATGATCCAGCGTCTCCTTAATCCATAAACATAACAACCAACTACGAATAATTTTTTATTATGAGAGGAATAATTTAAAGATAAATAGAAATTTTGGTAAGTGAAAGATGTGGATTTTGTCAATATATTAAACAACCCCCCCAAAAAATACTCACAATCAAAGAATACATGAGACTTCTAGGCTCAAATGAGCTTACCAAAAATTATGTTCATCAAAGATGAAAAGGAATATCATAAAATGTGATATACATTTTTTTTTATTTGTCTTAACTTAAAAAAGAATAAAACCTTGAATATTCATATTAAATTATATACATCAACACTCACACAAAACTTAATGCTACCTATGATTTCTTACACATGTTAAATATAGAAACAATCAAGAATCTAAGTGATACAAATTACATAGCTTGTTATGTCTCAATTTCGACCTCTATATTCTATGATATTTGTCAGAGGTTCTTTGTAACAAATTTGTGTGGGTTTGAATCAAGAATAAACTATGAAAACTATGCAAGATGAGTTTAGAACTGTCATGCACCTATAAATGACAATTTATGGTTGAATCTGAAGAACTCATCCAAAGAGGTAGAGTCCAACTATTTTCACTCAAACCTATGTGACTACATTCATAATTGTTTTTTTGTATTCAATAAAATTTAAACTTGAACAAATAACCCCATATTCTTTATCCATTGTTTAAACCTTAGATCTTTAACTTTTTATTAGAAAACCTTTAAAAAAATTTAGTATTTTAGATTAGACTAACCTCAACCAATCCATGTCAACCAACTGAGCATTTATTACATTTCTAATACTTTGAAGATGGATCAAATGACATGTCATTATCCATTTAATGTGAGTGTGTGCCAAGTCATGTGGATACAAGTCCAAATGTTGTTTCACCTATGCCCTCCTTTGATACAAACATGCATAATGGAATTGAACTTTAGAAAAATTCAAATTTTACAACAAACAATGAGTTAAGAGTAGTGTGCACTTCTTATTTAACTTTTTAAATAATGAAATCCTATACTTAAATTCATTCAATGGAATTTATATATATATATAAAAGTTAATTTTTAATATGGGGAACTAAATGCTACACAAAAGCTTTCCCAAGAATAATCAAACATGTAAAATAAATGTTCCAAAAGGAAACGTGCCCAAAATAATTTAAAAAATGCTTTAGGATAATTCTTAAATTTTTGGACACCTACATAAGATGATAGCATACATAAATTCTAGATTCATCTGAAAGTAAAGGAATATTCAATGTTAATAAAAATAGGAACAATAATCCTTATGGCACTTTAAATGAATTTAGAAATAATGAAACAAAATACTATGTAGTTAAATAATTAAGAATATGACCATGATCACACGATTGCAAATGAGGTTAGTTTCTTGTTAATATGAAAATAAAACCAAAAAAATACAAAGAAAAACATCTTAGGCACATGTCCTTGGATTAGGCAAGGTCTAAGAAGTGACAAAAAATAAATAAAATATGAAATAAAAAAATTACACCTTCCTCATGGATGTCTACTTATATCCGGAATTCAAGTTTAGATTAGCCTAGATATGGAGCTTGAGGTACTTGGCAATGTTGTGAAGATATTATGATGGCATTTCCCCCTACACTATACATGATTTGTTAAACAATTGAAGAACTTGGTAAAGATTTTCCTAGAGATCTAGTAGCATAAATTTAGCATAAAAAGCTTGTCTATAATGAAGAATGGCTCCTCCATTTATAGACTTGGATGACGAATGTGGACCGTTGGATGAAGTGTAAGATCAATGGTTAAGAAGATGTCCTATAACTCATAAATGAGATGTTTTTTGCATATTAAATCCACTCATGAAAATTTGGAGTGTGTAAGAATTTGGATTGAGTGTGTAAGATGGATGTAAGAGATTGTCATAGACCTTTCTCACACACTATCCAACTCCTTTCAATTACTTTGGGAAAGAGGAATATGATGTCATGGTAGATGATTCCATGAATTTGAGATGACAAATAGGATTAATTAATTTATAAAAATAGGGATATTCCTAGTTTTATGGATTTTCCCATTAAAATAAGATTAGTTAATTAATTGAAATTAATTAACTAATAGGAAGTAATGTGAATTTGGTGGGATAGACTGTGACAATAGAAGAAAATATTAATTGATCAGGGGGGAATAGTGAATGGATTAGGAGCGTTATATGGATAGAATAATTGATTAGATGGTTTAGGATGATGTTAGAATATAGCTAAAAACAGCACAAAGTGTCTATAATGATAAAAAAACAAAGACAAATGCATTAAATAGTTCCTTAGTCATAATTGATGATGATGTTATATATATATATATATATATATATATATATATATATATATATATATATATATATATATATATATATATATATATATATTCACAATAAAATATTATAAAAACATGGTTTTTTCCAAATTTTGGTTTCTAAAAACTCCATCCCTTTAATATATTATTGAAATGCAAGTATACATATTGGTTTAAAGGGATAAAGATAATACAAACCTATGTTGGAGATTGTGAAATTTAAATTATCATGCCCTAATGTTCCATAGTGTCTATGAGTTCTTGTAATAAATGATGCATGTAACCATATGTATGTATATCTAAATGAATTATAGTCATAATAAAAATCAAAATATATTAAAAAAACAACTACACATGTATGCTTGTGATACTATGTTTCTCATAAACTATGTTAATGATATGAAGAGTGGAGATGCCATGGGTGGTCAATTGACTTGGTCCAAATGGATAAAATTGGAAATTCCATGGGTCCTCAAGTAATCCAATTCATGTGGAGAATGGTGATTTTAGTTTTGTTCACTTTCTAGCCAAGGAAGTGGAGCTTGCAAGCAGTTTTGGGAGCGATGCCTTGGTTGTTTAGCATCATTTAACCTTAGCCTCACTACTTATTTAACTAATAGTTAATGTCAAGATGAAAGGAAGGAGCCACTTATTAGGTTCATAGAGTAATGCATATGTTGTTGAGACTCATTGAAGCTCAACTGCATGACTCAAATCACCGAATCAACCACTTCATACAAACTTATAGATTCAAATTGATCACTTATAGGTACCATTGATACCATAATAAAATTTTATAAAAATGTGTATAGACATGAACAATTTTAATGCCCCATGATTTGAGGTTATTGATGCCGACATAATAAACTACAATAATGGAAACATAAACTATGTTCATGTCCTTAATTCAAAAAAAATGGTGTGAACATAGTAAAATGTAATAGTGGATGTATGAACTATGGTTATGCCCCTAATCTAGAAAAATCAGTGCCATAATTGTAAACTATAATAGTGTATGCATGAACTATGTTCATGCTCCCAAATCTAAATAACTAGTGCCAACATGTGATATTGAATGAATTAATTTTCCATTCAATTTGATCCATCTAATAATATGTAAAATCATGAAATATGTAACCTATATAACATATACACTACATGTTGACCAATTTTGCCCACAAGCAAAATCGTGGTCACCTCCTCCCCTTGCTATTAAAAAAAAAATCATTTCGGGGTTACACAAGTTTAATGCCAGTGGTTCTCTGCTTGGTTCAACACGATTGGTTCAGTCATTTGGTTCAACCGGTTGGTTTATCAGCATTTGTTTTATCTTCTTCAAAATTTAATGGCCTTGTTCCAGTTCAGTTCAGCACTTTGGTTCATTGGCCTGGTTCAAGTGGTTCAACGGGTCCATCTTCAAGTTCAACATTACCAAGCGTTGAACAATTGAACCGTTGAACCATTCTTGGTTCAACGGCTAGGTTCAACGGCTTGGTTCAATATTTTGGTTCAAAGGCACAGTTCATCAACTTTGGTTTATTGATTCATTGGCGTGCTTGGTTGAACCTTTGAACCGTTGAACCATTTTGGTTCAATGGGTTCAGTTCAGCGGTTCGGTTCAATGGGTTCAGTTTAACGGGTTCAGTTCAACGGTTCGGTTCAACGGGTTTAGTTCAATGGGTTCAGTTCAACGGGTTCAGTTCAACAAAAAATTTCAATGAAGAAGTTCATCAACTTGGTTCAATAGGAAATCGGTGCGCTTGGTTGAACCTTGAACCGTTGAAGCATTTTTGGTTCAACGACTTGGTTTAAGGGTATGTCCTTGGTCGAAGGGATAGTTCAAGGGTTTAGTACCCTTCTAAAGGACTGACACTTCAAAGAAAAGGACCTGGGAAAGGGTATGTTCAAATTTCAAGTTCAATTTTGTTGAAATTGGCTAAGTCCCGATTTACTTCAGACTTTTTGTCTGAAGGATTTCCTGCGAACAAAAAGTCTGAAGGAATTCAGGCAGGCCGTTCAAAGCTCAAAGTCAAAAAGTAGATAGAATTTCCATGGACTTTTTGTCCACGGGAAAATGTTCACGAACAATTTGTCTACGGAAAATACACAGTCAAAAGCGACCTGGGGAAATTAACCCAGGGAAATTATCCGCGAACAATTTGTCTGCGGGAGCCTGGGAGACAGTCCGGAGTACCAAGCAGCCCGTCGAAGGACCCCGAAGGGCAAGTGCCCTTGCGGGGGACTCTCGGCCTAAAAAAGGGGGCTTTTTCAAAGGCCGGAGGGAAGGTGCCAAGAAAACAAGGCAAGGCAAGGAAATGTCCGAAAAGGCCAGCAAGGACCCGATGACATCCCGGAGGACGTCAAGTTTAACAAAGTCAAATAGCTATTGGTTTTCAAAACATGATGGCCATACGAACGTAAAATTTCAAAAAGAGAAATGGCCATTTATCTTCAAAATCAAAGGAAGTGATAACCATGGAAAAGGAGCTTAGAGTGCAGTGACCGACCAAAATTTCTTCCCTAGGGGCTGAATGAGCCAATTAAGACAAAACTAAGAAAAGACAAGCAACAAGCAAGGAATGAGTAAGAATTTAGTCCAAGTAACACCAATTTGAGAAGTGACTCTGGCAGGTGAAATAGTGCCAGCAAATTGATCATTTGGGATGCAAGCAGCTAGCAGTGCAACCGGTTCCTCTGTTTCACATTAATGAGTAGACAAACTGTGTAAGTCACCTAAAAGAGAAAAGCAGATTTCAAGTAGACAAAGTAGATCACTCATTAATGTTTTGAGAAAATTGTTCATCCAAATGAAGGGATGCGATTGACACTTGTAAAGAGGGAGTGCCAAATGGACTTCCTAGTTTCTCATAATATTACGAACTTGTCATTTTGTAAGGAGATCTTCCACATTTTGCTAAGGCGTAGCTCTGGCAAAATTTCCACCTGAATCAATAAATGCAATTTTTTTACCTCCATTTTGGATAGATATTTTAGAGTATGTGTTGAGTGTTTGTGTTTAGTCATTGTCTCTTGATGCTCTCACAGGTTCAACACCAACGTACCTGTTGTCTACAAGGTGCCACTTCTACAGTTGAAAGGAGAAGAGCTGACATTTGGAAGACCTAAATAGAGGAAATTACTACATAAGTGTGCATCTCATAACACCTTTGATGATCTCTTTCTTTTTTATATTTTCCATTAAGGCCTCCCTGCCAGTTTCTAGCAGCTTGGTCCTTCTGCCAAGTGTGAAGTGTATGTATGCATTTGTCTGATTTCAAGAGTGGATGTGTGAAGGTTGACCTTATTTTGGTGCATCACGTCTTTAGAGTAGTTTGTTTTCCTGTATCTTCCTCCCTTTTCACCCCCTGTTTTATATATCTATATATATGGATGTGTTATCACTAATTGGAACAAACATGATGCATCAAAGGAAGCTAGCCCTTATCTAGAGACTCTCCCCTCCAGCTTCACCAGTCCCATAGGTGAGAGGGGAGTTTCCATGTTGCGAGGAGAAGGCAGGAGCTCGACCTCCTGCTAAGGGTGCAATTTCCTATGTCAACAGTTCTGGCACGCCCGGTGGGACACACAGTTTGACAATGTAGTAAGGTATTAGGACTGATGTTGGTCTTGTTACAATAAATCGAGTATTTTTAGCATCTGGTGACTTTGAGTTAAATCTGATGGTTAAGCACAGCCTAGTGCCATTCAAAAATATTTTTTGTATGTATAATCATTTTTCATAGAATCATGGGTTTTGTTTTCCTTCATGTGAATATAATCAGGCTCCAGATATTTATGCAATCCCCTCAAGCAGCTCTCCTAGTTGTCCTAAAATGATAAGGGAAATGGCGCTGGATTTTGAAAGGCAGACAATGGAAATCGACAAACTAGAAGAGCAGTACGGGTATCAACAGGAGCTGATGTATAAAGAAGAGTGTTTTTTTAGGCAAGCACATGCCTTGTAGTCTATGGAGGAAGAGGTAATAAAATGGAGAAATCCATCTATTCAAGGCAGTCAGCCTTGTGTGCCCCCTCATAATCTAAAGAAAGCCCCCTCTTGTGCCAAATCCTTTCTATCAAATTGCACTTGCTCACTCCAACTCATTAAATACATTCACTCTCAATCCCATGTGCTTGGCTTTCCAACACCAAATGGCATCAGAACAACCTCCCATGGAGATGAACCTTATAAATTCCTCATATTGTGAATCTCCCATTGAGAATAGTACCACCAGCAAGCACGTCCCTCTTCTACAGTCTCTTCCTTGCATTCTTCAACCTCCCCAAGTCCTTTAGCATAATGTGTAGATTCCAAGTTAGAGGAAGGAATGCTAGGAACCAGCTCAGAGCTTTGAAGAGTATTGTGTTGATGACCTCCAAGAAAGACTCTTTCAGGACAACCGAGCCAAACAAATTGAAGATTTAGAGGCTAGGATGAAGTTGCTTCTTGAAAGAGAGTTAAAATTTCCAGACTTTGCTGAGGAGCCCTAGGGCCTTAGAGAAAACAAAGTTACTGCCTATTCAAAGGGGTAGAATTCTAATTTAGAGATCCTAAACTGGGGAGAAATAGTAGAATCATGGGGCACAATGGAAGAAGAACAAGGTTTTTCTCAAAACCTTGAAGAAGTTGAAGCTGTGCCTGCTCATAATAATGCTAACGATCTCCAAGAAAAGCTTTTCCAAGAGGATCTAGCCAGGGGAATTATGGAGTTGGAATCCAGAGAGAAATTCCTCAGCCAATGTGTGATGGATGGTTTAGACCAAACATTACATTCCATGTCTGAACACACCCCACCTACACATTTTCAAGAGAGATATCAGGCCGCCCCTAATATTGATGAAGTGTTGACCAAATAGAAGGAGGAGAATCATTTGATTCTAGCTTAAGGACTGCTTCCTCTTCCACATGCTTGTCCCACTTCACCCCTTCTCAAGGAGGAACCTATTTTGCAAGAGGCAGGTGAGGAGCAGAAGATCTAATCTACAGTTCTTCAAGAGGCTATCATGAGCGACAAGGAAGGCAGAATCATCATTGATGTTCCTTGTGAAAACCTTATCAGCAATGGAGAAGATGCAGGTCTTGCATATATGTAGATGTTACAGCAATATGAGGAGGAAAAAATGCATGGTGAGCTCTTTTCCCCTTTGTTTGATGAACTTCCTTGTTGTTTTGATGATGAGGATGACTATGCCGAGGAGCCTGAGTTGGAGGAAATAAAGGAGAGGTCTGTCTTCCTGGAGGAATGCCTTGAAGTAGAGAGCTTTAAATAGAGAGATGATGTTTTGTGGGATGAGCAATTAGTTTGTGATTCTTTTTCAGACATCACCATAGTCACCCTTCTTCAAGAAGGCCAAGAGGGAACAGAGGATGAGTCTGACAGGATTTTCAATGAGGCAGAAGGAAACAAGTCAGACCATGATACATCACAGAAGAAATGTGCAGATCAAAGGGCTTATGGTGATGAGCCAATAGCCATTGATTTCTTAGTGAGGATCACCAATATGAAGGACCAGCATTCAACAGGCCTCCAGGGACAAGCAGAATACATATATATTGGAGGCATGTTTGAATCTGATCCACTCAGGTTCTTGCCAAACTAGGTGACTGGCAAGAGGAGCAAGTCACCAAATCTCCTTTGCATTCAGCTACTTGCCTGCCACCATAAGTCTTCTTGCCAGGAAGGGGACTTAAGAAATTTTCCTTTTGATCTAGGAGGAAGACGGGCATTCCTGGTTAGCTGTATATAATAGTTTGTTTTGAGTTTCTTTTCCTACTTTCACTAAGTGCAGTTTGCACAAGTAGTGTTTTTTAGCCTTGTGTGTTTCCCTTTGCGTGTGGGGTAAAGCTTCGTGTTTGATTCTCAAATATTTTGGGGCTGTTGCTAACTTTCGTTATAGCTGCATTTGACTCCGCGCCCAATGGATTGCAAGGCAACTAGGTTCTAAGCATAGCAGGCATGCTTCCCCTATGAGTCACCACTCTGTTGACCAATTTTTCCCATAGGAAAAATCATGGTCACCTCCTCCCCTTGCTATTAAAAAAAACAATCATTTCAGGGTTACACAAGTTCAATGCCAGTGGTTATTTTCTTGGTTCAACACAATTGGTTTAGTCATTTGGTTCAACCAGTTGGTTTATCAACATTTGTTTTATCTTTCTTCAAAATCTAACGGCCTTGTTCCAGTTTAGTTCAGCACTTTGGTTCATCAGCCTGGTTCAAGTGGTTCAACAGTCTTTGGTTCAACGGGTCCATCTTCAAGTTCAACATTACCAAGTGTTGAACCATTGAACCGTTGAACCATTCTTGGTTTAATGGCTAGGTTCAACCGCTTGGTTCGATCTTTTGGTTCAAAGGCACAGTTCATCGACTTTGATTTATCGATTCATTGGCACGCTTGGTTGAACCTTTGAACTGTTGAACCATTTTGGTTCAACGGGTTCAGTTCGATGGGTTTAGTTCAGTGGTTTGGTTTAATGGGTTCAGTTCAATGGAAAAGTTCAATGAATAAGTTCGTCAGCTTGGTTCACTAGGAAATTGGCGTGCTTGGTTGAACCTTGAACCGTTGAACCATTTTTGGTTCAATGGCTTGGTTCAAGGGTATGTCCTTGGTCGAAGGGGAAGTTCAAGGGTTTAGTACCCTTCCAAAGGGCTGGCACTTCAAAGAAAAGGACATGGGCAAGGGTATGTTCAAAGTTCAAGTTCAATTTTGTTGAAATTGGCTAAGTCCCGATTTCCTTTAGACTTTTTGTCTGAAGGAATTCGGGTGGGCCGTTCAAAGCTCAAAGTCAAAAAGTGGAAAAAATTTCCTTAGAATTTTTGTCCGCGGGAAAATGTCTACGGATAATTTGTCCACAGAAAATACACAGTCAAAAGTGACTTGGGGAAATTAACTCAGGGAAATTGTCTACGGACAATTTGTTTGCGGGAGCCTGGGAGACAGTCTGAAGTACCAAGCAGCCTGCCGAAGGACCCCGAAGGGCAAGTGCCCTTGCAGGGGACTCTTGGCCCAAACAAAGGGAATTTTTCAAAGGCTGGAGGGAAGGTGCCAAGAAAACAAAGCAAGGCAAGGAAATTCTCGAAAAGGCCAGCAAGGACCCGATGACGTCTCGGAGGACGTCAAGTTTAACAAAGTCAAATAGCCGTTGGTTTTCAAAACATGATGGCCATACGAATGTCAACTTTCACAAAGAGAAAAGGCCATTTGTCTTCAAAATCAAAGGAAGTGCTAACCATGGAAAAGGAGCTCAGAGTGCAGCGACCCGCCAAGATTTTTGTCCCAGGGGCCGAATGAGCCAGATAAGACAAAACTAAGAAAAGACAAAGTGACAAGCAAGGAATGAGTAAGAAGTTAGTCCAAGTGGCACCAATTTGAGAAGTGACTTTGGCAGGTGAGATAGTGCCAGCAAATTGATCATTTGGGATGCAAGCAGCTAGCAGTGCAACTGGTTCCTCTGTTTCACATTAATGAGTAGACAAATCGTGTAAGTCACCTAAAAGAGAAAAGTAGATTTTAAGCAGACAAAGCAGATGGATCATTAATGTTTTGAGTGACTTTTTCTTCCCAATGAAGGGATGTGATTTCCACTTGTAAAGAGGGAGTGCCAATGGACTTCCTAGTTTCTCATATATATTACGAACTTGTCTTTTTGTAAGGAGATCTTCCACATTTTGCTAAGGCATAGCCCTGGCAAAATTTCCACCTGAATCAATAAACGTATTTTTTTACCTCCATTTTGGATATATATTTTAGAGTATGTGTTGAGTGTTTTTTTGTGTTCAGTCATTGTCTCTTGATGTACTCATAGGTTCAACACCAATGTACCTGTTGTCTACAAGACGCCACTTCTGCAGCTGAAAGGAGAAGAGCTAACATTTGGAAGACCAGAATAGAGGAAATTACTACATAAGTGTGCATCTCACAGCACCTTTGGTTATCTCTTTCTTTTTTTTGTATTTTCCATTAAGGCCTCCCTACCAGTTTCTAGCAGCTAGGTCCTTCTGCCAAGTGTGAAGTGTATGTATGCATTTGTTTGATTTCAAGAGTGGATGTGTGAAGGTCGACCTTATTTTGGTGCATCACGTCTTTAGAGTAGTTTGTTTTCCTGTATCTTCCTCTCTTTTCACCCCCCTTTTATATATCTATATATATGTATGTGTTAGCACTTACTGGAACAAACACAATGCATCAAAGGGAGCTAGCCCTTATCTAGAGACTCTCCCCTCCAGCTTTGCCAGTCCCACAGGAGAGAGGGGAGTTTCCATGTTGTGAGGAGAAGGCAGGAGCTCGGCCTCCTGCTAAGGGTGCAATTTCCTGCGTCAACACTACATATTCCCCATTGTAACTTGTATGCATTTGCATTATGATCTGATCTAATCTTAAATAACTGAATCAATCTAGATGACTATACCCATATGAATACCTTTACCAATTTAAATATTTTCACCAATCTGAGTCACTATACTAATCTGAATATCTATACCAGTCTCAATATTTGTGTGAAATGGGGAAAGCCCAACATATGCCCCCATTTTGATATGAGGAATGAGGTCATTAAATTGATCATGTCAAAATATGTGTATGTGTATATAATTGTGATAATTGGAAAAGTGTATGTTATAACATGTAAGCCATGTAAAATGTCAAATTAATGTGTTTATTAAATATGATAAACTTGTTTGAGTTTGAATATTTAAAAATTTATCAATTGATTAACTCTTTAATATTTTGCTTTGACATATGTGTAAGTTGTCTTATATTTTTAGCTTGAATTTAGTAATAATTGGCCCCATTGTATACTTAAATTTGAAACAAAATGCTTAGACAAAATTATTTTATTATCAAATAATATTTATAATTTCCATAGGTAATATTAATGATTTTTTTAAATAGATGTAGGAATGTTTCCCTCATTCAGTAAAATTAAGGTCAAAGTTTATAAGGAGTATGTTTGAAAATTTCATGTTTTAGAAATTGTTGTATATTATCATGGAAATAATACCATGTGGAATAAAATCTTGCATGTGATCCAAAGCAACCAATGGGGAGTGAATTCAGTATACATATTTGGATATATCACTTATACAAATTTGATAAGTAGTATTTAACAACTTAAATTTTTACAACTTGTAGCATAAAGTCACA